>JANAVB010044215.1:1765556-2109487 GCA_029216955.1 Iris pallida
TGGAAGCCCCTGTCTTCCTTCGCGTGCTTCTGGACTGTCCCGAGTCGCTCCCTGTCCGCACCTCCTGTGCGCTTTCCGGCACTTCTCCGCTGTCCGTGCAAATTATTTCTTTTCCCTACTCTTGCATCTGAGAGCTCTAGCCGAGCACCCGAGGTATAATCCCGTGTCCCTGTGTCCCTCCTGTAGTTAGTCGATGATGACGCGGTCCCGACCCCATTTCGGGGATCGAAAATTGAGTTCGTTGCGTTTAGGGGATACGCACGACATTTTACGCCGCGGCGTTGTATTTCTGTGGTTTGGATATTGTATGATGGACGCGTATGTTTTCCCAACTTATTACATTAGTATGCGGTGTTGGTTATTTCCTATTCTAGTTGGTATGTACTATTTTTGGCTGAGGTTTATTATTCTGGGGTTTGGATATTATCTTTGTGTTACGATATTGGTGTGTTCCCTGGTTTAGGATGTTGATTTTGAGTTATGGGTTTTGTACCGCCTCATGGCTAGGTTGTCCTAGTTACAGAGGAGATGCTGTCCAAATTTTCAGTAAATCTTTCAAATAATATTATTGAATTAAGTTCATTAAATTAAAATCTATTTTCAAATCCGGTCCTTGCAAACGATTTACAAAATTGGTTTTGTTGGTTTTAAATGCGGTTTTGTGAGTTTTGTATCCCCTGTTAGGCGACGACCATATCGGTCGGATGAGCCTCGGCGGAACGCAAACGCTACAGGTTTACCTGTACGTTAAGGCGTAAGCCAGCAACGTGAGATTGCATGACCAAGTCTGAGACGCCCGTTTTCTGCAAAATTATATTTAATCTATATTATGTTTTATTTTTAGAACTAGTTACTGGCCTCTAGTATTTTGGGTGCAGGGCTTCGGCCTCCTGACTGGACCGCTTCACGGCATTCAGAGCTCGCCTCAGTTTTTTTAAATTAAATTAATTAATTTGTTGTAAGGGCATAAGCCCAGTTTTTTTAATTTTTCTATGGCCCTGTATTGTGTAGCTTAGATTTTCTATTTCTTTTCTGGGTTGGATATTTACGTAGCTAGACGTATAAATTATAATTGGGTATTAATTATTTCGTACAAAATTAATAAGATTTTTTATATTAAGTTAATGAATTAAGATTCCTAATAATTTAAACAACTTCATGTTTTCTTACTTAAAAGACCACTTAGTTTTATATATATTTTTAAAAAATACAAAGTTTTGCCAAATAAAGTGTGATTGTTATTTTCCCTAACAAATCAATAATCGGTTATTCCGTAAATTGACAACCAATATAGTTTACGACGTTAGACGGATTTTGTTAGATTAATTAAATAACATAAAACCTAACTCGGGTCTGTTTCTAGAAATTGCAACTATCACACCTAGTTCTGGCTCATCTATGTTACTAAGTCAGGATTCTCAACTGTAGGGTTTCGAGGACGTATTTGACTTCATCCCCGGTACCGACATCATATTCCAGTCATTAAACAAAGGCAAGTTACGGTTATGTTTTCTTGCATTTCATTTAGTAATTGTCATGATTGCTTGCTTAAACCACATTGCTACACGGAACCCTCTCCTAGGGTTCAAATATTGATTTATATTGATTGTGGGGATATTGGGGGAATAGTGTAGCGTTTATGACCAATACCCTTCATATTGCATATTGTTATTGTGCGAGCTTACCCCTCTTACACACGGGGATAAGCCGTATCGCGTCGCTAGGATGCTATTGTACAACCCAAGCCGGTCATAGACGTTACATATTCAAATCACATTGTTTTAAATATTGAATTGCTGAAAATTGTTGGAAAATAATGTTCAATGAATTTTAACTGTTTAAAATTACATCTTTCCATTATTATTTAGAATGTCGGATTATGTACTCGTACTTGCTCCTTTCCTGACTGGATCCCCCCATAGGAGATGTTGATGATGCTGAGCTATTGTTCAATAGCTACTATGACCCAGTATTATATCTTGTGGTGTTGCCAGAGTCCCCCTTAGAGGATGCAGAACCTGAGGCCGATGAGCCGACCGTTTAGCTAGTTGTTTTCCAGTTAGCTAGTTTTATGTATTGGAGTTTGTTGATTTGAATTCAGTATTTTATTTCAGTACTTTCATTTCCAGTTGTACTTCTCGTTGTTGAATATTAAAAGTTTTAAAAAATTTCGTATATTCAAGTTGTGACAAATGTATAAATGTTGTTGTGAATACCTGCATATAGAACAGCTTACTGCCGCCGTCTCACAACGGTGCCGGCTGGGCATGATCCGGTTCGACCCAATAATTTGGGATCGGGTCATGACAACTCTGAAATGATAACAATAGACACTACTTGTACAGAAGCAGAATGTCTTAGAAATCTTATTGTGCATATACCTGTTTCTCTTAGTCATGTTCCTACAATTTTTATAAATCGTGATAATAAATCTGTTATATAACTATACTAAAGCATGATTATGTGAATGCTAAGATGAACATGCACTTGCAGTTGCGCTTCAAGTCTTTAAAGAGCCTATTGGGCAAATATGTGGTTCTTGACTATATAAAGTGTCACGACCCGCACCCGATTTTCGGACGCGAGCTCGTGAGCAAGCCAGCTACGTATCGAGCGAACTCCAGCCCGACTCGAGTACGTATAAGCTGTCAAGGTCATGGTATCCTATCTAATCTAAACTGTATCTCAATCCACAATAATCAAATAAACAAGAATGAACAATTATGGGTCATGGTCTGCAGCCCATTAGCATATTGTCCGATTAGACTCTAAGAATAATATGAGTCTATAAAGCTAAGCGGATAAGCAGAATATATCATGAAATCACGAGAAGATAGTAAATCAATAACACTAACAAAATACCTGAATCATGCAGATGAAGTCAACTACCACATGCTCAGCTAACTAACTCCGTGCAATCAGCTACCTGAAGAGATCATCAGGTCCTCAGAGGACTAGCAAGATACATAAAATATGCCTACTAATATGACAGTAAATAACAGGTGTGGAGGATAAAAACACTGCAAGAAGAATATCTAAGGACGACGAGTCGTGAGAAAAAGTAATACTAGACTTGGCTACCAATCAATCGATTAACCTCTATAGCTTGTAGTACAATGCAAGATACTCTCAATCTATAGTAGATTTTGACTGTAATACAATGCAAGATAATCTCAGTCAAGATTAGCCAATTCTAGTATCGATCTCCTCTCCTAAGGAAACAAAGTTAAGTAGACTCCTATAAATCGTAGTACAATGCAAGATACTCCCAATTTATAGTGTCGTAAGTCAAGTCAATCAATCAATCAATATATGCTATAGGTCGTAGTACAATGTAAGATACTCCCAATCTATAGTATGTCCCAACTGTAGTACAATGCAATATACTCCCAGTCGAGAATGGTCAAGGACAGATATAGAAACTGACAACTTAATCACGAGAAAAGGGTAACACAAAAAGACCAATATTCTAGCAATGTCAACCATCCTATACGTGCACGTATTCTAGAACAAGTAAAGCAATCAAGGACGAATCAATCACAATATGGAATCATGTGACAATATAAAAAGGACTACAATATAAAAAGGACTACAATAAGGAAACCATGTAAATATTGTATATGTTCGGCAAGGTATACTTGCCTGGGGGTTGCACGG
This sequence comes from Iris pallida, assembly GCA_029216955.1. NCBI lineage: Eukaryota > Viridiplantae > Streptophyta > Magnoliopsida > Asparagales > Iridaceae > Iris > Iris pallida. The sequence goes on from JANAVB010044215.1 coordinate 1,769,214, forward strand.
AGAACCAACAATGTATCGCCAATCAACGAGTCAGAAAATCCAAGTCATCACAACTGTCTCCGAAAGCTGAAATAAACATTACCAACATTCTTAGAATAGTCAAATTAGCTAGGATTGCATGTCCTTAAGTCCAATTCTGGACACAGGGGCAAAACGATAATTTTGGGCAAAAACGGTGTCCGCCGTTGGACCCGCTTTGCACCGAAAAGCGTGCCAGAGTCAACGGTCTCTAAAGTCATCAAATTACATGTCTATGGATCCGGTTTTCTGATACAAACCCAACCGTATGTCCAAAGTTGGATTTCGGCAGGCCGTGCACAAAATCACCCGTTGAGTGGAACCGTGGGGCCCACAAAACGGTGATTTTATCAACTGTCTCAGAATCGGACCAAACTTGGCATACAGGACCAGAAAAACGATACGGTCCTGTTGGCGTAAGTTTCATCTCGATCTGACGAACGTGTACGAAGTAATTGGGAAACTTGTAAAGTGTACGATACGATAAATTTTGACGGATACGCATCAAATTCGTCGTGCACACGCGACCAATTTGAATTCCGTCAAAGCCCACATGACCACGAAGCCATTACACAGCTTTCGATACTTACGGTGCACGACCACGTTGCCCGGATTGGCGGGACGCACGTAGTGTCAGAGGATTTTTCTAGTTTTCTAAACTGTTTTAAACGGGTTTTTATTAGTTTTCAAATCGGTATTTCTTGATGTATACTCGATGAAATTAAAAACCGTAAACAGTATTTTGAATCTGTATGGGTTGACTAAAAACTCATTCAAAAATATTTCTAGGTATTGCTACGGTTTGGCAAAAATCTGCCTTCCAAATTGGGGTCCAGAACGGTTTTAATATTCTGTTATGTGCTGGTTTTTCCCAAAGTTTCGGGAATTTATATAATTTATCTAGGGTAAACCAAACCATTCCAGTTGAAGGGATGGATAGAGGGTTACGTGGTACATCCATGCAAAAATTGGTTCATGAAACAAATTGATGAGGGTGGAGAACTCATACCCGAAATAAGGGTGATCGCACCACTGGTACTGTTCTTCTGTGTGCTGATCACAGCGCCTGCGCGCGGTCCGCGCGCCCTCCGGCGGTCGGAGGCGACCCAGGGCGGCGCGCGCGCGCGCGGGATGGGTCGCCTGGGGTCCAGGGTGTTGAAGAGTTTTAGGGTTTGATGGTTCCTTTCTTTCTTCGAACTGTCGATATATATATTTACATATATATATATATGAGTTCGAACAGAGTTCATCTGCTGCTCTCGGGTTCACAAGTATTGGGGTTGTTCTGTGGAGGGTTTGGGCTCTCGGCTTGCTGGTTTGGTTGCAGCCCGAGGGGCCGAGCCAGGCTGCTCTGTTGTGGGGGCTGGGCTCAGGCAGGCAGGCCGGGCTGGGCTGGCCTAGCTCGGGCTGGGCCTGGATGTTGCTCACTTATTCTTTTTCTTATTTCTTTTCTTTTTCATTTATTATTAATACTTATATATATATTCATGTATATCTATATATACACATATATATACACATAGGCACGTATATACACATATATATATTTATACTTCTATATACACACATATACGCCTATATATTTATATATCTTTATATATACATACCAATGCACTCATATATAATATTTATAAATACACATATTTATATTTATATATTACCTCCATAAATCTAAACAAATCATAATATTTTATATTCCTAGTGTAGGTTCGTTTACAGTAATATGTACATATATAAACATATAACTAAAATAGTTTGTCGAGGATTTCACAATTAACAAATCATTTAATAACAACAATAATGTTAGTAGTAAACTTAATTCATACTAAAATAACTAACAAGAGGTATGGCATTGGGTGATACATTATTCCTATATTTCAACTGCTCTATAAAAGAAATCGTACAACAACCCAAAATACCATATAATAATAATACTATCCTATATTATACTTATAACCCGCATTTAGAAAATATTTATCAATTCTAGAAATAAATACAAAATATTGGTACACACATAAAATATGGCTACATGGGTCATTGGATGCACTAATTGCCTACATGAGCTTTGACTTGGTTCGGGTCAAGTCCGGGCTCGCCGGGTCTCCTAAAAAGTCATAATCATAATAAAACTAAATTAAATCATTTTATAGGGCAAGCCGCAACTTGGCATGGTTTTCCTAGTTAGGACATCCCTATGGCTAGGTTTCTCCGGGCATGGCTAGTACACTAGTCAAGGCACACTGCTACATCTCTCGTGCCACAAATCCTAGTCGTCTAGTACTTCAAAACTCAACCATGGCTAAAATTATCTACCATAATAATTAACTAAATAAATATTTATAAAAATTCTAAAATCCCCATTTAAATCAAATAAATAAATATTTCAAAAAAAAATCGGAAAGGGGAGCTACATAAAGTCAAAAAAGAACCTTGTAGACCACTTGACGAATGGTCTGTCTATGACTTTAATCCTAGAATCGTCGAGGGGGGTAGGGTTAAGCCCATAAGTAAGTCATCAGCAGTGACAATCTAACCGAGTCCGACTGGAGATCCCAAGAAGCCGATTCAATGGGTAGGAACAAGCTGGACTTATGTGACTATTATGGAAAACTGACCCTTAGATCAAATACTCTTAAAATAATGCCCAAGAGACTGTACGATGTTGTATATGGATACCTCATCCCTATGATGATAGTATTCCGGTGTGATTTGGTTAGGATGAGTTTTAAAACTCTTAATAGGTCCAAGCATAGTTATGCAGTGTTGACTCCAATCACCAACCCTTTGAGGAGTTACCTATATGAGAGGTCGTGAAGGCTGCGACTATGTGATATGACGATCCCAGAAAACTCTCATGAATAAGAAAAAAATGTGTATGGCCAATCAAAAGTGCCACCCCGATAGACCCAAGAACCTCTAGCGTACTATGTGTGTTATTTTCTGAATCTGATTCAAGAAGTCTGATTCAAGACATAGTCCATCAAGCAGTTCTTCGGATAACAATAATTGTCACTAAGTGAGATTCAAGGTTGTAGTCCATCTCATCTATGCATAGTATTTACTTGTCCATATATTCTCTTCTTTTCCTTCTTTCTGTTTCGGAACTTGATTTTTGGGGTGGATTGTTGTACATTTTTGTTACTCTTGAGCAAAAATCAAAGTATCTTAAATTCTCATTCATTGGCCATTTATTTTGCCAATGGTAAATCTTCTTTATGGTTGGTAATGGCATACTTATTAGCCCTTTGAATCCTATTAATGGTCAGTCTCTTTAGTGATTCATAACGGCTGATTTATTGACCGATTAAATAATTTTTAAATGGTCTTTAATTGTTGGTTTGGGGGTGCTTATATATTCACATCTCTCTCTTTCTCCTAGAGGTACAATGGATTGCAAAATCTTAACCAACACCTAGCTAGCCCCCTATCTCATCTCCTCCACTTATAGACCCTTCACAAGTCATCAACCACGTATAACCATTCTTGAAAACAACAACTCCAAATCTTTTATTTCAATTCACTACTAGGCAAAGCTAAGTTCGAATCGTTTCTTCTGGAGCTGTGTGTAGCGACGTGTAACGCCCGTATTTCGAAATACGTATTTTGAGTAGGCTTACATGTATTTCGGACCTGTATTTTATTTTCTCGGATTTTGGCCTGTAATGGTATTTTGGCTCGACTTGCGGATTTTGGTTTTTCGTAAATTGGGTTTTGACCTGGCATGGTTTTATTCCTTGTGGAGAAGGATTTGGTTTGGTTTGGTTTGGTTTGCATTGGACTACCCTTAATTAATTTCTACCCTCAACACAATACATCATCCCTCATTAAAACTCCACCTAACTTTCTTTCTCCTTATTACTCTTCCATTAATTTTCTCCATCTTATTCTTCTTCCTTCCTCCACACAACACCCAACCTCCATAGGCAAGTGCACCTTGCCACCAAAGAGGAACCCTATTTTATTTGTCCATTAGTTAGATTAGGCCATGGTGAACCACATTAGAACTTGGCATTTTGTGATTTGGAGTCTCCATTTTTTTAGATCTAAGTTTTAACCATTTTTGGATTTTCTTTGTTTTGATCTATTAAACTTAGATTTTTTTTTGCTTGTTTTGAGGCTTCCATGTGGAAGAGAATTCAATTTTACACAATATAGAACTTTGAAAATCTAAATTTTGTTTTGATTTGGCTAAGTTATGAGATTTGGAAATTTTGGGTGTTCTTGGGTTTTTCTCTCAGCCTGCTGGAGGAGAAGACTTCGGCCAGCGCTCTTTAGCGCTGGGCTGAACTGCGCTAACCTTCTCGGCCAGTGCTCTTTAGCACTGGGCTGACCCGCGCTCGGCTCCCTTTGGCGAACCGCGCTCACTTTCCAGCGCCCTTTGAACCCCAGCACCTTTGACCTAGCGCAACCTGACCCCAGTGTCCTTTGAACCCTAGCGCCTTTGACCTAGCGCAACCTGACCCCAGCGCCCTTTGAACCCCAGCGCCTTTGACCTAGCGCAACCCGACCTCGGCGCAGTCCATTCCCCCAGCGCAGTCCATTCCCCCAGCGCAGTTCATTTTCCCTAGCGCAATCAGACCCTAGCGCAACCCGACCCCTGGAACCCCAGTGCAACCTATTTGCCCATGGTGGTTTGGTTTTATTTCTTTGGGCTTGGCTTCTCTTTTGTGGGTTGGAGTTCTGAGATCTTGTTCCACACAACACGACTGTCTTGACCCAACACGACCTGGTACAGTTTTTGGTGTTTTGCTTATGACTAATACGATCTTCGTGTTTTCTGTGATTTATGATCCTATTACTTTCTGATCTTCTTAGTAGTGACCCGATGGGGTGCGCTCTTAACTGGTAACCTGTGATTCATAATTAATCTTTGTACTGGATAACTTGATAGTGGCCCGTGGCGGCGCACTCCTGACTTGTAACTTGACTTAATGCTGTTGCGATGGCTAACTTGACTCATATAATCAACTCTGACACCGTGGGTGTTCATTCTTGCTGCTTTGTGCAATCCACTTGTCTTGTCTTGTCTTGCATCATGTCTAGGATGTGACTCCCTGGTTACCACGGTCAGGGATTCGCACTGAATATGGACTAGGTTAATGACTAGATCAAACTATAGTTCATGGAGAATTCCCAGTCACAGGCGATCTCGTTATCTGGGTGCCTTAATGGACTTGTAGCCTGCCGACGAGTAGGGCATATCTCCCACACATTGTCATGTGTTGCACCCTCTAAGTCACCTAAGGGTATATCGTCTCCTGGGCGATGTACCCAACCATACTCTCAACCTGCGGAAGGATAACTGGATAGTCTGCAGGGCTTGGGACTAGGAATTTCTTATTTGCATCTTTCTAGTAATTAGGCTTGTGATAATCCTAGTTAGTTAAGTAGTAAGCCGTAATATTTGTCTGGCTGTTTGTGAATGGATGGTGTCCAGCCCTGTCTAAGTCTCATCTAGTCCCAGTACCTGGTACTCCTGAACATGATTGTTTTACTTATCTTTAACAATAAATAGGTAGAGACAAAGTGCTATCCAGGCGAAGGGTTACAACCTCGGTCCTTGTTTGGGTTAAGGATTGTAACCTGGCTCCCGGAATGGTTCCACGTCCCTAGTCGTTTATTGTCCTGTTGTACTCTTTATTACTTGTACTTTCTTCTAGTCCTTATGTTCTGATATACTGGCTTTTGTTCTTATTTCGTGGCCTCCTTGTGGCACTTGCTCTTTCTGGGGTTTGACCCAGCTGGTTTTGTGTGGCCAGATTTCGGAGCAGCTTCCGAGGATCTACCGAACCTCCAGCCCGATATGGCGACTAGAAGGAACCCGAGCTACGAGTGGGTTTTCTATTTTGTTTCGCTCACTACATTGTAAAATTATTCTTTTGAGGCGTTTAGCCGACGAGCACCTGTTAGCTCGATGCTTATTTACTTACTGTCTGCCTACAGGCTGTAAACATGATTAACAGATACTAGGGTTGATCATGTATGACTAAACTCTTGCTAGTCTTCGCATTTTGTATGACTAGCTTCATGATCAGCTGAATATGTAATATTTTGGACGCCTTTTATTGTATATTTGGTGGTCTAACATCTTGTAACTATATCACTTGCTTGAGATTAAGACAATAGGCTTGACCTTAAGAGACCGTTGGCTTGTAGTAAACCCTCATATCTAGACAGCCGTGACCGTATAGCAAGGTGAATTCCATTTCAATATACGTAGCTAGCTATGTACGCCCCCGCTCTCCAGTATTCTGGTTCTGGGGCATCACATGGTTTAAGTGGTGGCCCATGCAGGTCTTGGCATTCAAGAATATGAGGGTTTACCAAATAGATGTCTCAATCAGTACTCGTCCTTGATCTCCGTTCATATCCTCTGAATCTCTAGATTCTTGCCCTGATTATGTGCTTGTATCGTTGATCTGTCCTGGTCCTTCCTTATTATTCCCTATGTCGTCTTCTTCAGCGGTACTGTACCTGACCCCGTCGATCAGCGAGGAGGAGCACTTCCCGTGGACCAGCAGCAACCCGGTGATCAAGCCCAGCATTCCGGAGTAGCCTCCAGAGTTGTACCTACTGGAGGAGAGCCACCAGTTCAGCCCGTCCAGCCTGCAGAGCCTGATAATGGCACTTTGGTAGGTCTCATCAGGTCCCTATTAGCTTTCCAGGATCGCCGTAGAGATGCCTTACACCAGGCGGTGGCAGACGCTTTGACCAGAGAAGGTCATCAGGATAATAGCGCGGCCAACAGCTTCAAGCGCTTAAACCCTCCATTCATCGATGGCAGCGAAGATGCGATTGCCGTGGACGCTTGGCTTCAGGATACCGAGGTGGTTCTGGAAGCAGCTAGGACACCTGAGAATGAGAAGGTGGCAGTGGTGGGCGGCGCAGGCCGTGGGATTAACGGCGCCGGTCACTTGGGCGATGTTTAGAGAAAGATTCCAGACGAAGTATTTTGATGTTATAGCTCGGTACGACCTACAGACGAGATTTAACAACTTGAAGCAAGGAGGCAGGACGGTCGACGGTTATGCATCTGAGTTTTCTAGACTCAGTAGGTTTGCCCCCACCTTGGTGGCGACCGAGTTTGACAGGGCCCAACGGTTCCAGCAGGGGCTGCATTTGGAGATTTTGTTGGCAGTTGAGCAGTTCGAGCACCAGATATTCGATGCAGTATTGAGGGCAGCTAGGAGGCACGAGTACACCTCCCAGAGGATCGTGGATAGGACCGGAGGTAGGAAGCGGTCCCACAATCAGATGTACCAATCATCAGCTCCAACCCCGGCAGCAAGGGGTTTGACCATTGGAACTCCGAGGCAGGCGACCTCAATAACGTCGGTTCAGCATTCAACCCCGACGTATCCGCAGCAGCAGAAGCATAAGCCGACTTCCGCAATGGGATGTTCTCATTGCGGGAAGCCAGGGCACGTGGTGGCTGATTGTCGCAGGACGCAGGGATTGTGCCTGGCTTATGGAGCGGCAGATCACAAGATAGGAGCCTGCCCGAATAGGAGTAGTTCGTCCTCTTCCAACCTAACCAGTCCGTCGGTTAGGGGACCCGCACCTATGCAGCAGCAGCAGTACCCGAGGCCATTGTTGCCTCAGGCCCAGGCATTTCAGTAGCAGAACCAGCAGCAGTACACCCAGGCTCAAGTGCAGAGCAGGCAGAGAGGTTTCCAGCAGAGGGGACCCGCAGCCAGAGGACAAGGTCAGGCAATGATGATGACTATGGAAGAAGAGGTTGCACCAGGTGAGGTAGTGGCAGGTACTATTCTCGTCAACTCCTCTCCAGCATCGGTATTATTTGATTCTGGTATATCGCATTCATTCATGTCTACACGATTCGCAACACGGATAGGATTGGAGCCAGAGTCATTATCAGTAAGGCTCAATATACTTACTGGTAATGGTCTTGTGGGGGTAGATCGAGTATTTTCCTCGTGTCGGATCGTAGTTAGCGGTAGAGAGTTCCCCGCTAGATTTATAGAGTTCCTTGTGGCAGACTATGATGTAGTCTTAGGCATGGATTGGTTGAGGAACCAGTATGCTAGGATAGACTGCCACATTGGCAGGGTTGTCTTTAGTATTCCAGGCAAGCCAGAGTTTTTATTTTCCAGAGGCACAGTGGAGCCGTCTTCTCCAGTATTACGGATGGCAGTAGCAGTAGTACAGTTACCCCGGATAGTTGAAGAGTTTCCAAATGTCTTCCCAGAGGAACTTCTAGGGATGCTGCCAGAGCGGGAGATCGAGTTCACTATAGACTTGATCCCCGGAATGGCACCAGTATCAGAGCGAGTCTACAGGATGGTACCTTCAGAGTTGAAGATTTTGTACAAAATGATTGAAGAACTGAGGACCAAGGGATTCATTCGTGCAAGTGGATCGCCTTGGGGAGCCTTGATGCTTCTTGTAAATAAGAAGGATGGTACGTCCAGGCTATGTGTAGATTATCGTACCTTGAACTCGATGACAATCAAGAACAGATACCCTCTCCCGAGGATAGATGACTTGTTTGATCAACTCAAAGGGGCTTCAGTGTTCTCGAAGATAGACTTACGATTAGGATACCACCAAATCAGAGTCAGAGAGCAGGACATCCCGAAGACAGCTTCTTGATCTAGATATGGGCATTGGGAGTTCCTTGTTATGCCCTTTGGAGCGACCAATGTGTCGTCTATATTCATGGACCTCATGAATCGTATCTTTATGCCTTACTTGGATCAGTTCGTGATCGTGTTCCTAGATGACATCCTGGTCTAAAGCAAAAGCGAAGCAGAGCACGAGCAGCATCTCAGAATCGTCCTTCAGACGCTTAGAGAGCACCAGTTGTACGCCAAGTTCAGTAAATACGAGTTCTGGCTCGATCGCATTTTGTACTTGGGTCACATCATTATCCGAGGAGGAGTGGAAGTGGATTTCCAGAAGATTGTGACTATCGAGACATGGCCGGTACCTAGCTCAGTGGCAGAGGTTCGTAGCTTCCTTGGATTAGCCGGCTACTACCGGCGATTCGTTTTAGATTTTGCAAGGATTTTGGCATCGATGACCCAGTTGACTCGCAAGGATGTGCCGTTCGTATGGACAGCAGAGTGCCAGGAATTATTTGAGAAGTTGAAGCGAGGGTTGGTGACGGCTCCCATTCTCACACTTCCAGATAGGACCGGAGGATTCACAGTTTATTGCGACGCTTCAGGCAGAGGATTGGGGTGTGTCTTGATGCAGCATGGGAAGGTAATATCTTATGCATCACGCCAACTTCGTGATCATGAGAAGAATTACCCGACCCACGACTTGGAACTGGCGGCAGTAGTGTTTGCGCTTAAGCTTTGGCGGCACTACTTGTACGGAGATAGAGTGGAGATATTTACTGATCACAAGAGCCTGAAGTATGTTTTCACCCAGAAGGACCTTAACATGCGGCAGAAAAGATGGCTCGAGCTACTGGTGGACTATAATATGGATTTGCAGTATCATCCAGGGAAGGCCAATATTGTAGCAGATGCGTTGAGCAGGAGAGCCGGAGTTTATTTCCTAACGGCGCAACCAGAGTTATTGGCAGATCTTCAGAAGATGGAAATTGAAGTGGTTCTTTCTACCAACGTGGCATTGATGGCCAGTCTACAGGTTCAGTCCAGCATAGTTGAGAGGATCCGGATGGTGCAGTCTACGGATTCCAAGATTCAACGACTCAAAACAGAGTGTGAGGAAGAAAGAATGCCAGAGTTGTGCATTCATGAAGATGGTACACTTCGACACGGCACTCGTCTTTATGTACCCAGTGGAGATATCAGACAGGAGGTCATGAAAGAAGCTCACAGTTCACAGTATTCTATTCATCCCGGTGGCACAAAGATGTATAGAGACATTCGTCAGTATTTCTGGTGGAATGGCATGAAGAGGGAGATAGCTCGGTTTGTCTCTCGGTGTTTGGTTTGTCAACAGGTTAAAGCTGAACATCAGAGGCCCACTGGACTTCTTCAGCCCTTGCCGATTCCAGAATGGAAGTGGGAGCATGTGACCATGGATTTTGTGACTGGATTGCCTAGATCCCCAGCTGGTCGAGATGTTATTTGGGTTATAGTTGACAGGCTCACGAAGGTGGCTCATTTTCTCCCATTCAGAGTTGGGCAGTCTATGGCGAAGTTGGCAGAAATGTACCTCAGACAGATTGTCAGGCTTCACGATGTGCCCGTCAGTATCACCTCGGACCGAGATTCGAAGTTTACGTCACACTTTTGGCGCAGCCTGCAAGAGAGTTTGGGAACTTACCTCCAGTTCAGCTCAGCTTATCACCCGCAGACAGATGGCCAGTCGGAACTCACAATCCAGACTCTTGAAGATATGTTGAGATCTTGTACCCTTGACTTCGGTGGTTCATGGGAGGATCACCTGCACCTGGTGGAATTCTCGTACAATAATAGTTTCCAGGCCAGTATTCAGATGGCCCCGTTCGAGGCACTGTATGGTAGAAGGTGCAGATCTCCGTTAGCCTGGGATGATGTTGGAGACAGACAGATGCTTGGTCCAGAAATGATTGCCCAGACAGTTGAAGTGGTCAGAAGGATCAGAGATCGTCTTCGAGTGGCCCAAGATCGCCAGCGACATTGGGCCGATGTCATCGGCGTCCCTTAGAGTTTGCTATCGACGACCATGTATTCCTTAGGATCTCGCCTAACCGCGATGTCATTCGCTTTGGCGTACGGGGAAAGCTTAGTCCTAGGTATATATGGTCGTTCGATATCCTGGAGCGAGTAGGAGATGTATCATATCGTCTCGCTCTTCCGTCGTCGCTAAGTGAGGTGCATGATGTATTCCATGTGTCCCAATTACGACGGTACATCCTGGACCCGAGCCATATCCTAGACCATTCGGAACTGGTTGTTGGTACCAATCTTTCGTATGAGGAGAGGCCCGTGTCTATATTGGACCGGAAAGAAAAGATACTCAAGAACAAGACTATTAGCTTAGTCCGTGTTGCTTGGGGTCATCACTCTCTAGGTGAGTCAACGTGGGAGCGTGAGGACGACATCCGATCACGATATCCCGACTTGTTTAACTCGTAAGGTATAATATCTTCCTTATGCCTTATGCTTTCCATCCCTTGCTTGCATGTGTGATTGTTTGATTGTTTGCTTAGTGTAGCTTATTTGTGGATGGTATAGCCGGCTCTTACATCTCTAAGCATCTTGATTTAAATTCCGAGGACGGAATTCTTTTAAGGTGGGTAGAGTTGTAACGCCCGTATTTTGGAATACGTATTTTGAGTAGGCTTACATGTATTTCGGACCTGTATTTTATTTTCTCAAATTTTGGCCTGTAATGGTATTTTGGCTCGACTTGCGGATTTTGGTTTTTCGTAAATTGGGTTTTGACCTGGCATTGTTTTATTCCTTGTGGAGAAGGATTTGGTTTGGTTTGGTTTGGTTTGCATTGGACTACCCTTAGTTAATTTCCACCCTCAACACAATACACCATCCCTCATTAAAACCCCACATAACTTTCTCTCTCCTCATTACTCTTCCATTAATTTTCTCCATCTTCTTCTTCTTCTTCCTTCCTCCACACAACACCCAACCTCCATAGGCAAGTGCACCTTGCCACCAAAGAGGAACCCTATTTTATTTGTCCATTAGTTAGATTAGGCCATGGTGAACCACAGTAGAACTTGGCATTTTATGATTTGGAGTCTCCATTTTTCTAGATCTAAATTTTAACCATTTTTGGATTTTCTTGGTTTTGATCTATTAAACTTAGATTTTTGCTTGTTTTGAGGCTTCCATGTGGAAGAGAATTCAATTTTACACAAGATAGAACTTTGAAAATCTAAATTTTGTTTTAATTTGGCTAAGTTATGAGATTTGGAAATTTTGGGTGTTCTTGGGTTTTTCTCTCAGCCTGCTGGAGGAGAAGACTTCGGCCAGCGCTCTTTAGCGCTGGGCTGAACCGCGCTAACCTTCTCGATCAGCGCTCTTTAGCGTTGGGCTAACCCGCGCTTGGCTCCTTTTGGCGAACCGCGCTCACTTCCCAGCGCCCTTTGAACCCCAGCGCCTTTGACCTAGCGCAACCTGACCCCAGCGCCCTTTGAACCCCAGCGCCTTTGACCTAGCGCAACCCGACCTCGACGCAGTCCATTCCTCCAGCGCAGTCCATTCCCCTAGCGCAGTTCATTTTCCCTAGCGCAATCAGACCCTAGCGTAACTCAACCCCTGGAACCCCAGCGCAACCTATTTGCCCATGGTGGTTTGGTTTTATTTCCTTCGGCTTGGCTTCTCTTTTGTGGGTTGGAGTTCTGAGATCTTGTTCCACACAACAGGGCTGTCTTGACCCAACACGACCTGGCACGGTTTTCGGTGTTTTGCTTATGACTAATATGATCTTCATGTTTTCTGTGATTTATGATCCTAGTACTTTCTGATCTTCTTAGTAGTGACCCGATGGGGTACGCTCTTAACTGGTAACCTGTGATTCATAATTAATCTTTGTACTGGATAACTTGATAGTGGCCCGTGGCGGCGCACTCCTGACTTATAACTTGACTTGACTTAATGCTGTTGCGATGGCTAACTTGACTCATATAATCAACTCTGACACCGTGGGTGTTCATTCTTGCTGCTTTGTGCAATCCACTTGTCTTGTCTTGTTTTGTATCATGTTTAGGACGTGACTCCCTGGTTACCACGGTCAGGGATTCGCACTGAATATGGACTAGGTTAATAACTAGATCAAACTATAGTTCATGGAGAATTCCCAGTCACAGGTGATCTCGTTATCTGGGCGCCTTAATGGACTTGTAGCCTGCCGACGAGTAGGGCACATTTCCCGCACAATGTCATGTGTTGCACCCTCTAAGTCACCTAAGGGTATATCGTCTCCTGGGCGATGTACCCAACCATACTCTCAACCCGCGAAAGGATAACTGGATAGTCTGTAGGGCTTGGGACTGGAAATTTCTCATTTGCATCTTGCTAGTAATTAGGCTTGTGATAACCCTAGTTAATTAAGTAGTAAGTCATAATATTTGTCCGGCCGTCTGTGAATGGATGGTGTCCAGTCCTGTCTAAGTCTCGTCTAGTCCCAGTACCTGGTACTCCTGAACATGATTGTTTTACTTATCTTTAACAATAAATGGGTAGAGACAAAGTGTTATCCAGGCGAAGGGTTACAACCCCGGTCCTTGTTTGGGTTAAGGGTTGTAACCTGGCTCCCGGAATGGTTCCACGTCCCTAGTCGTTTATTGTCCTGTTGTACTCTTTATTACTTGTACTTTCTTCTAGTCCTTATGTTCTGATATGCTGGCTTTTGTTCTTATTTCGTGGCCTCCTTGTGGCACTTGCTCTTTCTGGGGTTTGACCCAGCTGGTTTTGTGTGGCCAGATTTCGGAGCAGCTCCCGAGGATCTACCGAACCTCCAACCCGATGGTGGCGACTAGAAGGAACCCGGGCTACGAGTGGATTTTCCATTTTGTTTCGCTCACTACAATGTAAAATTATTCTTTTGAGGCGTTTAGCCGACGAGCACCTGTTAGCTCGATACATATTTACTTACTGTCTGCCTACGGGCTGTAAACATGATTAACAGATCCTAGGTTTGATCATGTATGACTAAACTCTTGCTAGTCTTCGCATTTTGTATGACTAGCTTCATGATCAGCTGAATATGTAATATTTGGGACGCCTTTTATTGTATATTTGGTGGTCTAACATCTTGTAACTATATCACTTGCTTGAGATTGAGACAATAGGCTTGACCTTAAGAGACCGTTGGCTTGTAGTAAACCCTCATATCTAGACAGCCGTGACCGTATAGCGAGGTGAAATCCATTTCAATATACGTAGCTGGCTATGTACGCCCCCGCTCTCCAGTATTCTGGTTCTGGGGCGTCACACGACGGAAAGCCGGTAGCAAAGGAGTTTTACCTCTAGAAGTATTCGAGACAAAGTATGTACATTGACCTCGAATAATCTTTTAGGACAATGCTTCGTGCATGACTTTCCTGTAGACCGGTAACTCTAACCTTTTTATTATTTTGCTATTCTATTTTTCAGGATAATAATGAATTTTTTTTTCCAACAACACCTACCACTTTCCATAACTAGAGAGATGGGCTGCTTGCTTTTTAAATATATAAAAAATTATTAAAATAATATAAAAATATTTAAAGTAAATTTATTCTTGTGATGATGAACATTTATTATAGTTGAAAGTGTGTAATTATTAATAGTTGGTAATTATGTTAATTTAAATATATTTTAATATATATGGATAGGTATTTTTTTGAAACATAAAAGTTAGGAAGGCTAATTTTTTTATATATTACATATATAAGATATCAACCACAATAAATCATCAAACATTTTTGTATTAAAGAAATTGTAGAATGAACAACTGCTATAGAATTGATTGTAATTGAAAGAAAAAAAATGCAACTGTAGGCCAAGTAGCCAATGCTAATTGATAACAATTGAAGACGATCTAATTCGGGATGATATCTGTTGTCCTATATTTGGTGTCCACTTTCATGTTCCATCTCCTATGTATATGTGGGTCCCACCATTTAAAAGTATTATTTTTTTACAAAAATTAGTGAGACCGACATATATATATTTATATATATATATATAGGGGACAGAAAAGTGGACACCAAATATGGGACATCAGATCCCATGCCATCTAATCCACAATGTTCATTCATCAATGGAAAAAAATTAAAATCCAAATTGATGGTGGGAAGTGTCCTAGTCATCTTTTTCTTTTACAAGCATCCAAATTGTTACTAAAATACCAAATCTTACAAATGATGCAAGTGCTCTCGGTTCGTAAAATTATGGGACTAGAAAAGAAAAGTGATTACTTTTCTATTTTAGATGCCAAAGAAATTGAGGAGTAAAGAAAAGTGATTTCCAATGAAAGAAAAATTATGAGATAAAATAATTTTATCCATCCAAACAGGAAATCATTTCCCCACCTTGAAGTATTTACTTTCATTTTTAAATTTTTTTGATATTTTCGAACATAGAAAAGAAAAATTAATGAGAATTGTAATTTTTCAAAGGAAAGGAAAAGGAATTGATTTCCTTTCCATTCATTTCAGCAAACCAAAGGAGGCCAACAGGAAATAAAAGAAAAAAGAAAAGATTAGGGTAAAGCACAATATAAAAAGGATTATGCTTTTTTTATATATAATTATTTGATAAGAGATCCATTGTTGACTTATATTCTCCAAACTTTATTATTTGATAAGAGATCCCTTGTTGACTCCAAACTTTCAAACTCAGTAATAATCCAGATCCGAGTAGCTTCGGTCCGTATCAGATCTGGGCTAAATTCGGGTTGGACCTGGATGGACTCGTGGGCCGTTTAATTTAAAAATAATAATATATATATTAAAGTTTAGTATGTATATTTATATTTATAACACAAAATAAAGTGGATTTAGTAGTTAGGTGGAAAAGATATATGGTATTAATAGATTCTGGGTCAAATACTTTTTCTAATGTATATATAAACTTACATATGGACCGGGTGCTTATCCAACCTAGTCGGGCTTGGAAATCAAATCCAGTCCGAACCAGTTACAGTAGTTGGCCATGCCGGATTCTGGACCGCTTGTCCCATTACACATCTTAAGAATAGAGGTGAGCATTTGGTTTATTCGATTTCAAAATCGAATTGAAATTCTAAAATTTCAAACTAAAATCGAAATTAGCCATATTCGAAACTGAACCAAAGTGATTTAATCGAGTCAGTTTACTTGGTATGTTCTTGGACTATTTTTATTATTTAATGAACAAAGTCCAAAGTTAAAATTGTGATTAAATTATAATTTTAAAATGTAACATTTATACATACAATTGTTGTATTTTAAATTTTGGTCCAAAGTTAAATTAGTTGTTAAATTATAAAAAATGACTTATATATATAATTATTATTTTTAAAATATTTTTTTTAAATTGAAGGTATTTATATATTCTTATAAGTCTTATTCAATAATGGACTAAAATTAAAACCGAGACCAAATATATTTTTTAAAGTATTTTTCAAAGCCGAACCTAACCTAACCTAAGTCTAAAAGCTAATAATGCTCACGGCTCACGGATTAATTAGTTGTATATCCATATGGTTTGTACGTATGTTGGTAACTAACTGTTCCTGTTGTTTTAAAAATAAAGAACACCTTCCTGATTTATAAAGTTAATTAGTTGCATCTCTCTGGTGCATAGAAAAAATGAATAAAAAATTAAGCAGCCAGAAAAGTGTTCTTTATTTTTAAAACAACAAAAATAGTTATAAAAATACGTACAAGCCATAGGGGGTATTTATAAATAACCCCACGGCTCACCCCATGCAGATAGGGCTGTGCAAAAAAACGGTTTTCAACCGTTAACCGAACCGACCCGACCCGTAAAAACCATTCGGGTCGGTTTTTTTTTCAATCCGGGTCGGGTTTCGGTTTACAGCCTCAAATATAACGGTTATCGGTTCGGGTGACGGGTTTGGAAAACGGTTTCCGACCCGAACCGATAACCGATTTATATATATAATTTAATTTTTTTATTTAGTCAATTACCTATCTACCCCTAGTCAAACCCTAACTATTTAATCTCTCTTCTCTCAGCATTCTCTCTCCTCCCCATTTATTTCTCATCTCCTCCTCTGAGAACCCTAACCGACTCCGAGTAACCGAGCGGCGAGCGGAGCGCCGTTCTCTGCTCTCCGCCTCCCCCCTCTCCCCCACACCGTTCTCTGCTCTCCGCCTCCCTCCTCTCCCCCACATCGTTCTCTGCTGCGCTTCGGCAGCTCTGCCTCTCTCGACGACTCCGTCGCCTCTCTCGATCGCCTCTCTCGACTCGATCTAGCCTAGATCTTTCTAGATCTGACCTAGATCTGTCTAGATCTGTCTAGATCTAACGTAGTTCTCTCGAGATCTAACCTAGATCTTCGAGATCTATCATAGATTTCGACGTGGAAGTGGAGATCCAACCCAGATATGTCTAGATCTGTTAAGATCCAACCCAGATCTGTCGAGATCTAACAAAGATCTCTCGAGATCAGGTAAGATCCAACCAAAATATTTTTTTTTTGTTTTTTTAATTTTAATTTTTAATTAACGTTTGTTATTCTTGCATGGATGATCTTTCGCCGTGGAAGGGGAGGAAATTTGGGTTAAAAATTGGATTCCAGACTTTCCAGTTGCTGTCGATATTTGAACTCACTGTAAGTTCATCCTTTGTGACTTCGAAAGTTTTGTGTATCTTTGGGAAAAAAATATTGGCTTGCTGGGAAAAAATTATTTGCTTGCTGGGAAAAAAAATATTGGCTTGCTGGGAAAAAAATATTGGCTTGCTGGGAAAAAAATATTGGCTTGCTTCGAAAGTTTAGTTTCTGGACAGGTGCACAACCGGTCTGCTGGGAAAAAAATATTAGCTGCCAAAAAATATTGGCTTGCTGGCAAAAAAATTTGCTACGAAGAAATATTTGCTTGCTGCCGGAAAATTATTTGCTTGCTGCCAAAAATTGTGTTGCCAAAGTTGAATACTTGCTGCCAAAAATTGTGTTGGTTTATTAATTATATCATGATGAGATGCTGCACATGCATGTAATGAGCTGCATGTAAATTTAGTTCAATGTGGTTTGGCATACACTGCATGTAAATTTAGTTCAATGAGATGCATGTAATGAGCTGCATGTAAATTTAGTTCAATTAGGTTATGTGGTTTGGCATCTCATGTTGAGCTGCATAGCCTGCATGTAAATTTAGTTAAATGTAGAGTTCAATTTAGTTCAATATAGATACTGCTCTATGTAGAGTTCAATTTAGTTTAAATTAGTACCATGTTTCATGTTTATGTAGACATAAGACATTGCTCTATGTAGAGTTCAATTTAGTTTAAAAGTTTAATGTGCAGTGGGATTTCATATATTGTGCACTGCAGTTTATATGTAATATTGTAATGTGCAGTGGAGTACATATATTGTGCAGTGTGCACTGCAGTTTATATGTAATGTGCACTGCAGTTTATATGTAATGTGCACTGCAGTTTATATGTAATACCAATCTACCATCTATGGCAACCACTTCCTATTCATGCAATTTGTGTAGACTAGGAATGTAGTAGGGTTAGGTAAGGATTAGGTAGCTTAGATTACTTACTTAATTATGTGATGTTTGTTAGGTAATACCAATCTACCATCTATGGCAACCACTTCCTATTCATGCAATGTGCGTACTTCATTTTCAATGTGCGTATTCTTTAATTTTTATTCAAGTTTCATGTCCATACACTGCCATTGAAACAAATTAATTTTTTTAGATGTCGCACGAAGTTGATCCACTGCAACCACCAACTAGTTCTCAAGGCACTAATGAGCCAATCTCCATTCCTAATTCGAGTCTTCGCGTTACTAGAAAGCCTACAAAGAAACGTGCTCCTTTTTGGACAGATTTTATTAGATCCGTTGATGCGGAAGGTCGACCAAAGGCAACTTGCAAACACTGTAGAAAAGAATATCACTGTCATAGTAAATTGAATGGAACAACAAATGTGAGAAATCATTGGAATGCATGTTCGATGAATCCAAAAAATCAAGATTCCAATCAATCAATATTGAACTTGCAAGCCAATGCTAAAGGCAAGGATAAAATTCTTACTAGTTGGAAATTTAATCAGGATGATGTAAGAAAAGCCTTGACACACATGGTTATAGTTGACGAGCTTCCGTTTCGAACTGTGGAATGTGAAGGCTTTAGACACTTTCTGAGTGTTGCGTGTCCTATATTCCGTATTCCATCAAGATGGACCGTGGCACGAGATTGCTATGATATGTACTCTACTGAAAAGACTAAGTTTAAATCATACTTGAAAGAGTCTAATCAAATGGTCTGCCTTACAACGGACACATGGACGTCATTACAAAAGATAAATTATATGTGTCTAACTGTACATTTCATAACTGAAGAATGGGAATTGAAGAAAAAAATTATAAATTTTTGTCCAATTACTAGTCACAAAGGGGAGGCCATCGGGAAAGAGGTTGAGAAATGTTTGCTTGAGTGGGGCATCGATAGAGTGTTCACAATCACAGTTGACAATGCAAGTTCCAACGATGTTGCTATTTCTTACTTGAGTAAGAAAATTCAGAATTGGGGAAATAGCATTCTAAATTGCAAGTATCTACACATGAGATGCATTGCACACATCATCAATCTCGTTGTGGTTGATGGTTTGAAATTGATGTCTCCATCGATTTCTCGTGTTCGGAATGCTATAAGGTATGTGAGACACTCTCCTAGTAGATTCCAAAAATTTAAGGAGTGTGTTGAAGCTGAAAAGATACAAAGCAAAAAGTTGTTGTGTCTTGATGTGAGTACTCGTTGGAATTCTACATTCTTGATGTTGGACACGGCTCAAAGGTTTGAAAGTGCCTTTGAGAGATACACATCTGTCGACCCGTGGTTCAGATTAGAGCTAGTGGAGAATGGTGGGTATCCTAGTGAAGAAGATTGGTCCAATGCTAGAAGGTTGTGCACTTTTCTAGAACACTTCTATGATCTCACTTTGCGTATCTCTGGTTCTTTGTATGTCACTTGCAACAACTTTTTTGATGAAATCACATCAATTGACATTCTATTGCGTACTTCGAAGGAGAGTAGTGACTTTGACTTAGCTACAATGGCCACTAAAATGAGAGAAAAATATGATAAGTATTGGGGGGACATAGAGAAAATGAATATGATCATCTTTATTGCACCAATTCTTGATCCACGCCACAAGTTGGAGTATGTGGAATATGCTCTTAATCAACTATATGGTACGGAGAAGAGCGATTCCATGAAAAAGAAAGTGAAGAGTGTTTTGTACTCTATGTTCAATGAGTACAAAAATATTAGCACTACTCAAATTGGTGGCAATTGTACTACTACTAGTGATAGGGTACAATCTACTAGTGAAAATCAGCCGGGGAATACATTGCAACTAAAAAAATTTATGAAGGCCCAATTCAAGAAGCACAAAATGGAATTGGGTGGCGGTGACACTAAATCTGAGCTAGATCGTTACCTAGAGGAGAGCACCGTAGATGACGACGATGATGACAGTGATGATTTTAATGTTTTGGGCTGGTGGAAGCTTAATTCTCCCCGTTTTCCGATCCTTTCGAAGATGGCTAGGGATGTTTTGGCTGTCCCCATATCTACCGTGGCCTCCGAGTCCGCTTTTAGTACGGGTGGTCGTGTGCTTGATTGTTATAGAAGTTCTTTGACTCCTAAAATTGCCCAAGCACTTATTTGTTGTCAAGATTGGTTTAGGAGCCCTTCTGATCGATCCATCGTTTCTATTATTGAAGAAGATTTCGAGGATATCTACAAAGTTGAAATGGGTAATTTTCATTTTCTATATTGTATTACATTCTTTCAATTTGATATAGTTTTAACTTGTTCATTGATTTGTTCTTTTTTCATTTAGAATTGGGTAAGTTAACGGTGGACTCAACATCAACGAGCGAGGTTTGATTAGTTCCCCTCTTTTAAATCAGTGTCTTTGGAACACATTATTGTAATATGTCAGTTATTTTGTTACTGCTCTACTACTACTAGACTGCTAGTGCTGGCTACTCTGTGACTTAAATACAGTTATAGCTACTGTTGGATTAGGATACTCTATGCTAGGACTTACAATAGTGTAATATGTCAGTCATTTTGATACTTTGTGAATTGTGACTTACAGTTCTGGAAATGTGCACTGCTTTGATATGTCAGTCATTTTGATACTTTATGACTTACTGTTGGATACTCTGTGACTTACAGTTCTGGAAAAATATGTAGATGTTGTTCTGGAAAAGACAACTTTGATAATTGATGATGCTGTTCTGTTGAATCTTTGATACTAATTTTTTGATACTGTCCATTTTCATATTCTGATGAGTGATACTTTCAAGTTCTGAATTCTGATACATGTACATGTTCGAATCTTGGATACTGCTTGACAGGCGAGGCACTCGTTTTGGTCGTTCGTTGCAGCCACTGGCGAGGCACTCGTTGCAGCCACTGGCGAGGCATTTGTTAAAATTAAGCCTGCCGTTGGTGAGGTTACCGAGGTACTCTCTTCATAGTGGTTTTTAACATTCAAAAAATTTACTGAGTTTTCCCATTAGAATTGGCGATGATGATTTGGCACTCATTGCAGCCATTGGCGAGGCACTCGTTGCAGCCATTGGCGAGGCATACATTGCATCTTTAATGACGCATTAAAGGCCATTCTGAGCCTTTGTTTTAGCTTTTGTATATAATGCAGGTTTAACTTGTGCGTTGAGTTTGGAATTTGGAATCTGGGATTTGGATGTGCTGACATCGAAATGAACATTTCTTCTTCATTGTGAATTTGTAATTGGTATATATTACCTTGGTTTTCTACTGGAGTTCTTCTTCATTGTGAATTTGTAATTGGTATATATATTACCTCGGTTTTGTACTGGAGAATGATCTGGATACTGTGGTGAATTTGGAATCCTAATCTGGGTGTAACTTAATCTGGATGTAATTTGTATATTTGTCTGGTATTTTGTTTCATTGAAGAGGATTCTGTTCTGACTTCTGAGTGGAGACTTGATATTTGTGTTAACTGTTAAGTAGTGCACTGGACTTCAAGTCCAATTTGAAATTCAATGTTCTGCTGTTATACTGTGCACTGGAGTTCAGGTCCAATTTGAAATTCAATGTTCTTCTGTTATGCTGTGCACTGGACTTCAAGTCCAATTTGAAATCCCAGCCCATTATTGATTTTATTTCATTTTCCATACACCCAGGCCCATTAAAAATCCGGCCCAGCCCACTGGCCCGTTAAACCGAACCAACCGAAAACCGAACCGATCTTATTCGGTTCGGTTCAGGTCCGGTTATATTTTGGTCGGTCCGGTTCTCGGTTCTCGATCGACGGTTTACGGTTCATTTCGGTTTTACAAAAATCGGTCCGGTTCAGACCGAACCGAACCGATGCTCCCCCCTACATGCAGAAAACGGAAAGAGAAGCTCTCTCCGCTGTAGCTATAGAGGCATTCGGATCTAAAGCGCATTCGGATCTTCCAATCGGAGCTCCAATTAAGTTGTTGTATAGAAGTCCTGAAAGATCCGATCTCACTCTCTCGATCGAGTAAAAAAATGGCTCCTCCCGCTCCTAGGTCCGGCGACGCAGTCTTCGCCAACGTCGAGCGCGTCGTAAGTAACCCTAACCCTAACCCTAATTCTCTTATCCTCTTTCTAAAAAAGCTGTGATCTTTTGGCCCAAATTTCTTCAGAACGCGGAGCTGTTCACGTTAACCTATGGTGCGATCGTGAGGCAGCTGCTGACCGATCTGGAAGAAGTCGGAGAGGTCAACAAGCAGCTAGACCAGATGTAAATTATATACCCACTCCTTTTGTTTTTCTTTTATTTTGTGGAGAATTCTGGATTTTTTTTTTGAGGTTTGCAGAGCGACTCGATTTTTTTTACTGATTAATTTTAATCTGGAACTAAGGAATTGGCGGTGGGAGTGAATTTTCATTGTTTGAATTAGGTTAAAGTTCCGATCTTCAGTTTTTCTCCGCAAAATTAATTAGGTAACCCAAATTATGCCCTTCTAGGTTGCACGGACACAAATAGGACACGAGCACCGCGGCATTTTTGGCATTTTTCTGGAGTGCCTCGCGTCCAACACGACATTGCACAGACGCAACGTATAATTTTGTTTTTTGTTTTCTTTTCATGGTGTATTTGCTGCTGCTTGTGCATGTCATATTTTTTAGAGAAATTTTGACTGGCACCCCACTTTTTTTTACCATATTTACGGTGCACCCCACACAATTACAATAATGTAAGGTATCCCCCACTTTTGACGGAAACCGTCCCCAACTCACGGTCAACCCCTTTGATCAATTTTTTTTGACCAAAATACTCCCGTCTTCTTCCCCGTGTCCCCCCATTTTTCGTGGCTGCCCCCCTCCCCGCCGCCGGCGTGCCCCCACTCCCCCCTCCTTTCTTCGCTCCCCCCTCCTCTCTCCTCCCCATCACCACCACCACCATCACCAGCACCAGCACCACCATAATCACCACCATCACCACCATCATCACAGTATATACAAAAAAAACCCAAAAAGAAACCACCACCGCGGGCTGCCTTAACCGTATCTACAAGACTTGCATGCAATCTCCACATCGTCGTCGTTCACATGACCAGCTCCGACACCCGACCGACGTCCTTGCTCAGCTTCTCGTACAGCTTCTTCCTCAGCGCCCTCCCGCTCTCCACCCTCTCCTCTGCCACCACCTCCTCCTCCTCCTCCAGAGCCCACCCATTGTTGCTGAAGAGGCTGTTGCGTAACTCATCGGGGTCGACGGAAGACTACAAAACCCCCCACTCCCGTCGCCACCCCTGCCGAACTCCCAAGAAGGAGAGCATGAGCTCGGGCTCGAGCTCGGCATCGGCTTTACCTTCCCCAGCCACATCTTCCTCAGGGAACATAGCAGCAGCTCGTTCACCGCCGCGGACGACGGCGACTCCCCCGATAGAGACATCGGCGGGGTGCCCATGAGAAACTGCTGGCTCTGGCGCATCGGAGAGTCGTCGTACGACTCCACCACCGACTTGGGCTCTGCGGCAGCACCCTCAGATGGTGATGGTGATGGTGATGGTGATGGTGATGGTGGTGATGGTGATGGTGATGGTGCTAGTGGTGACGGGGAGGAGAGAGGAGGGGGGGAGCGGAGGCACGCCGGCGGCGGGGAGTGGAGGCACGCCGGCGGCGGGGAGGGGGGCAGCCACGAAAATTGGGGGGACACAGGGAAGAAGAAGGGGGTGTTTTGGTCAAAAAAATTGATCAGAGGGGTTGACTGTGAGTTGGGGACGATTTCCGTCAAAAGTGGGGGGTACCTTACATTATTGTAATTGTGTGGGGTGCACCATAAATATGGTAAAAAAAAAAGTGGGGTACCAATCAAAATTTCTCTATTTTTTATTGAGGACACATCAATGATAGATTTTGCGTTGCATTGCCATTCAACTTGATTTCTTGGACATGGCATATGTTTGCCAAGTTGATAATTTTTTCGGGTTTGCAACATTCGAATGCAGAGATGGGCGGCAGACTCAGGTAAGTGCCCAAGGGTGTAGACAATTTTACCAACCTAGAGTTTGTTGACAGCTACAAAGTGCAAAGAGAGCTATGGTTCTCATGAGGAAAGAGGACGTGCTATTTGAATTAGAATGGAGAAAGCAGTTGCCATAATTAGAGCATACATTTTCCACAAAAGACGGGGGGTAATTGGACCTATTTACATAGCATCCATGTATGGACCCGAGTGTCCTTTTTTCCATTGCATAGGGCTTCCTTAACAACTTTAGACTCGGGAAATTTCTGCTGAGTATTTGGTTTGATTCCCAGGTTAAACGCATTAAATCAATACCAAACCAGATGCCAACGAACTATACAATACTTTAATTTTGCTATTAATCTATAAGTGCTAATTAACTTCCTATGTATGATTTCAAGTTGGCATTGGTTTACTAAACTGTCCTCGGCCTCCTTCATCTTCCCTCCCTTTCTATCTTTAGTTAGACAATCTTTCAATTTTGTGGTTGGTCGGCAATTATGAATGAACTTCCCTGACATTTTAAATTTTTTATCAGCCCCCTCTTATCTTCAATTATCCTCCTGAGGATTTCCGTATATATAGTACTTATATATATATATATATATATATATATATATATATATATATATATATATATATATATAACTGCTCCTCCTTCCCTCATTACTAACTTAAGTTCCATATTCTACCTTCTTAAGTATCCTACTTAAGGATGTTTTATGTTCTCTTTCTAGGATCTAGGTGTCTAGATATGTCGGTAGTATTGTTTAAATCGACTACAAAATACGTAACATATTTTTCATTTTCCTACTACAACATTGATACCCATATGACTTTTGCCAATGATAATGCTTCCTTTGAGCTTTACGGGTGATTGTGATTGAATCAGCATTGTAAGTGTTGTGTAGCTTTGGCACTTTGTATAAAGTAGGTATATACCAAATATATGTTGAACCAACTTTCAAGTGTCAAAATGGTTTTGATGGAGTATTCCATATAACATCCAAAATGTTTTGGGGTGCACCAAGGAAAAGAAGGTTTGCAAGCTCGTCAAATGTTTATATGACTTGAGCAATAATCTGATTTGTAATTTTCCCAAATGCTTGTCTCATGGGTTAAGGTAAAATAAGTATATAATGTGTATTCTGAATCTTAGCAAAGAGGTCTTGTCATTTTTTACTCCTGGATGACATGCTAATCTTCTTTTATGATTCAAGTATAGTATTCAAAAGAAATCATTCTCTTCGTACCTTGATATGAAAGATATTGTTGCAATTAAAATAATATAGGGTATCAAAAATGCCTCAGGTCAATTTCATTAACAGTAGGATTACCATGAGAACATATTCAGGAAAATAAAAAAATAAAAAACTATATCATATGACAGATTTATCGATTAATGAAAAAAGTTCGATGCATAATGAAGGAAAGGTGTATTTCCATGTAATGCAATGTAGTTATAACATAACTTCTCCAGTAGAATTATTGAGTAGACTCTTATGAGTACATTGATTTAACTGCGGAGAATTATTGGCGTCAAAAAGAAAGAGTACATTGAATATATTTACTCATTAGTCTTTGTTGTTGCTGATTTCGCCTACTTCATCCATTCTTCCATATTAAACTTTTCTCATAAATCTCTGCATGTTTCAGGGGTTATAATATTGGAATCCGGTTGATTGATGAGTTTCTGGCGAAATCCAATGTATCAAGATGTGTTGATTTTAAGGATACAGCTGATGTGATTGCTAAGGTACTTTTCAGATTATTGATCTGTAAATACGCTCCATGGTTATTGTAATTTATATACTTAAGTACGCTGTGGTCAATCTACCTTTTAAATTGAGTCATATGTGAGTGATTTATAGGTTTTGTCCTACTCAAATTGTTTTTCGCAGACTAAGCTTCATTGCCAACCTTGGTTTTATACTATTAGGAAAATGTTGCACGTCTCTGAAGTTTCCCCTTCCTTTGCTGATTTATTCAATTATTTTCTGAACATATTGTTGTAGATGTTATCTTTTAGCTTTGATCTCTAACATTTCATAAAGAGATTACTAAGCACTTTCTTCGAAAATATTGTTCAATTAGGTTGGTTTTAAAATGTTCTTGGGAGTTACAGCAACTGTTAGCAATTGGGATGCCGAGGGTTCAAGCTGCAGTATCATCTTGGAGGATAATCCTCTGGTAGATTTCGTGGAGCTTCCTGATACATGTCAAGGTCTTTACTACTGCAACATCTTGAGTGGAGTTGTCAGAGGAGCACTGGAAATGGTGAGTTTCTTACTAAACATAATTTTGTTTTGAAGTTTAGTCTTTTCTGCAAATTGCATCTCTTACATGTATATGTAGAAAGAATTTATTTGGCTTTCATAGGTGGTAGCTTAGCATTTTCATAAAAGAATGTTACCTTTCCTGATCCTAAAATAAGGGGAATAAATGCCACTTTTCTTGTTCCGGTGGGTATTTTCTCCTTATAGTTTTTGCATTATAGTAGATACCCTTGCTTATACTAGAAGTTGAAATTCATTTTTTGATGATAAATAGGAACCAGTGGTAGTGATTTAGTCATTTATGGTATCATATATTTTAAATTCAAAATTTTGGTGATTTTTCATGAATTTCAATACTGTGAATATTGTGAATGAAAGAATGGATTACACAAATCATTTGCCATGTTAAGTTTCTGGTACTTTCCACTGACAGGGAAAGTAGATGGATAGAAAAGCTACAACCTTGTTGCTTCTTATTTCTTCATTTCGGTGTAATCTATGGTGCACTAATCTTCAGTTGAGGTCTGCCCTACCCTTAGGCCTGCCTAGGCGTGCAGGTTGGGGACAGCCCTCCTCGACCTGGAGAAAAAAAATAGAGGGTCAGGCGATGGACGCCTAGGGGCGACCAGGGGAATACATAGGCGCGCCTAGGCAGTTGTAAATCAAATATAAGCTGTAGGGTTAAATCTCAAAGTCTTTTGGTAAATAAAAAAATGCTTGTTTAATGCTTAATAGTTAACAACTTATTATTACTTGATGTTGAATGTTGGTTCATGCTTATTATATTGTTTAATGCTTATTTCAGGCTTATTATATTGATTATTGGTTAATGCTTATTATATTGCATATTGCATTAGTTATCAATTGTTTATGTTAATGTTAATTGTGTATTAATTATCAAGTGCTCTTGACAAATCAATTGTTCTTTTATACTGCTATATTGTTGCTTCTTAATATCTTATACATATTTGTATTGTCTGCACATAACTGTAGTTTTTTCCCTGCAAAAAATTATCTGTGACCTAGGCGGGCGCCTAGGCGAGACGGGCAGGCTGTCGTCTCGCCTCGCCTAGCGCCCAGTACAACATAGCTACCCGTGTATGTGATATATGTATATGACATATATGGGACTCTTGACACTCTGATTTTAAAATATTTGTGGTAACTTATATATATATATATATATATATATATATATATATATATATATAGAGAGAGAGAGAGAGAGAGAGAGAGAGAGAGAGGATCAGGAGCCCTGCTATTAAGTATCCCCGAGATTGCAGCTGTAAGATATATCTTCTTTGACTGTATAGATTAGTTCCTTAAACAATTATCCAATTTCTTGCGAGATTTTGAACTAATTTGTACGATCACAGAATATAGATCCAACGGCTCCTATTTCGGGAACATTCGAAGAAGCTTAATAATGGAGATCCTGACCCCCCCCCCTATATATATATATATAGAGAGAGAGAGAGTGTGTGTATTGCAATGATCTATTTCAATCATGTCCTCTTATCCTCTGGAAAATTTTCATCTCATTCCTAGTAATACAAAATTGATATTGTGTTTTAAATCTCTCATTTATTAGTTTATGTTTTGATATTAGATAAAGAAACTGTCACGTCCCAGTTCCAAAATACATAGAAACCCAAGACTTGAACATGCCAGCTGTACGACTAGAATAAGAATCCCAATTTGATGGATACGCTGAAATCTTACATCTACAATACAACAGTCACAGGTAATCTAATATCTCCACGACAACATCATAACTACTATAATCTCATCCACAGAATAACATCAACACAAAGATAGAAAATATATAATAAAATGTCTGAATGAAATAGAAATATGTCTGAATATCCAATACAAAGATCTGTCTGAAATAGTCAAAGTCTAGTGGAAATATATCCACGGAAATAAAAGTACAATGCTAAAAATAGAAAATAACTGAAATAAAGAAATAGTCAGGACATAGCTAGCTTAGATAATATGTCCACGACTCTAATCAATCTCCATATCCCTGGATCAGAAAAAACTCCTCTGGCACAACCTCTAAATCTTCGGCAAGATAACGAGGTTCTATCCTTGGCCCATAAACAGTAGGATACAAGTGCTCGTCCAGATCTGAAAAAGAACTAGGTCCTCAGAGAGACGTAACAAGATACAAAAAAAATGACATATATGAACTGAATAAATAAATAATAACAAGGCTCGTTAACCATCTATGTGTATGCACATCGAAGACGACTTTAGTACGTATGAGTAGGTGAACGAATAAAGCATAGCATCCGCTAGAAGCTTATGTACTACTAGCATATCTTCCGACTGTACTGCCGGATATATCCTCTAGCAGTACACCCATAACAAAAAAAACCATAAACCCATAACCGAAAAACCATAAGGCTAATGAATGGCTGTCTCATACGCTTACTAATAGTCTTTTTCGCCCATGTATTGCACTAGTTATACCCATGACTCGAAACAATCCATATCTCAATGCAAGTCACTAACTAGACTCACTCTAATCAATATATGTACCGATGCACGAACCGTCTACACCGGTAGCGAGCCGGTTGTGTAAGCTCGTGCTGACACAGTGAATCTTACCATAGTGCCGTGTATGATAAGTGACAAGGCATAGAAGTTATTGAGAATAACTTCACAACTATCAGGAACGTCTCCTACTCACTAAGTCATACACACGCACACATACATCGATGACACCATCGATGGCACCCAAGTCATACTTGGACACACCCACTAAGAATAACACTAACAACACAAGCACAACATGATAAAATTAAACAGTGCAAGAGGGACAAGGTATCTTGCCTGAAATATCGGTAAAAGTGTATAATATAGGTCCGGCTCCAACCTCTGCAGTCAAATGCTCACAAACTCCTAGAATTATAAATAAACTACAATAAGTACTAACTTAATAACATACCATATTTATACCTACCATATATAGACCCAAACCTAGTCATAAACTAGTCAACTAGATCTCAATATTATATGTAACCAAATCTACCATACATGGCACTAAATTAGCACATAGAAATAATATTTTTATATCACAAAATATATCATAATATTTCTGGAAAAATACATAAATAATTTCTGTATATATTTTATATAAATTTATTTGAAGAAAAAACTAGCATTAAATTAACATATTCAACTAGTACACAATTATGCCACATGTTGAACCAAGTGGAATCGAACGACACAAAAAAAATAAAAATTTAATGTTCTGAAAAAAAATCACAATTAATCAGAGAAAAATATGATTTTTCATCATAAATTACTTGATAAAAATCATAGAAAAGTTACATGAAGTTTGGAGATCAAAATAGCCAAGTTTCGATGTCTTTTTGGTGTCCGAAAAACTAGCATCATGGAAACGATAGCACAAACATATGAATAACTTGCAAATCTGAACCTGAATAATGGATATTAATAGATGATAAAGGAGGATCTTATGATCATTACCTATGAGTTGTTTGATGTTGAAAGGGTTCGCAAGTCATCAGAAACTCTCGCACTTCGAAATTGGTTCAACGTCGACCAATTTTAGTGCAACGGACGCAACGGCCAAACTGAGTGGAACCGTGTGAGTTAGCAATTGGACATCAAAGTAGACACATAGGGCTAAAGTTTGGTTTTGGTTTCAGGTCTAATGGATGAGAAAAAGTAGATGAAAACCATCGATGAAGTCGACTAACCTGCTGCTGAATTCAGGACAATTTCGGCACAGTTTCACCCCCTTGGATGGGTTGTACTCCTCACCGAAGGCCACGAGATAATCCTTAGAGTTGCTAAGATGGAAGAGGAAGTCCTCGGGGTCGTAGGAGTGGTGGTAGAGTGCACAAAAATCAAGATGGAAGGGTGAATAGAATGTCGGCTAAGGGGTGTGTAGCCGCCGGCCTGTTGTTCTTGGGCGGTCGGGTTTGGCTAGGGGAGGGGATGTGGAGGCTGGTTTTTAGGGTTTAAAATATAAGGTTTGGAGGTTTTATATGTTAGGATTTGTTTGGTTTTTGTTTGGATTGATTTGGTTGAGATTTTGTCCTCCAATCAACTAATACGGTAATGGGTATCAATGGGTTTCCTAATTTGGAATAGAGTGGTTTGAATGAGTATTCATTGAGCCTATGCATGCTTGGCTGCTATTTAATTGATAAAAATCAATCAAATACATGTCTAAATGGTTTTGGCACCCTAGGGTAGGCCCCACTAAGTGGTTTGAGCTAGATTTGGGTCCAAACAATTTACTGAATATAATTCAACTCCAAAAAATGGGTGTTGTGTGCCATTTGAAAATAAATAGCATATGAGAATCAATTGAGTAGGACACCATTGGCATGTGTGTAGTAGGCTCAAAATAGGTCAAGATCATATATTAGGTCGAATGGGTTGGATCGATGTCGAGTTCCGTAATTAAATTGAAAAGTAGGTCAAGTTTTACAGTAGATAGTAAGTTGGCCTAGTTTGACCCGAAAGTTGTGTGACAAATAGAATACAAGGAAACATGTTTGAGTGGGACATGATATATCAAATTGAAGATAAACTTGTCTAGATCAAAACACATGAATGAAGTTTATAGAGATTGGCATTTCTTGTACTTCAAAAATCAAAGCTACGAAAAAGTATATATTATGATATAAATAATAGTGAAAAGAAAAATATTAATCAATATAGTAATTAAAGTATAACTTAAAATACATATAAAATTCAGAGGGCTTATATATATATATATATATATATATATATATATATATATATCCGGATCAAAAGCCCCCCTTAGAAAACCCCCTAAAAATCCCCCTCACTCTCGGCCGTAATTTAATGTTAATATTAATGTTAATGTTAATATTAACATTAAATACTAAAATTAACATTAAACTTAACATTAAAATTAATATTAACATTAACATTAATATTAACATTAACATTAATATATAAAAATTTAATAATAACATTAACATTAATATTAATGTTAATATTAACATTAACATTAAATTACGGCCGAGAGTGGGGGGGGGGGGGGGGGGGGTTAGGGGGTTTTCTAAGGGGGGGCTTTTGATCCGCTCCCTCTATATATATATATATATATATATATATATATATATATATATATATATATGGTATTATAGTTTATCAAAGTTGCCGGTCATTGCATCATCTCTTTTTATACGTGTGACATATATTTGTAATAAAAGTTGTACAGCTGGATCCTTAATAGCCCATTATAATTATTATTTAAACTCAAAACACAGTACAGAAACATTAGGTTTTTCTAATATATGCACATACATTTGTGAGTTCTTCCTTATAAAAATATTATAATGCTAGCAGTTTATAGCTTTTCCTATTACATATGCACAAAAGGTTCTCGACTTTTCCTCAAAATCATTCCCTAAATGGAAAGGCACTCTGATATACAATGAACCCCCAAATGGCCAAGTAGAGGAGCTAGTAACATTTTTCTTTGATTTCAATGAGGAAAGTATTACTATTTTTATATTCTTACAAAGTAAGACTTGTAAAACCGCAGTTTATCTTTTTGAATCACCCAGCTCGAAAAAGAGTCGTTCTGATGTTTTAAGCAGCAACTTCCAAGGACTTGACAACCAGGGATGGAGCCAGGACTTTTGTTGGATAGGGGCGGAGCACCAAGGGCAGAGCCAAATATTTTTTTTTTTTTTTTTATTGTTTGAGGGAGGAGGGGGGGGGGGGGGGGGGGGGGGGGGGGTGGGGTGAGAACATAGATAAAAAAATTCATGTGATAAACCAAAAAATAATAAATTCATGAAAATTCACACAGCCTACACAGGAGACCTATCAAATAAACATCCAACCACTCTAACAATTGAGCTAGACTGCTACTTCTTGTTATATGTGATAATATACTTTTAGCTCTATAAAAAAAAAAAATTAGCCCGGACTATAGCCCGGGACAGTCCAGCTTATGCTCGCCACTGCCGAGCACCCAAACAAATTAAAAAATGTAAGCAGTTCAAAACTAGTATCGTATACGCGAAGTTGGTAAATGTAAACAGCTTCCTTAGTTAATAATTTTTTGCTGAAACAAAAAGTATTGGTATTATCCAGTTTAAACCAGAAGCAAAATGCAAGCCAGAAACGAAATCTTGCATGCACATAGAAAAGATAAGGTCCAACTACACCTAAGAGCATCTCCAACCCTATTGTGAGTTTAGAAAAAATGGTTGCCACATAGGAATAACCACCTTTCTTTTCAAAAGTACTTCTCTAATGCAAATGTGAAATAAAGTATGGAGTTGACATGGCAAGAACAATGTGAAGTTGGTTGTCTAAATCTAGACACTGCACTTCACAATGACTTTATGTCCACATCATCAATTATGAATATAAAAAATTATAGAAAAAAGAAGAAGAGTAGAAGTTGTCTAGGTAGTTGTAAAAAATATTTTGTATTCTCTCCTCAATACTTTTGCATTGGAGAAGACTTTTCAAACTCATTGTCTTTTGTTAATATAAATTTGTCACCTATAGAAGACATTGTCTTGTGTCTCATGCCACCTAAGAATCACAACACAAAACAAGACAATAGGGTTGGAGATGCTCTAAGAATTTGAGTATGTTATGTATTCAAAGAGAGGATTATTACAAAACACAGAGAAGGTCCAACATTACAAAACAAGAGAGTTCCACCTTTACAAATTTTGTGAGAATTTTCACTGAAACTACTCACCAAATTTTTTTAATATTTTTTCTCAGTTTTAAGGGGGGGGGGGGGGGGGGGGGGGGGGCACGGCCCCCTTTGGCCTATACAGTATACATTGCTCCGTCCCTGTTGACAACTATCACATCTATTGACTTCTTTGAACGAATGTTGTATGTGATAGGCTTTTTGAGTAAAGCAAGTAGGGTGTCGTAAATCCCTAATTCAACATTAGGTTACCATCTTGAGGCCTTAATGCATGTTTCATCTCACTGATAACAAGATTTTTTTTTTTTCATAATTCCCTTTCTCAGGCTCCACATTAAACTAATAAACTGTAAGCTAGATGGCACCAGCAGATATAGACTGGCTCCAATAGTTCTTTATGAGTTAAAGTCTAGTGCTTCTTTGCTCGTCTGACTTCGATCTGACACAATATAGTTTCTACCACCTAGGTCAAAAGAAGAGCTTAGCAAAATCAGCGTCTTCTTTCTTGTTAGCCTCTTCCAGTTTTTTAGCAAGCAGCCTCGTGTGTATTCCTTGGAATTTCTGCCATAATAACTCTACTGTGAGATGTTGAACATCTTTTCCGCATCTAGCAGCCGCCCAGACTCGTCATGTCAATGTGTACTCCTTGAATAGAGGAACGTGAAACGTTCCAATATTCCATTTCACATTTATTTTAGGTCAAAATTTGTCTTTTCAACTACTCATTTTGTGGTCAAAGGTTGTATGCACTATTACACAGGTTGTGTAATTTGACATGAAAGAATCCCGTAAAGCAGTTTAACATTGTTGGTTTCAGGTGTCAATGAAGACTGAAGTTTCCTGGGTGAGAGATATGTTACATGGGGATGACGCATATGAGCTGAGAGTGAAGCTTCTGAAGCAGGTTCCAGAGGAATACCCATACAAAGACGACGAATGAATGCAATAACACAAGAACCAGATATTTAACTGTATTTGTCTTTTACTTAATTGAATTTTTAGATGACTCATTTTGCCGCCTTCTTTTTTTCATCAGCTTGTAGTATATATTTGGGATATTTGCTGGATATTTACACATCCTTTTACTAGAGCTTCCAATGTTCAAAATGAAAGGATGTATTGCATGTTGCTTAGCGCTGTTCAAAGCAAAATATATTTGGAATTGTGCTTACTGTTCATTGTCAACTTAAACAATAACTTAGTTTGTATTAGATAGTAAAATACCAATCAAGATTCAATCGATTATGTAGAACTGTTAGCTTGTTAAAAGGCAACTATTTTTCGCTTCGTTTCATGATTATTATAGATTCTTATGCTGTTAATTGAAGTGGTCAGGAAATGAAGGCACCGTGGGAAAGGAAAGATTTTATTTTAGAGCCATATTGTGCTTATTTTGAGGTAGTGCAAATGAATATAAGCAGTCTGTTGAAGGTTCATGAAGTCTTCATAGCCTTCTAGTTGTTCTAGAGTCTTCCTTAGCAATATTGAGGAACTAGAATAATTCTTGGAATATTCTGTTTCTAGAAGCCTCATGGAAGTCCTTTGAGCCCCTATAAATAAGTGGGAGGCTCATTTGTTTCTTACTCACCGAAGAAGTTGCAAACTCTTTCTAGTATAGTGAAGTTTTTAATCTTCTAATCTCTCTCTTTTGTTTCACATTGGTTAAAGAAGAAAAAAAATTCAGAACCAGCAGATTTTGTCAAGAAACAACATATTTCACATTGAAACGACAGATTTTGTCAAGAAATGACAGATTTTGTCAAGAAACAACAGATTTCCATATTGAAACGACAGATTTTGTCAAGAAACGGCAAAAAACAATAGATTTTCGGTTGAATCCTGAATTCCTGATGGCCCAATATATTTTAAATTTATTAAATAATTTAAATATTATTCGTTCGGATATTATTGGTCCAGATATGACAATTACCATATCCGCATCCGATATCCGATAAATATCCGATATGATATCCGAATCCAAAATTTCGGATTTTTTTCGGTTCAAATACGGATCGAATACGAATTTTCGGTCTACCATTGGCAGGCCTAACATTGGTCTCATTATTGCCTTAGTGATCTAGCTAAGCGTTTGGAGAATGCTTGCACGGGTCTTGGAGGAGGAAGTTCATGCGCCACACGGATCGAAAGTATAAACAAAAATATTAAGTCCGTGACAAATGGTATCGGAGCGAAGGTCGGTTGGTGCCATATCGACATCCAAGAATGTCCAAGAGAGGGTCGCGTCGCCTCAAGGAAAGGAACACCAAGACCTACAAGAGGGGCAAGAGCAAGGTGCTTACAACGGAGCATGGACTTGTCGATTTTGCGGAACGCCTCAAGATCTTGGAGACGGGTTCGAGGGACAAAAAGACGCGCATGGGCTTCGTGGAGCAAAGCAACACAAGACTAGAGGAGTTCTTCGATGTGGAGAGTGACATCGCTTCGTCCATGACAATATTCCAGGAGCAAATCCAAGAGATCTGATTTTCACTTAAGGGAAAGCTCAAGGTACAACGTGCGGAGATTGAGGACTTGCACAGGAAGGTCCGAGGCCACGAGGAGTTAAAGGCTGTAACCAAGAGTTACAACAAAGTTGCTATTTTGGAGAAGGCCGTTGCGAGTGGTAGATCTTCGAGTAGGGAGGCACTAAGAAGGAAGATCCCCGAGTCGAAATCCTTCAGTAGAGTATGAGATGTCATATAAGTAGAGAACTTCCTGTGCAACGTACTTCAAGGAGTTGCACATCAATGATGAGGCCGAGAGGTGGACATTGATTCACTCTATCTTACCGACGATGCTATGTTGTGGTGGCGTCATAGGCGTATGAAAATAGAGAAGGATTTGCGTTTGATAGAGACTTGGGAGGATCTCAAGAAGGAGATCAAGTCTCAGTTCTATACCAAGAATGTGGAATTAGCGACGAGGGGAAGCTTGCGGTAACTCAAGCACACCAAGGCGATCAAAGAATACATTATGGAGTTCACTTGTTTGATGCTTGCAATATCTAGCATGGACGAGAAGGATCGCTTGTTCTTCTTTCTCGATGGACTTCAACCGTGGACGACTTAAGAATTACAGTGACAGAGGGGTGCAAGACTTGAACGCCGTCGTGGCATCAGCTGAGAGGCTCGTTGAGAACATGTGGGACGACAACGATGCCAAGGCCAAGCCAAAGACCATTAAGGAGAATTGTGGGAGGGGGGAGCAGGAGAGCTCCTAAGGATGGTCCATGAGAGGGAAAGAAGTCTGATAAGGCCTAACCCGAGCGCATATTTTCTTGCTTCATATGTGGAGAAAATTACTATGTTCAAAATTTCCAGAAGAGAAGCATGCATTTCAATGTCGTCTGAAGCGAGCAGGTGGAGGACGAGGAGTACGAAGAGGAGCGCACATCAGAGCGTTGCTCTTATTCAACGTTGTCAAGACCAAGTCCGTTGTGTTGAAGACTCCGAACATGGAGCTCATTTACGTTGATGTGAGAATTAATGGCATGAGCACACATGTGTTGGTTGACACGGCGCCACTCATAACTTCATCTCGGACGCGGAGGTCTGTCGCTTGGGTTTAGCCTTGGGGAAATATTCAAGCAAGATAAAATCGGTTAATGCATAGGCGCGCCCCGTGCAGGAGGTAACCAAAAGAGTTTGCGTATATGTGGGACATTGGTCGGATGTTGCCAATTTCACCACTACGTCGTTGGACGACCTCATGATGATACTCGACGTGGATTTTCTAATCGCGACGAAGGTGGTTCCGATGCCACACGTGGGAGTCGTCGGCCTCATGGAGCAAGACTCGTTGTGCATGGTAAAAGTTACACGAGGTTAGCCATCAAAGGGGAAAGGTATCTCCGTCATTCAGCTCAAGAAGGATAGCAAAAAGAAGACGGCCTACTTAGCGGTGCACGAGATGAATGAAGACTTCGAGGAGGAAGATATTCCAAGCGAGACCCGGGTGTTGCAAAGGAGTGTTCTGATGAATCACTTCCATGGAGGGAGGTGAGTCGTAGTACCAAGCTGGACACGAATGAGGAGAAGTACGTTATGGACTGTGAGTAGACAAAGGTATGTGTGCAAAAATGGAGTGGCTCACGCAATGAGTCGCTAAAAGATCGTGGTGGACGTTCGGGTCAACAAAGTTGCAATAGGACTCGCATGCGCTTAGGTATGGAGAACTATGTGAACCCACGAGATGAGGTGGATCGACGATCGGTAGCTCAGTCGAGCTTCTTTTGAGTCGAGGAGGGCACATACCATGGTGAAAGATAATACGGCAAACCAGTTTGTGTCCAATCTTATGTAAAGATGGACAAGTCCGGAAAGGACCGCGCAA
Source organism: Iris pallida (assembly GCA_029216955.1). Lineage (NCBI taxonomy): Eukaryota > Viridiplantae > Streptophyta > Magnoliopsida > Asparagales > Iridaceae > Iris > Iris pallida. The sequence goes on from JANAVB010044215.1 coordinate 1,806,653, forward strand.
GAAGCACAAAGAAGGAAGCAACGACCATGTCTACGAGAGTAGAAGTCGTTTCGATACTCAGTGTACCCGTCAGGGCGTCGACGAAACAACTGGGGAAAGTGTCACGCACAAGATTTTCGTCCCACCGAAACAAAACTGCATAACCCTCCACGAACCGGAGTTTTTCCGAAAGCTTCCGGAATCCTCCAGAATGTAGTAGAGTCTTCTTGAAGATTCATGAAGTCTCCATAGCCTTCTAGATTTTCTAGAGTCTTCATTAGAAATATCTAGAAACTAAAATAATTCTTGTAATATTATGTTTCCAAAAGTTTTGTGTAAGCCCTTTGAGGTCCTATAAATAAGGGAAACGCTCTTTTGTTCCTCACGCACCGAAGAAGTTGTAAATTCTCTCTAGTATGGTGAAGTTTTCAATCTTCCAATCTCTCCCTTTTGCTTCACATTGTTCTCATTCTCATCTTTGTGATCTAACTATGGGTTTGGAAAAGTCTTATACGGATCTTCGAGGAGGAAGTTCGTGCACCGCACGGATTGAAATGTAGACAAAAATATTAAGTCCGTGACAAGTCAAAAGGCTCTCTTGGTTTTCTGTCCTCCAATGCGACAAACTAGTCTCAGGCATGACCAGGAGGAAACGATTGTTCTTATATAAACACAAAAGAGGAGAAACATAACTAGGTAACTAACTATGCAAACAATCATTATCCGGTTGCAATGTTAGTTCATGTAGAACTAAACTCGAGATGAGCTTCTGCATTGGTTTTTAGAACTGTAAGTAATCAGTTATTCTGTAAGCTAAATTATTCTAATAGCATTCCAACTATAGCTTTTCTGCGTTTGGCACATCAACATTCCATTATTCAATTTGACATCCTAATTTTATAAATTGTTTTAGAAAAACTTTTCGTCAATTTTGAACATCATGACCACTTCAAAAGAATATTTGATAATACAAGTATTTAAAGTATGCTTTCATACTACAAGATATATATTTTTGAAGGACTCTAGATATGCTTTAAAATTAGCAAGATATATTTTTAAAGAAATCACGATCTGCTTCAAAATTGACAAATGTACTTTAAAATATCAATTTATGAAGTTTGGATGCTAAAATCGAACATTTGAAAGTTAAAATACCAAAAACGTCCGAACACTATGACTGGAGCATTGGGATAATTTTATGTAACAATACATCAGACCTCTTTCCTAAAAAAAAAAAAAAAAAACGATATCGTCACGAGAACTAGTAAACTGAGTAGAGCATCTCCTGTCCAACTAAACCAAATTCCTACCGAAATGAAAAGTGAACCACCCAAAATCACTTTAATGCTTAAGAATACTGGTAATCTGTTTTTTTTTTTGCTGTGAGAGTAATGAAATATCATTCTAAGAGTATGAATGCTAATAATCATGAAATTGGCAAGTAACACTAACTCTAAAAATGCCTACACATCCATCAAATGGTACTTACGGAACCTCCCTCAAGGGTCTCTCTCAAGTCCAAAAGTATACCAAACTGCTTCCTGACTAACTACACCATGTCAATTTAACCTTACCAAGCCCATGTTGACAAATCAAACAGACTAAACAATTTTTCATTGGAAGAAAACAGGCCTGAGTCACACTTTTACATAAATTAGATAAATACAGGAGTAACTTTGACAAGACGAAACAGCTAATATGTTACATGAGGTCAGAGAAAGGAGAAAAGGGAGAGGAAAAAAAAAAAAACTGGAGGCATATTCCTTCCGGTGACCATCTCCGTAATCACGGAATAATGACGTGTATTACCAGATTAATTTCTTAATAAACCAGCTTTGCTGCTCAGGTATGTTTCTCGGCCTAGAAAAAACAAATCATCAACCATTAGAAACTCACAAGAAATACTGAATAATATCTAGGAATATGAACTACAATTACGGTTGTACATAGATAATATCAAAAATTCTGCCAATTTTAGCAGGCAGGTGCTTCAGATATACCAACTATCAGAAAAAGGACCCTCCCCAAATACTGCCATGGATCTGTAAGAACAATTTCTATGCAGCGTAGAGCGCCTGTGAAACTAGATTACTTTCCCATTTCTACCAATTTCACAAGTTGAATCTCTTTAACAAAATAATTCCCTCGCAATTCGTGCAGTCGATAGGGTGAGGTAATTGAAGTGGTTGTGATTCCCTTGATTCCAAGGACCAGAACTAATAAAGGGTGCTGAAGGTTACAGATGAAATCCGGTTCAAAGATCACCACCAGCGGACCTGGCTACGCTGCTTCAGTGAAGTCTCCAGGACAATATTATCTCCCATTTTGTGATATGGTGGTTAACTACAAAAAGGATTACACATGATTGGATCTAAGAGCATCTCCAACCCTATTGTGAGTTTAGAAAAAATGGTTGCCACATAGGAATGACAAACTTTCATTCCAAAAATTCTTCTCCAATGCAAATGTAGAATAAAACATGAAGTTGACATGGCAATGACATGGCAAGGAGAATGTGAAGTTGGTTGTCTAGATCTAGACAATGCACTTCACAATGACTTTGTCTCCACATCATCAATTATGAATAGAAATATTTATAAAAAGTTGAAGAAGTGGGGGAGTTGCCTTGGAAGTTGGAAAAAAATACTTTTTATTGTCTCCTCAATACTTTTGCATTGGAGAGAGTTTTTCTATCTCATTGTCTTTTGAGATATAGTTTTGCTACATAAACAAGACATTGTCTTGTGGCTCATGCCACATAGGAGCCACCTAAGACTCACAACACTTAACAAGACAATAGGGTTGGAGATGCTCTAAGCCCAAGGATTTTATGTAAGCAAGTTCTGTTGCAGCTTCAGATATATGAAGATGTCAAAGTATTCCTCCAAGGGGGAAGACAATGTTGCCAAAAAGCCTTTCCCTAGCAATATAAATAGAGCAACAGAAAGTTGACCCGATTTGGAAAAGAAAAAAAAAACAATTCCTCTTTTTCTTTCAGAAAGTTCATCTTTAAGTTGCTGAAATAACCACCAGAATACTACTCATTGGGGATAATGTTCGTAATGGCAAATTGACCATTTGCTATACTTATGACTGTGAAGTCAAAGCTGATTCTTGCAATTGAGATTTGAGCCCTGAGTTTCAATTAGTCTTATTTCTAAGATAAATTAGGGCTGACCCTGAACCTAGAACTTTTGTCCTGTTGCAGTGACCATGTCCTGCTTGAGAATATACTCAAAAACTACGCCCTCTGATTAAACCAACATATTTAATCATTATAAGCTTAAATTCCTTTGTATTATGGGAAAATAGATATCCATTATTGTTGGTATATTAGAGTAAGTATATTGTAATATCCTGTTGGTATATTTGGTATGTCAGAATATACCACAGGATATTCCACAGAGGGTTTAATGTAATGAGGAGAATTGTAAGACTATATATAGCCATGAGATTATCAATAAAATTATTACACATATTCAACATGGTATCAAAGCAACCAAAATCCCTACCCGCCGTCACATTTTCCAAACCCTAATCCTAGTCGTCACCGCTATCACCATCCGCACCACCACAGCCACCGCCGCCACCAGCCGCTGCACGCCGCCCCCGCCGCACACTGACCCCGCCACCACCAGCCGCTGCACGGCCGCACGCCGACCACCTCGCGCGCAAACCGGCCGCTACTCCGCGAGCACCTCCGTCGCACGCGCGCGGCTATTGCCGCTGCTCGGAGACACCCGTCCGACGGCGCCCACTCGCCTGTCAGTCGGCCCCACCGCCCCTACCACCGCGAAACCGCGATTTTCGAAGTCTCCTGCGGGATTGTTCCGGACGTTTGAAGGCCTAGATCCGATAGGAGAGAGACATGATCGAATCTAGGAGAGGACGAATAGGACGAACGTGAATCGTGGAACGGGTGTGAGGTGATCAAAGAATATAATAATCGATGGAGGAGATCATCAAGAAGCTGGACCCTGCGGAGGTTGCAACGTTGATGAAGTTGATGAAACTGTCGGCCGGTGAGAACGCGACACGAACATCGACGAAGTTGGAGCTTCCCTCCATCAATCTGAAGCTTGATGGACCAGCTAACTACCTGTGTTGGTCACGGCAGGTGAGAACTCTCGCAGGAAAAAACTTAGAGGATTTCTGTCAGGAGAGAAGACAGAGCCGGACGAGGGCTCGACAGTAGGGGTGAGCATTCGGTTAATTCGGTTCAAACCGAACCAAATTTGGACCGAAAACCGAATAAAAAAACCGAAACCGAACCGAATTGGCCCATAACCGAATCAAACCGAACCGAATTAAATCGGTTCGGTTTTCGGTTTATTCGGTTTATTTAATTTTTCGGTTTATTTGCATTTTTTTTGTTAATATATATAGTAACTAAATACACCTAAATTTATTTAGTATATACATATATATATTAAGTATATACCTATATATATTAATACCTATATATATATATATATATATATATATAGTAACTAAATTTTTTTATTCGATTTTCGGTTTTGGACCGAAACCGAATAAGAAAATTTAGTATTTTTAAAACCGAAACCGAACTTTTTTTAAACCGAACCGAATCTCTTATTCGGTTCAGTTCGGTTCGGTTTCGGTACAAAACCGAATAATGCTCACCCCTACTCGGCAGGACGCGACGAGTGGAAGTCCACTCATATGGTGATTTACATTTGGCTTATCAATTCTTTAGTCTAGTCGATCGCCGCCACAATGGATGACATCGAGATGGTGAAGGACGTGTGGGAGAAATTGAGAAAGACCTACGATAGTGTAAGGAGCAACTTGCGAATTTTCTAGATCAAGAGGGAGATCAACGACACCGTACAGGAAGAGAAGATGGAGCATGAGTATGCCACGGAATTGGAGCGTCTGTGGCTGGATTACGATCACTCCTCATATCGTACGAGCTGCGGGGTCCCGAAGTGTAAGGAGAGACATATATGTTTGCAAAAGAGGACGATGAAGTTCCTTAAAGGACTGGCTGCAGTATTTGCTCAGAGGACAGCACTACTTCTAGCCCAACCGAAGATCCTCACCCTTGAGGAGGCTATCTCGGCCATGACCAGAAGGAGACTCGCATCAAGCTGCAGGCAGGGACAGATGGTCCTCCTGAAGTAAAGTCAGCACTGGCGGCTACCAGTTCGAGCGACACAAGGCCTAAGGGAGAGCCCTGGCAACACAAACGGCAGTGCTACAACTGCGGAAAAATGGGACATCATCGGTATGCTTGCAGCAAACCGCCTAAGGAGAGAGATCCAGGTGGTAGACGTGGACAGTTCAGTGGACGTGGACTTTTTGGAGGACGTGAACATTTTGGAGGACGTAAGGGTCGACGGGATATTCGAGGAGGTTATCGAGCGAACCTGCTGGTAGCATAAGGATATGAGGGAGCTGGTGATACCTTTATTGAGGAGGATCAGGCACTGATGGACATGCTGGAGGCACTCAGGAGGAAGCAGAGAGCGTCAAACAATGGAGACAGGAGGAGTGGAACCGAGGAGGTGTCCACTTCATTATTCGCTGAAAGCAACGCCGCCATGTATGCTCATCCATTAGACTGGATTATCGACTCAGGGACATCTCGACATGTGATGGAAAATGCTAGTGAGTTCAACTACACTCACCTAACATTGGCAGACAACATTCAAACAACTGATGATACTTTTCAGTCAGTTATCGGTAAGGGTACTGTAAATTGTACATGTTTAGTAAAATTATCCAATGTTTTGCATGCTCCATCTTTTTCAGTCAGTCTTTTGTCCATTAGTTCTATAATCCTCCAACTAAAATATATTGTCTCTTTTGATATTCCTAAGGTGATCTTCCAGGAGAAAGAGACGGGACGAAGACTTGGGACTGTCACTTGACATGAGGGACTGTAGTACCTGGATCGAGAAGGGATGGATTCAGCATTGATGTCTACGACAGAGAAGGCAGAAATGGGAGGACTGAAGATGAGTGTCGAAGATACATTAATACTCCACCATAAGAGGTTGGGACACTCCCTTTCTTGCTACTTTAAGTAAATTGTATCCAGCTATTTTATGAGAAAATAAATAAAAAAAAACTACTATGTGATGCATGTGATTTAGACAAACTTACTAGGAGCTCATATGCTAGTATGGGTCATAGGAGCTCGTCTGTTTTTGATGTAATACATTCTGATGTTTGGAAGCCATGCGCCATTACTACTATGAATGGTTACAAGTATTTTGTTTCCTTTATTGATTGTTCTTCTCGTGTCACTTGGCTGTATTTGATGAAGAATAAAAATGATGTATCTACCTGTTGTCCGGACTTTCATAAACATGTCCAAACTCAGTACACGACAGTAGTGAAGGTACTGAGGTCTGACAATGAGACAGAGTATACCAACAGAACACTTGCGAAATAATTGTCAGCCCAAAGGATACAGCATCAGACCACCTGTGCATATACACCAACACAAAATGGAATAGCAGAAAGGAAGAACTGACACCTTCTGGAGATGGCAAGAAGCATGATGATCAATATGAATGTCCCACAAAGTCTGTGGGGACATGAGTGTTGACAGCAACTCAACTAATCAATAGGATGCCCTCGAAGGTACTGGGATGGAAGTCTCCATGTGAAATATTGCAAGAAAATAATAGTAGGATACTCCCACTAAAGGTGTTTGGCTGCGTGTGTTTTGTGAAGGACAACAGACCGTCAGTTGGGAAACTTGATCATAGAGCAGTCAAGTGCATCTTCGTGGGCTACTCGGCGACTCAGAAGGGGTATGTGTGCTGGAGTCCAGTAGAGAAGAAGTTTGTGAGCATGGATGTTCACTTCAGGGAGCATGAGCCATACTACCGTCAGGAGAGAACCTTAATCAACTCACCTGATACTGCGAGTATGAGACGAGAGGGGGAGCTTGGTGAAAGCCTGGTGACCGATTTAGGAGTATGGCATGGAGGCACGATTGAGGAGCATGAAGGTGAAGAGGAACAGGGAGAGGAGATAAGAGATGTTAGGCCCACGGCTCAGGGGGGAGATACTTACCTACAGTAGGAGAGGGAAGCAAACTGCAGGACCAGTACCTACAGTTCTAGTGCCAAGTCCATTGCCTGCGTCCGTCTCGACTCCTGACACACCTACACCACCACCATATTCTCCTTCGGGTGATATCATTCTTCCTACTCCTCCCACACCATCATCAGTACGGAGGACCATTCGCAGCAATGCGAAAAATCCTCAAATTAGATATGGTTACGACATTGCTCAGTTTGTTTCATATGATCATATCTCCTTTTCTCATGGAGCATTCATTGCGTCTTCGGATAGTATTATTGTACCTAACTTTTGGCAGATTGCTAAAAACGATCCAAAGTGGAAAGCGACGATGCACGAGGAGTTGGGGGCTCTTGAGAAGAACCACACTTGGGAGCTGGTAAAACTGCCAGAAGGGAAGAGAGTAGTCGGATGCAAGTGGGTCTTTACTGTGAAGCAGAACCCAGATAGACAGGTTAAGCGCTACAAAGCTCGACTGGTGGCAAAAGGATACAGTCAGACGTACGGCATTGACTATGACGAGACCTTTGTACCAGTGGCGAAGATGAGCACTATCAAGACCGTGATTTCTCTGGCAGAAAATTGTGGATGGATGCTACACCAACTGGATGTGAAGAATGCATTCTTCATGGAGATCTAGTGGAGGAGGTGTACATGGAGATACCACCAGAATTCGGCACCAATCAGACAGTGGACAAGGTCTGCAGATTAAAGAAGTCCCTCTTTGGACTGAAACAGTCTCCTCGAGCGTGGTTTGACAACTTCAGGAGTGCGATGATAGGAATGGAATATCGGCAGATCAATACTGATCATACTGTGTTCTTCCGTCAAAGTGGAGGTCATATCACCATGCTTGCGGTGTATGTGGACGATATGATTATCAAGGAGATGATGAGCAGGAGATCGCATGACTCAAGGGGAAGCCTAGCAAGGAATTCGAGGTGAAGGACCTTGGCCTTCTTCGGTACTTCCTTGGGATTAAGATTGCTCGAGAAGCAGAGGAGATTGTTCTTTCTCAGAGAAAGTATGCACTAAACCTTCTTACAGAGACAGGAATGTTGGGATGCAAACCTGCAGCGACGCTGATAGATAAGAGATTCAAGCTGGTTGTTAAGGCTGGAAAACAACTAACCGGGATAGATACCAGAGACTGGTGGACAAGTTGATCTATTTGAGCCACATCCGTCCTAATATCTGTTTTGCAGTAAGTGTGGTGAGCCGCTACATGCATGATCCACGGAAGGGTCATATGGACGCAGTGTACTAGATTTTGAGATACTTGAAGGGTGTCCCCGGAAAGGAACTGATATTCAGGAAGAATAATCACGTGAGCATCGAGGGCTACTGTGATTCTGGCTGGGCTAGCTGTGCTGATGACAGAAGACCTACCTCGAGATACTACATATTTGTAGGAGGCAACTTGGTCTCTTGGAGGAGTAAGAAACAGTCAGTGATGACCAGATCGACAGCTGAAACGGAGTACAAAACTATGGTCTTGGGAGTTGCAGAGCTGCTATGGTTAAAAAATATGATGGTGGAGCTGAAGCTGGATCAAAGAGCCAAGATGAAGTTGTGGTGTGACAACCAGTCAACTATTAGTATCGCCAACAATCCAGTATAGTATGACAGGACCAAACACATCGAGATCGATAGGTTCTTCATCAAGAAAAAGTTGGATAGTGGACTACTGGAGCTAGGACGCGTTTCAACCAAGGATCAGGTAGCAAACGGACTGACCAAGGGACTTACCTCTATGAGCATGATTAGAGGGTGTGACAAGATGAGCTTAGTGAATATCTTTCGCCCATCTTGAGGGAGAGTGTTGGTATATTAGAATAAGTATATTGAAATATCATGTTGGTATATTTGGTATGTCAGAATATGCCACAAGATATTCGACAGAATGAGGAGGATTGTAAAGCTATATATAGCCATAAGATTATCAATAAAATTATCACAAATATTCAACAGTTATGATCTTTATATTATGTCTTGCCACAGACAAAAGGACTGTTCTGTCAAGATAAACTCAGTAGGGAAAAAAAAACATACAGAGTAAAAACAAAAACAAAACAAGAATACTCATTTAGCAAAAGCAGATGCACAATCGGGGTATGGATAGGTTTCACAGTGTAGCTATATGTGCATTGCAAAGCAACCCGATTCTCCTAACACAATGCAATACACTATCACCTTTCACCTTCTCTGTAGAAAGTTATTATCAATGAGCAAACAAGGATATAGGATAACTTTTCAATAGATTACCGCAAAACGGGGGGACTTGCGAAGAGATGACATAGACTGTGGAGATGACATCACAACGTGACCAGAGTTGACCCTTTTATGAAGATTAAGTTGAGCATTTGTAGGTTGAAACTGAGGAATATTCTCCTTCATCGGCCAATCACTTCTGCTGTCTACTGAAACTGGTGGTGGAGATGATATTGTAACTGAAGATGTGTCTGGATTCATAGATGATGCTGTAGGTAAAGCTCCTGCTAGAAATTAGAAAATGATAAATAGATAGCTTCAAAGTAAAACAACCATATCAAATGAAATGAGCAATAGATAAAATGAAGTTACTCAGCCTGTCATCCATTTGGAGTAGTCATTTACCCCACTTACCCCCATTAATTAAGGGTTAACTAACTCTTCGCTTTAAATGAAACATACATCGAAAAGAAAGGCAATCTGAATAAGTAGGTTAAGCTGGTGTAACTACCAAGCAGCCAACAGAAACTCTTGAACTTGCACAACTAAACTTTTAACTCTTAAAATGATAACAGAAAAAAAAGATTTAACAGGGAATGAATCTCATTCTCACAAAACATAGCACCTTTCATTTGATTAGACTCCACAATTCCGAAGTTTAAATCTAATAAAAAGGGTGTCCCAGTACCACGAGGATCCCGCTTACGCAGGGTGAGGAGGGTCAAGATGTACGCAGCCTTACCCCCAAATATATGGAGAGGATGTATCCGTGACTCGAACCTGCATTGAATTTGAATCCAACACTCCAAGATTCAGTTCAAGTATGGTGCACAACTACTCTTAAGTCAAAGCTTCATGGAGGATTGAGCAAACCTTTCTGACCAGTTGTAAACCTGCTTTTGATTCTCTTCTGTGGTGCAAAAGTCTTTATCAATGTTAGTATAGGCAAGAGCGGCCACACTAAGCAACCAAGAATCGCTATGTGAATTCCTATAGACTAAGAAGTGGAGATACTATGCTGTGCCATATGGATTACACCTGAGGCATTATTTAATCCCAAAGCCATATTAATGTGAACTAGTCTACATGTACGTGCTTTGCACGTATTTCAATTAAAATATCATAAGGTCAGCTACCGTCTTTCCGTCTTTTTCAGGTGACTATTCACGTGTATATGTTTTCTTTTTACAAATGCCAAGGGATTATAAGTACAAATTTTGTTCTTTTTTTAATTTTCTATTGAGAATAATTAATAATTAACTTTGGAAATATGGTAAGGACATAAAAATTTATTATCATTGGAACATGAAGAATTGTATAGAAAGATGATACTTCATAGCATGCAAACTTTATTGTTTTGACTCTTAAACATAAATGACATGCAAGTTGACATGGCAATATCATGTTTATAAAATACTCAAGGATATTTTAGGAATTCAAAAGTTTCACCACCATCTTTTTCTATTATATAGTAGAATAGATTATCAAGGCATCAGCTCCCAAAAAAGCTTCAAGCTATGGGAAACTGATGAGTATTCTACTGAATGACCAAAGATCTCATAAAAAGGGCTTGCTGTATTTGTTGGTCTCATGCTTACATTTCTTTGTGGCCCTAATACTTCTATTTGATATCAATACATTGGCAAAACAGATAAATAGTCAAATATGATTACATGATTCGTATCTTAGACGTAAGTTGCTGAACGTAGAAGTCATCGTGCTTAAACATTAGTATCCAGCTGCTATCTATAAGTAACAGATTACATGTTCAACTGCAATAACTGTACCCAAAGAACGATTGAAGATTCAAGAGCTCAAATTAATCATAGTTATGAGACACATATCATACAACAATACAGTAAAAACAGGCATCACAAATTGTGGTGACCTCTGCTAGATTAAATTTCTATTATGCACTTCAAATCTGGATTAAGCTCAAGTAATACCTCTGGTCTAAAGCATTCAATTTCAATTGAACTTGAGTAGGTGCCTTTGCTTGAAGCTTACAGAACTCGACAATTTTCAGAAACATGCATTCAGGAAATATCTTAATATTTAAAATTCACAACCCATAGAAAGCACAATAGAACACGTAAGCATCTGGTCAAATAGATAGAACAGTCTATCATTTGAGTTAGAGAAAATGTTATGTAAACTACAGATAACAAAATGGGGAAATAGTTCTCTCTATTGTAAGATGTAAAAAGAAAAAAAAATGATTGGTTTTCCTAATGAGATTGAGAAGGCACAAAGACTGAGGCTACAGAGATAAACATAATAGAGAGTATAGACAAGACTCTTCTTTTAAGGAAGATGTTTTGCTAACCAAAGTATACTTAACAACTGGGGGAAGATAGCATTATATAAAGGAGAACAAGCAAAACTGAAGGGCTTCAAGAGCATACATGTTACTGTAAAAAAGTAGAAGGTTTACCATTCAATGCAGCAGCTTGAAATTTCTCTCTCATAACTCTTACAAACTTGAATAGGCCGTTAGTTTTATTTAGCTCCTTAATCAACTCTGAGATCCCTTCCATATGTGGATTGCAATTCAACACTACAAATTATTGAAGAGGATATGGTACTGAATAAATTTGGTGGAAATGTTTAATAACCAAAAGTCAGCCTTTAAGCAATGGGTATATTATACTTACAGTTGTAAGTATCACCATCAAGCCGTACAGTAAATGAATACTCATCATCTGGATTTTTCGAATCAATATTGTGAAAACTGAACTTTACTCCTGCAAAAAGAGAACAGCACTTCGGCATCACTCTTAACATGAAAAACTTTAGCAAACCATATTCACACTACCTTCTCCTCCTTCAGTTTGGAAGCCAAGAACCCTCTTATACCACATAATAGCTTCCTCTATTTTTTTTATTTCCATTGCGTCTTGGTTACTCTTTTCTTCAAGATCTAGTAGTGCTGACATGAACAAAATAAAAAGTTTACTAAAACACAAAAAGATAATATTTGCTTATTCTTAGAAGCCGTTAGAATAATATTCACATAATTTTTGAAAATATAACAAATTGATCCCAATAAAATTTATACATTATTTTAAGATGGAGGCATCAAACTGGTGTACAGGACCATCTGGCCATATATTTAATGTGATCGCTTGGCATACTTAGCTTATTTTCAAAGTATAAAGACATCATTCCAACACTTCCTATGTTGCATCCCACCCAGGGAATCATCACAGTGTCTATACCATCTCATACCCTCAGTTGGCAAACTCTACTCATCCTATTTAACAAACTTGTTCAGCTTCTTAGAGTATAAAACTTTAATTTAAAATTCCATATTATCTTTCTTACGAGATATAAACCGTATTTGCTATATACGAGTGAAATTTGAACCAAGGTCTCATGACTCTCATGACAATCCAAATGAAAACTTCACCATTATTCTGCGATGCACCCACTGAATTTAGATATGTACATCTATGATTCTCACAGTTTTACAAAATACCTATAAGCTTTCTTTCCACGTCTGAGGCAATGATCTTTGACAAATTCAGCTCCAAATCAATTGAAAATGCAGTCTAAAAGACTCAAGGAAATATGTAAAAAGAATTATAAGTTTATCGATAGTATCAGATTCTGATGTTTGGTCTGTTCTATATTTGACTATTGGTAGTCCAGACTCAAATTAAACATGAAGGTGGGAGCCACTTAACATCCATTTCATAAAGAAGGCTACAGAGGAAGTTTGCTTCTTCCATGACTAGAACATGCCATGCAATCATGTATTAAGGTCTCAACAGCTATTGAAGTCTCAGGTTACTCTTCTAGCTAGCAGATACAGTAAAGTTCTCATGATGTAACCAAGAAATTTATTTTAGTATTTGGTTGGGAATCTCCTCAGGGTCTATCTGAATACAAATAACCTAGTCAAATGAAAAAGTTTAGGGTGAAGTAAATGGGAAGAGAAATTACAGTGTAGTTGTTGAGAAATAACTGCACCATGCTCATCTTTTCTTAACTTCTGATCTTGAACCGTCTTTTCCAGTTGCTCTGCTCTAGATACTGTTGTAGAGAGGGATTCAGCAATAGCTGTACGCTTAGCTTCTTTACAGGTCTTCACTGCAAAACAAAAGGGACTGGGTAAACTTAAAAACATTGAACTACACACAAAAAAAAAACAGTTGCACAGAGCACGCAACATAAACAGCATGTAGGTAGTATTGAAGATTAATAAAAAAATCTTACAAACAACAAATATAAAACTAGCAAAGACAATGTGAATACAGATTAACAATAAACTGTGCCAGCTTTTAGCTTTGCATCCAAAAAATACATGACAAAAGCTTCACAGACCTCCTTGGAAACAACAAATGAATTTCTAGATTGCTCCGATTCATTTCAGTACGGAAGAATTCCCATTAGAACTTCCAATGATTTTTAATAAGGTATAGATGCCATTATTGAAAAAGTATAACATAGGTGAATATGAATACAGATTACAGACTTTGAGGCAATCGATGCAAATATCTCCTACCTCCTCTCATGTCGAAGCTTCTAGGTTTCTATAAAACATACCAAACTACTCGAGCATTTATATATACAAGGGGAAATAAGTGTGGTGTGGGATACAAAAATTCAGAATACACTAGATGGAGATTTTGCAAATGCAGTCATGACTATTTGACCTAAACATTCTGGTGTGGGATACTAAAATCATTATACAACAATTTTGAAATTTCTACCAAAATCGATTCTTCATAGCAAGGGGCAATCTCACAGCCAAATGACCACTCTCCATAGAGAGGTCAAGTAAGTTGGTCTATCCTAATTGGTCGGCTGTTTATCTGAAGAGGCAACAGGGAGTTTGGGTTAGGATTTGGATTTAATTGGAAGGAAAACAAAATTAGATAGGGTTTTTCAATTAAGAAGAAGATGAAATTAGGATAAGGGTTGTGAAATTAGGGTTTTGCAAATAAGGAAGAAGATGTTAACATTAGGATTGTTGAGGGAAGAAACTTGTCTTTTGACACTTACCATTAATCTCTAACTGCAAAAATTATGTTACTTTCGGGTATTTAAGTGCAATAAAAGTGTAAGGTATTTAAGTTCTTATTAAAATAGTATAGGGTAAGTGCAAAAACTGCATAGTTCAGGGTATTGAAGTACAAAACTGTGTGTTAACTGTAGGAGCCTCTCCTCAAATCCGTCTGAAACGTTGCTAATTCTATGTGCCCCAACCCCCCAACCCCCACCCCACACACCCACCACCCATGAAAAAAAAAAGGAAATTCTACCAAATTCGTGAACTATTGATGTGTAACGCATCCCACACCACATCAACCCACTCCCCAAGTCACCAATTTGGGGTATAATCTCCTTTTGTGGTGTCGCCAAATAAAGCATTTGTGGTATCGTCAAAGTTTCTAACAATTTCCTACCTAATATGAGTATTCCCAACACAAATTTTTAACTGAAGAACATGAAACTATGGCGCACTTACAGAGCAACGAACTGTCAACTTGAAGCCTTACCTTCAAGTGCACTGCTCAAATCTGCTTCCATTCGCCTCAGGTGATCTTTAAGCTTACTAAGTTTCTCTGCAACAAAATGTCAATGCCCAGACAAGAAGAAAAGAAAAAATAAAATTAAAAACCAACGATTAGCTAAAAATATTATAAATTGCCAACAGACTAATTAAAGAGTTACGGGAGAGAAAAAAAAAACCTTCTTTTTAACCAAAAAACACCAGCTAATAGAAAATACGCGATTTTTGTAAATTATTCTGTGTTAATTCACCACTTAAATAAAAACCATAATGATTAATCAGTGTCAAAATTTAAACTTTTTGATAATTTTCTAAAATACAAATCGAGAAATCAAACTTTTATAAAATAATCAAATTTCAGGACGAACTTTAATACCTGCGAGGAAAGCAAAGTAAACAGTACAAAACCCTAAACTTTCCACCGAAATAAAGAAACCTAAAAATCGACAATTTCAGCAGAACGATAAGGAACCCTTGGGTCAATTTTAGTGCAAATGTCGAAAACCCTAAACTATTTTCGCAAATAACCTCCTAAATTCGGCATTTTCAAACCCTAACTTCTTTTCGCAAAAAAAAAAAAAAAAACCCTCCTTAATTGCCAAAAATTTAGAAAAGGAGACGATAGAAAGGACCTCGATTAACTACGCTTTGTTCGGATTCGGATCGGATCGCGGCGAGGGAGCGGCGGAGGGAGGAGAGCGCATGTTCAGATCTGTCCCGTCGTATCCGGATCTCCCTCTCGCATGCCATTCGGAGCTCCGACATCTTGCGGTGGGTCGGCTGCTCCATCTCCTTCTTTCCTCAGCCCGGATCAGAGCACGCTAACGGATTCGGATCTTGATTTCGCCGGCGGGTTTGGTGGAGAGAGAGAGAGAGAGAGAGAGAGAGAGAGAGAGGAGGAGGAGGAGGAGGAGGGAAAGATGAGGGTTTTGGCTCTCTTTTGGTTGGGTCTCCTATTTTTTGAATTGGAGCGGCTCGAACCGCACCCGGTCTGGCGAAGGAATCATTTGGGCTCGGAAACCTTTGCAAGGAGCTAAGATAATCTCTCATAAGATAAAATATTAACAAAAAGATTAATTTTAACTTGACATCTTTGATTATTTAACTTTTTCAATTTGATACTCTAAACTTAAATATCATACCAATCACTATCCTCGACTAAATTTTTTTAATTTTGAAATCTCACGCACTTGGGGGGCTCGAACCTTGTCGGCCCCTCTGGGTACACACACTTGGGGGGGCTCAAACCTTGCCGGCCCCTCTGGGTGATATCACTGGACTAGAGAGCTTGTCAAGGACTTAGAGTCTGCTTGGATTGAGGGTTAAGAGAGTTAAGTGAGGGAAAGTTAAGTGAGGGAGAAATAAAATCATGTTTGGTTCGAGGGTGGGTGGAGGTTTAGGAGGGAGGGTTATATAAGGTTAAGTGTGAGGGTTTATTTTACCCTCTTTTGTTTATTTTTTAACCCCCCAAATCAAAGGGTTAACGAGGGAGATTGGGAGGGTTTGTTTAATAAGTCATAAATATTCCTTATTTGTTCTATAAAATATCATAATTTTATCTCTATTTTTTCTTGTTTTCAACATATTGCTCCGTACCTTCCTAATTTGTGAAAATATTTTGACAAGTTCTAATTAAAATTGTAGCACCAGTAGTTCGTATTACGTATTTTTGTATACGTGTACGTATTTTAACTCATATTGTATGTCTCATTTCATGGTTTATTTTGGCATTTCGGTTTGCTTGGTTCGGTTCGGCTGCTTGGTTCGGCTTGATTCGGTTTTTGCATGTGGACCAACCCCTACCTACCACCATCCCCTCCATTTGTTAACCCACCAACCCATTCTCTCCCTTCATTTACTCTTCTCCTTCCTCCATTAACTCTCTCCACCGACCAGAGAGAGGCTTAGGCAAGTGCAACTTGCTTCATGGAGGAACTCAGATTTTGTTGTTCTATTGTCTTCCCCATGAGATTCTGAGTCACTTTAGTATTTTGCATTTTCGAATTCCATGGCTCATTTCATGTAGATCTAAGTTTTAGCATTTTTGATCTTCATAGTTTTGATCTTCTAAAACTTGGTTGTTTTCGAAATGGAGAGTTTCATATAGTAGGGATTTCGATTTACGCAAGTTTGGCACTTGAATGGTTGGATTTCATCGAGACTTGACCGAGATGGGGCTTGCTTGAGTTCGTGAGCTTTCACGCCTGCTTGTCTTGGCCATGGAGAGAAGATGAAGTTTTACGCACACGTTCTAACGTGTTAGCGTAGTATTTTAGCCTTTACGCCCACGTTTTACGTGACAGCGTATTATTCAGCCTTTTACGCACACGCATTTGCGTGCCAGCGTACTCCGTTCTACGCCGAGTTTATTCGAATTTTACGTTCGAGGCCCTCCCGCTCGCGTAGAATCGTGCTCGCGTAGACTATGGCTCGAGCAGACTCTCGCGTGCGTAGAGTCTTGCTCGAGTGTTTCCTCGCGTAGAGCTTGCTCGCGTAGAGTTTCACTCGCGTAGAGCCTCGCTTGCCTACGGCTTGCTAGCGTAAAG
This sequence comes from Iris pallida, assembly GCA_029216955.1. Taxonomy (NCBI): domain Eukaryota; kingdom Viridiplantae; phylum Streptophyta; class Magnoliopsida; order Asparagales; family Iridaceae; genus Iris; species Iris pallida. The sequence continues at coordinate 1,823,966 of JANAVB010044215.1, forward strand.
CCCTGGCTCGCGTAAAACCCCACCCGCATGCACCCTTGCTCGCGTAGAGCTATCTCACCTTGCTCTTGCTAGCGTAAAGCCCTGGCTCGCGTAAAATCCCACCCGCATGCACCCTTGCTCGCGTAGAGCTATCTCACCTTGCTCTTGCTAGCGTAAGCCACTTTACGCTTGAGGCCCCTTGGCCTAGCGTATAGGTACGCGCGTAGAGACTTTGAGTCCCTATGGCGTACACCATTACCCTTTTATATCCTTACGCCTTTTGTCATGAACTTGATAATCATGAATTTACTTAATGTGTTTGAAATGATAATTGTACACGGCATGGTATGAAATAAAAATATGACATAACAAGACATGACAAGCAAGCATGATGGGAACTATTGAACGCTGTTGCGACGGCTAGCATGACATGACAAGAATGAATAGCCTGGACACCGTGGACGATTGTGTTTGTACAAGTGAACCAGTATGGTCTTGCATCATGTCTAGGACAGGGACTCCTGAGTACCACGGTCAGGGGTACCTACTTAAACTGATTAAGGCTAATAACTAGAATAATCCAGTAGTCATAAAGAGATTTCCAGCTACAGGCAATCCCATTATCTGGGCGCCCCATCATGGGATTTGTAGCCTGCCATCGAGTAGGACACATTTCCAGCACACTGTCATGTGTTGTACCCTTCAAGCTACTTAAGGGTACATGTGTTCTTTGGGCAATGTACCCACATGAATTCAACCACTAATTTGCGTCTGGATAGCCTGGATGGTCTGCAGGGCTTGTGGCTATTGGAACATCTCATTACATTTTGTTAATAAGTAGGCCTGTGATAACCCTACTTAGTTAATGTATCAAGCCGTACTCATTGCTTACCGTGATTTGATTGGATAGAGTCTAACCCAGTCTAGTCTTGTCCTGATCCTGTACAAGATTGTTACATGACCTGAATGCTTGTGCTTTACTTTATCGATAAATGATGTAAACCAAGTTCCATTCAAATGAAGGGTTACCCCGGTCCTTATTTGGTTTAAGGGTTGTAACTTGGTTATCTGAATAGTCTCATGGTTATCTTATCGTATATCATCATGATTGACCATATCTCCAGTTTTCTTTTATTATATTATTATGTTTTGTGCTAATTGCTGGTTTTAGTTCTTAAGTGAAGCCTCCTTTGTGGCACTTGCTCTTTCTGGGATCTGACCCAGCTTGTTTTGTATGGCCAGATACCGGAGTAGCACCAGAGGATCTCCCTGTCTTCCAGCCAGATGGTGACCACCAGACGTAACCCTGGCAACGAGTGGGTTTTATTTTTGCTCTCCCACTCTATTGTAAAAATATTCTTTTGAGGCGTTTAGCCGACGAGCACGTGTTAGCTCGATTGCACTTTACTTAGTGTCTGCCCACGGGCTGTAACATGATTGACAAATCCTAGGGTTGATCATATATGACTGAAACTCTTGCTAGTCTTCACATTTTGTATGACTAACTTCATGATCATCCAAATATGTAACGTATGGGACGCCTTACTATTGTATATTTGGTGCTCTGACATCTTGCAACTGTTATTACTTGCTTGAGATTGAAACAATAGGCTTGCTTATGGCCATAAGAGACCGATGGCTTGTAGTTAAACCCTCATGTATCTAGATAGCCGTGACTGTATAGCGAGGTGGGTTGCACTTCAATATACGTAGCTGGCTATGTCCGCCCCCGCTCTCCAGTATTCTGTTTCTGGGGCGTTATATGGTTTTAGTGGTGGCCCATGCAGGTCTTGAAAATCAAGATATGTGAGGGTTTACCGAATAGATGTCTCAATCAGCACTCGCCCTTGATCTCTGCTCTTATCCTCTAAATCCCTAAAAATCTTGACCTGATCACATGCTTGTATCTTTGATCTGTCCTGGTCCTTCCTTATTGTTCCCTATGTCGTCTTCTTCAGCGGCATTGTTCCTGGTCCTGCCAATCAGCCGGAAGAAGCTCCGCGAGTACCCCCGCAACAGGAAGATCAAGCTCAGCACTCAGGGGTAGCTTCCCGAGTCATGCTTCCCGGAGGTCCAGAACCCCTAGTACAGCCAGTCCAGCCTGCAAGACAGGATGATGGAGTCTTGGTTGGACTCATCCGAGAGTTGATTGCATCACAGGATCATCGGAGTGATGTATTGCACCATACAGTACAAGATGCTTTGAGCAGAAGAGGTCATCCAGGTAACAGTGCAGCCAACAGCTTCAAGCGCTTGAACCCTCATTTCTTCGATGGCAGCGAAGATGCTATTGCCGCAGACGCTTGGCTGCAAGATACTGAGGTTATTCTAGAAGCAGCCAAGACCCCCGAGGGCGAGAAGGTGGCCGTAGTGCGCCTGCAGTTATTGGATCTAGCCCGCAGCTGGTGGGCGGCACAGGCCGATGGATTAGTGGCACCTATTGCTTGGACGGTATTTCGTGAAAGATTCCGGACCAAGTACTTTAACGCTGTAGCTCGGTATGATCTGCAGACAAGGTTCACTAATTTGAAGCAGATGGACAGGACGGTCGATGGGTATGCGGCTGAGTTTTTCAGACTTAGTCGGTTTGCTCCCACCTTGGTGGCGGTCAAGTTCGACAGAGCTCAGCGGTTCCAACAGGGACTCCACCTGGAGATTTTACTGGCAGTGGAGCAGTTTGAGCATCAGACTTTTGATGCAGTATTGAGAGCAGCGAGGATGCATGAGTATACCTCCCAGAGGATTGTGGATCGGACCGGCAGTCGAAAGAGGTCTCACGGCCAGATGAACCAGTCTTCAGCACCAGCCCCGACAGCTCGGGCTTTGACCATTGGAGCTCCGAGGCGGGCGACTTCTGTTACGTCGATTCAGCAATCGACCCCGACGTATCCCTAGCAGCAGCAGAAGCAGTCTTCCGCAATGGGTTGCACTCATTGTGGAAAGCTAGGGCATGTGGTGTCAGAGTGTCGCAGAGCACAGGGCTTGTGCTTGGTTTGTGGAGCACTGGACCACAGGGTTGGGAACTGTCCGAATAGGGGGAGTTCCTCTTCTTCGACCTTTTCTAGTCCCTCAGTTCGGGGACCAGCCCCAGTACCAGTCCAGCAGCAACAGTACCCGTTTCCGAGGCCCTTGCCGCCTCAGGCTCAAGCATTTCAGCAACAGAACCCCCAGCAGTATGCACAAGTCCAAGTTCAGACCAAGAATCGCCAGAGAGATTTCCAGCAGAGGGGACCAGCACCCCAAAGGCACGGTCAAGTGATGGCTTTGACCGTGGAGGAGGAGTTAGCATCAGGTGAGGTAGTGGCAGGTACTATTCTTGTCAACTCCTTTCCAGCATCAGAATTATTTGATTCTGGTGCATCGCATTCATTTATGTCTGCACGATTCGCGACACGGATAGAACTGGAGCTCGAGTCATTATCAGTAAGGTTCAATATACTTATTGGTAACTGTCACGCCCCAGAACCATAATACTGGAGAGCGGGGAATGACTCAGCCAGCTACGTATTACGGGTAGATGAATACTGTATAATACGATCAATGCTGTCTAAAAGACGAGGGGGTGCATACTACATAAAAGTCTCACTATGGTCACTTCACATCTATTGTCTCAATCATTCAAACAAGAAACAGAAATAGAGAACATGTAAGATAAAGCAGTAAGGCATCCCAAACGCTCAGTCAAAATGTTCTTGATATCTGGCTTTGCAAAACATAGCCAAATGATGTAGCAAAGTATACACAATTGTTATCAGCTGCAGTCTGACTTAATTACAATTATGTAAAAGTAAGTACAAGACAATCCGACTAATATGTCGGTGCCAAACGACAAGGTATTAAGTAAATAACAAAACGAGTGGGAAAGTAAGGAACCCACTCGAGTCCTCCTGCGATCATCCCTCTAGTATTGACCATCTTGGAGGTGGAAGTAAGCTGAGTCCTCGGGAACCGGCTCTAGATCTAGCCATGCAAAACCAGAGAAGTTAGACCTCTAATAGCAAGTACCGCAAGGAAGCACGATATGAGGAATTTAAACCAGTAAATAAGAGAATATAATAATAGATCTCTGCTTGCTACTGGGATTCATATAACATCACGACACTTCGAACCAACCTCCTAACCAAACAAGGACAGAAGTTGGCCCGTCATGTCTCAACACTCTGATCATCTCAGTTAGTCAACAGAGTAGGTACAGTAAACAACCAAATCAATTTAAACGACCATGCAACTACTATGGCTTGCTATTATGGGTTCCAAGTTATCTTGGAATTATGCGATAAAGGATTCCTCAGTTCTTACTATGTGCAAGCAAAGCTAGTATACCCAGTCAATCAATTGCGCCAATCATGAATTAGACGAGTCCCAGCGGGACGCCCGTCATCAATATACAATAAATAATATAAGCAGATACCGTTTCCTGTCCGTGTGACAGATTTGTAATATCTGTGGGAACCAGCCGGCCTGTCGGGCACTAATAGTCCCAAAGAGGGCTGCCATGTAAGAACTCGGGAATCCATTCTCTCCATGCAATCATTATTTTATTTAACTTAGTAGGTACTATGTTAAGTGAAATCCCATGCCGTGGATCATGGTCATTCAGAATGAGTACTTTCGTACAAAGTACGATATGCCTAGCTCTACAACGATACCTGTGCGGTTAGGTTGTAGGTCTTACATAGCGTAATGCAACAATTAAAACTAACCACGGAATAAATCATACCTTGACCGTAAAGTACACATGCTGCTTTTCTAGAAAAATAAATAAATTGAAGCCTGCATATGCCTGTATGCCAATATTCGGGATCGGCCAATCGATTACAATAGTTCATAATTAATATGAACGTGTCTCATTCATTCAATTCAATAAGACGACTAGCCAGTCTCTTAGTTCCAACTAGGAACGCATGATCAATTATTAGTCAAGGTCATAATCAATATCAATCAATGTTAATTCGGGACAAGAATCAGTCAAAAGGCATCATGGGCTAGAGTTCATGCGGTCGGGAAATTATAGAAGTTCATGCGCTGAGAATGCATGTGGTCAGGATCTCATGCGGCCAGGAAGTGCCATGCGGCCACGAAAAACAGCAGCCAACAGCATGCAACCACGAAAAATAGCATGCGTCAGAAAACGGCATGTGCCAGGACAGCATGCGCCAAGAAACAGCATGTGCCAGGAAACAGCATGCACCAGCAAACAGCATGCGCCAAAAAATAGCATGCGCCAGGAAACAGCATGTGCCAGGAAACAGCATGCGCCAACAAACAGCATGCGCCAACAAACAGCATGTGCCAGGACAGTATGCGCCAAGACACAACATGTGCCAGAAAACAACATGCACCAGAAAATAGCATGCGCCAGCAAACAGTATGCGCCAAGAAACAGCATGTGCCAGGAAACAGCATGCGCCAGAAAACAGCATGCGCCAGCAAACAGCATGGCAACAGCTTTTTGCCAGCAAACAGCATGCGCCAGGAAACATCATGCGCCACGACAGCATGCGCCAGCAAACAGCATAGCAACAGCTTTTTGCCAGCAAACAGCATGCGCCAGAAAATAGCATGCGCCAGGACAGCATGCGCCAGCAAACAGCATGTGCCAGCAAATAGCATGGCAACAGCTTTTTGCCAGCAAACAGCATACGCCAGGAAATAGCATGCGCCAGCAAACAGCATGCGCCAGCAAACAGCATGGCAACAGCTTTTGCCAGCAAATAGCATGCGCCAGGAAACAGCATACGCCAGGACAGTATGCGCCAGCAAACAGCATGCGCCAGCAAACAGTATGGCAACAGATTTTTGCCAGCAAACAGCATGCACTGCTCATCTTCTCCAACCAGCCTCCAATGGCCATGAAAACCCATGAACCAAAAGACCATAAATCACTCAAAATAAGTCAAAATCGGAACTTTCAATGGTCTAAATTGGGTAGAATCAAATTCTCTACAACATGGAACCATCAAAACTTAAAAAATAACAAAGTTACTAGATCAAAACTTAAAAATTCTAAAAATGTATTAAACTTAGATCTACATGAAATGAGCAATGGGAATTGAAAATGCTAAGTACTAAAGTGTCTAAGAATCTTGAGAGGAAGAAAATGGAACAACAAAAATGGAAATCCATCAAGAAGTAAGTTGGCACTTGCTTATGCGGCTGGATAGGTGGGAAGAATTATGGAGGATGAAGAAGAAGAGTAATGGCGAAGGAGTAAAAATGAAGAGAGATAAAAGGTTTTGGGGTTTTAAATAAAGGAGTGGTGGTAGGTAGGGAGTTGGATTCATGTTGAACCATCCAAGGCCGAAAAATAAACCAACTCGGGCCGAACCCAAAAGCAAAGCAGAAAGTAAAATACTGAAAGTAAAATACAGAAAAATAATTAGCAGGAAATTAAAGGAATTTAAATACAGAATAATACATGATAAATATTAAATAAATACATTCCAGCAGTACATGTATTTAGAATACATATTCCGGGAACGGGAAGTGACAGTAACGGTCTTGTGGGAGTAGATATAGTATTTTTCTCGTGTCGGATTGTAGTTAGCGGTAGAGAGTTTTTCGCTAGGTTGATAGAATTCCCGATGGCCGATTATGATATGGTCTTAGGGATGGATTGGTTGAGGGACCAGTATGCTAGAATAGATTGTCATATCGGCAAGATTATTTTTAGTATTCTTGGTGAGCCAGAGTTTTCATTCTTTCGAGGCGGAGTAGAACCTTCACCTCCAGTGTTGCGGATGGCAGTGGCAATAACAGATCAGTTTCTCATAATTGTAGAAGAGTTTTCTGATGTTTTTCCAAGGAGCTTCCAGATATGCCACCAGAGAGGAAGATTGAGTTCACCATTGATTTGATTCCTGGGTCAGCACCAGTGTCAGAGAGAGTCTACCGGATGGTACCTTCAGAATTAGAGATCTTGTACAAGATGATTGAAGAACTTAGAACCAAGGAATTCATTCGTGCTAGTGGATCGCCTTGGGGAGCCCCGATGCTTCTTGTGAAAAAGAAGGATGGTACGTCCAGATTATGTGTTGACTATCGTACCTTAAACTCAGTAACAATCAAGAACAGATACCCTCTCCCGAGGATAGATGACTTGTTTGATCAACTCAAAGGAATATCCGTATTTTCAAAGATTGATTTACGGTCAGGATACCACCAGATCAGAGTCAGAGAGTATGACATCCCGAAGACAACATTCAGATCGAGGTATGGGCATTGGGAGTTCCTTGTTATGCCATTTGGAGCAACCAATGCGCCAGCTGTATTCATGGACCTCATGAATCGCATTTTTATGTCATACTTGGATCAGTTCGTGATTGTGTTTATAGATGACATATTGGTCTATAGCAAGAGTGAGGCAGAGTATGAGTAGCATCTCTGTGTAGTTCTTCAGATTCTCAGGGAGCACCAGTTGTATGCCAAGTTCAGTAAATGCGAGTTCTGTCTCGATCGCATTTCATACTTGGGTCATATCATCACCAAAGGTGGAGTAGAAGTGGATCCCCAGAAGATCGTGGCTATTGAGACATGGCCAGTACCCAACACAGTTGCAGAAGTTTGTAGTTTTCTTGGCTTGGTCGGCTACTACCGACAATTTGTTTCAGACTTTGCACGGATTTCAACACCTATGATCTAGTTGACCCGTAAGGATGTGCAGTTTGCTTGGATAGCAGAATGTCAGGAATCTTTTGAGAAGTTGAAGCGAGACTTGATGACGGCACCCATTCTCATGCTTCCAGATGGGACTGGAGGATCTTTAGTGTATTGTGATGCTTCAGGCAGAGGTTTAGGATGTGTTTTGATGCAGCATGGGAAGGTAATAGCTTATACGTCATGTCAACTTCGTGATCATGAAAGGAATTACTCAACCCATGACTTGGAGTTAGCAGCAGTAGTATTTGTACTTAAGTTGTGGAGGCATTACTTGTATGGAGATATGGTAGAGATTTTCACCGACCACAAGAGCCTGAAGTATGTATTCACTCAGAAGGATCTTAACATGCGTCAGAGGAGATAGCTAGAGCTACTTGTGGATTATAATATCAACTTGCAGTATCATCCTGGGAAGGCCAACGTAGTAGCAGATGCATTGAGCAGGAGAGCCGGAGCTTATTTTCTAATAGCGCAACCAGAGTTATTAGTAGATCTTCAGAAGATGGGTATAGAAGTTGTCCTTCCTACCAATGTGGCATTGATGGCCAGTATGCAAGTTCAGTCTAGCATAGTTAAGAGGATCAAGTTAGCTCAGTCAACAGATTCCAAGCTTCAGCGGCTTAGGAAAGAAAGTGTAGCAGGGCGAAGACCAGAATTATGTATCCATAAGGATAGTACACTTCGACATATGAGGCGTCTTTGTGTACCTAGTGGTGATATCAGACAGGAAATCTTGACAGAGGCTCACAGTTCTCAGTATTCAATTCATTTCGGTAGTACGAAGATGTACCGAGATATCCGGCAGCATTTTTGGTGGAATAGCATGAAGAGGGAGATAGCCCAGTTTGTCTCTCGGTGTTTGGTTTGCCAATAAGTTAAAGCTGAACATCAGAGGCCAGCTGGACTTCTTCAGCCCTTGTCGATTGCAGAATGGAAGTGGGAGCATATAACCATGAATTTTGTAATAGGATTAACTAGATCCCCAGCTGGGAAAGATGCTATCTGGGTTATAGTCGACAGACTCACCAAGGTGGCTCACTTTCTCCCGTTCAGAGTTGGTCAGTCGACGGCTCAGCTAGCAGAGATGTACCTCAGACAGATCGTCAGATTTTATGGTGTACCAGCCAGTATCACCTCAGACAGGGATTCAAGATTTACCTCACACTTTTGGTACAGTCTGCAAGAGAGTTTGGAAACTCACCTCCAGTTCAGCTCAGCTTATCATCCGCAGACAGATGGTCAGTCAGAGCATACCATACGAACCTTGGTAGATATATTGAGATCTTGTATACTCGACTTCGGTGGTTCGTGGGAGGATCACCTGCACCTGGTAGAATTCTCGTATAACAACAGTTTCCAGGCCAGTATCCAGATGGCGCCCTTTGAAGCCTTGTACGGCAGAAAGTGCAGATCTTCTTTAGCTTGGGATGATATAGGCGAGAGGCAAATGCTTGGACCAGAGATGGTGATGCAGACTATTGAGGTGGTCAGACAAGTCAGAGATCATCTTCGAGTTGCACAAGATCGCCAGCGACATTGGGCCGATTCTCATCGGCGTCCCCTTGAGTTTTCTGTCGGCGACCATGTATTACTGAGAATCTCGCCTACCCGTGGCGTCATTCGTTTTGGCGTACGGGGAAAGCTTAGTCCTAGGTATATAGGACCGCTCGACATTCTAGAGCAAGTGGAAGATGTGTCCTATCGTCTCGCTCTTTCGCCGTCGTTACGTGAGGTGCATGATGTCTTCCATGTATCCCAATTGCGACGGTATATTCCGGATCTGAGTCATATCCTTGATCATTCGAAATTGGTTGTTGGTACCAACCTTTCGTATAAGGAAAGACCCGTGTCCATATTGGACCGAAGAGAGAAGATACTCAAGAGCAAGACTATCAAGTTAGTCCGTGTTACTTGGGGTCATCACTCTTTGGGTGAGTCAACGTGGGAGCATGAGGATGATATCCGATCGCGATATCCCGACCTGTTTGACTCGTAAGGTATAATGTCCTTCTTATGCCTTATGCTCTCGATTTCTTGCTTGAATGAATGATTGCATGGTAGACTGCTTAATATAGCTTGTCCTTGCCTCTCTAGCCTCTTAATTAAATTCTGAGGACGAAATTCTTTTAAGGTGGGTAGAGTTGTAACATCCATAGTTCGTATTACGTATTTTTGTATACGTGTACGTATTTTGACTCATATTGCATGTCTCATTTTATGGTTTATTTTGGCATTTCGGTTTGCTTGGTTCGGTTCGGCTGCTTGGTTCGGCTTGATTCGGTTTTTGCATATAGACCAACCCCTACCTACCACCATCCTCTCCATTTATTAACCCACCAACCCATTCTCTCCCTTTATTTACTCTTCTCCTTCCTCTATTAACTCTCTCCACCGACCAGAGAGAGGCTTAGGCAAGTGCAACTTGCTTCATAGAGGAACTCAGATTTTGTTGTTCCATTATCTTCTTCATGAGATTCTGAGTTACTTTAGTATTTAGCATATTCGAATTCCATGGCTCATTTCATGTAGATCTAAGTTTTAGCATTTTTGATCTTCATAGTTTTGATCTTCTAAAACTTGGTTGTTTCCAAAATAGAGAGTTCCATATAGTAGGGATTTCGATTTTACGCAAGTTTGGCTCTTGAATGGTTAGATTTCATCGAGACTTGACCGAGATAGGGCTTGCTTGAGTTTGTGAGCTTTCACGCCTGCTTGTCTTGGCCATGGAGAGAAGATGAAGTTTTACGCACACGTTCTAACATGTTAGTGCAGTGTTTTAGCCTTTACGCCCACGTTTTACGTGACATGTATTATTCAGCCTTTTACGCACACGCATTTGCGTGCCAGCGTACTCCGTTCTACGTCGAGTTCATTCGAATTTTACGCTCGAGGCCCTCCCGCTCGCGTAGAATCGTGCTCGCGTAGACTCTGGCTCGAGCAGACTCTCGCGTGCGTAGAGTCTTGCTCGAGTGTTTCCTTGCGTAGAGCTTTCTCGCATAGAGTTTCACTCGTGTAGAGCCTCACTTGCCTACGGCTTGCTAGCGTAAAGCCCTGGCTCGCGTAAAACCCCACCCGCATGCACCCTTGCTCGCGTAGAGCTATCTCACCTTGCTCTTGCTAGCGTAAAGCCCTGGCTCGCGTAAAACCCCACCCGCATGCACACTTACTCGCGAGAGATATCTCACCTTGCTCTTACTAGCGTAAGCCACTTTACGCTTGAGGCCCCTTGGCCTAGCGTAGAGGTACGCGCATAGAGACTTTGAGTCCCTATGGCGTACACCATTACCCTTTTATATCCTTACGCCTTTTGTCATGAACTTGATAATCATGAATTTACTTAATGTGTTTGAAATGATAATTGTACACGGCATGGTATGAAATAAAAATATGACATAACAAGACATGACAAGCAAGCATGATGGGAACTATTGAACGCTGTTGCGACGGCTAGCATGACATGACAAGAATGAATGGCCTGGACACCGTGGACGATTGTGTTTGTACAAGTGAACCAGTATGGTCTTGCATCATGTCTAGGGCAGGGACCCCTGAGTACCACGGTCAGGGGTACATACTTAAATTGATTAAGGCTAATAACTAGAATAATCCAGTAGTCATAAAGAGATTATCCAGCTACAGGCAATCCTGTTATCTGGGCACCCCATCATGGGATCTGTAGCCTGCCGTCGAGTAGGACACATTTCCAGCACACTGTCATGTGTTGCACCCTTCAAGCTACTTAAGGGTACATGTGTTCTTTGGACAATGTACCCACATGAATTCAATCCCTAATTTATGTCCGGATAGCCTGGATGGTCTGCAGGGCTTGTGGCTGTTAGAACATCTTATTGCATCTTGTCAGTAAGTAGGCCTGTGATAACCCTAGTTAGCTAATGTATCAAGCCGTACTCATTGCTTAGCCGTGATTTGATTGGATGGAGTCTAACCCAGTCTAGTCTTGTCCTGATCCTGTACAAGATTGTTACATGACATGAATGCTTGTGCTTTACTTTATCGATAAATGGTGGAAACCAAGTTCCGTTCAGATGAAGGGTAACAATCCCGGTCCTTGTTTGGTTTAAGGGTTGTAACTTGGTTATCTGAATAGTCCCATGGTTATCTTATCGTATATCATCATGATTGACCATATCTCCAGTTTTCTTTTATTATATTATTATGTTTTGTACTAATTGCTGGTTTTAGTTCTTAAGTGAAGCCTTCTTTGTGGCACTTGCTCTTTCTGGGATCTGACCCAGCTGGTTTTGTATAGCCAGATACCGGAGTAGTACCAGAGGATATCCCTGTCTTCCAGCCAGATGGTGACCACCAGACGTAACCCTGGCAACGAGTGGGTTTTATTTTTGCTCTCCCACTCTATTGTAAAAATATTCTTTTGAGGCTTTTAGCCGACGAGCACGTGTTAGCTCGATTGCACTTTACTTACTGTCTGTCTACGGGCTGTAACATGATTGACAAATCCTAGGGTTGATCATGTATGACTGAAACTCTTGCTAGTCTTCACATTATGTATGACTAGCTTCATGATCATCCAAATATGTAACGTATGGGATGCATTACTATTGTATATTTGGTGCTATGACATGTTGCAACTGTTATTACTTGCTTGAGATTGAGACAATAGGCTTGCTTATGACCATAAGAGACCGATGACTTGTAGTTAAACCCTCATGTATCTAGACAGCCGTGACCGTATAGCGAGGTGGGTTGCACTTCAATATACGTAGCTGGCTATGTCCGCCCCCGCTCTCCAGTATTCTGGTTCTGGGGCGTTACAAAATTTTTAATCAAATTTAATTTTATGACATATGTAATAAGGTTATTTTGGTAACTACCATAATTTTATTAATCCTCCTCTCACTCAAAACCTTCAATCAAAGCAAGAGTTATTAAACATCCCCCACTTAACTCTCTCTCTAATCCAAACAAAGTTCTATGTATTGACTCTACTCCCCCTCACTTAACTCCCCTTTATTTAACCCCACTTAACTCTGTATATTTTTTTCCACCTAAATCCAAGCAGACCCTTAGTGTTTTTGCCTACACTTTGTCATGTGAGGCACACTATCTTCCTCCTCGAAAACTCGTGCAAGCATTCCCAACCCGCTTAGCTAGAATGGTAAGGACATTAAGATAATAGTGGAGCAAATAAGACTCGTAAGAAATTCTTCTATTACTTGGAGAATGCTTACAAGTTTTTGGTGGTGAGGAACAAATGAGGCCTCCCCCTTATTTATAGTGTTCATAGGGTTTACATAAAAACTTCTGGAATCGACATATTACATGGATTATTCTCTAATAGATAAGAATAAATGAAGCTTCTAGTACATCCAAAAAATCATGACACATCTAGAAGGGTCTGGAGCCTTCTGGAAAATTATCGGGTCCTCTAGAAGATTCTGGGACCTCCTGGAAAGTTTTACCATCTTCTAGAACATTCTAAAAGTTTCCTGCATAACCTTGGTCCATGGAAGGCTATACAACTTTGCCTCGGACGGGGTGCAATACTTTGGGCGTTACATCATGTAAGCCCCCTAAATTTCCGAGATTTATTTTTGAATTTTCTAAATAAATTATTTTCGATAATTCATTTTGATTTAATTAATTTTGATCATTAAATGCTCTTTACCGTGAGTTGGATTTCTAGAGCATCAGGGATGCCAGTCTCTAGAAACTTTCTTCTTGAAGTTTGTAGTAGACGAGATTATCTTCATGTTGATATATCGTGTCCTACTCGAACTTGTTCCCTTGTGCTCTAATTGCTTCGTACAACTTTTGGGTCAATTTAGACCAATTTATCGTCTGTCGTAATTCGTGACTTAACTTCCAACTTAATTTTCGGGCCCGACATCGGTCCAATCCAGTCGACCCAATATATGGCCCTGGCCTGTTTTGAGTCTACTATGCATGTGCCACTTACGTGCCACCGATTTGATCTTCCTTTTGCTCCAATTTCATCCATGATTTAATTTTGTTTAAAATTATTATTTTAATTAAATCTTGGCCCCAAGCTTGTCCAAACTTGACCGAACCGGACCCAACGCCCAACAAGATTTTATGTGATCCCTAACATGACTACCCCCCTATTTAAAATATCTCTATACAAATATCTTTCTCTTTCTACTTTATCAAATATCGTATTTTCTCTCTTTTATATATATATATATATATATATATATATAACTCTCTTTTTCTCTCCTCCTAATAACACCTAAACACACACAACCCCTCTCCACCAGCACAACACCCCCTCCCTCTCTACTTTCTCTCTCTCCTCTCTCTCTAAATATCTCTCTCTTTATATAATATATACACACACATATATATATTATATATAAACATCTCTCTCTCTCTCTCTCTCATTTTACACCTACACATACATACCCCCTCTCTTCACTAGCACAACACCCCACCCCCTCTAACTTTTAGCCGACATACACACTCCCCACCCCCCATTCTTCCTTCTTCTTTATTAATCACACCATCACCACCACTTCCATCATCATCATCATCATCATCATCCCCACGAGCATCACTACCACCATCTCTATAAACATCACCACCACCATCTCCATAACCATCACCATGCACCCGCCAACCACTTCACCCCCCACCGGGCCTCGGCCAGCTCCGCCGATGCTGTGCCCCCGCTTGGCCACCCCGTGCCGCCGCGCGAGGGGCTGCAACAGCAACAGCAGCTACGACAACCGCCAGAAGCAGCGTGCGCGCAACAGCAGTCGCACGTCGCCACCGCCGTGCGTCGCCGTCGTCGCCGCAGCAGTCGCATGTCGCCATCGCCGCGCGTCGTCGTACAGCCACCCCACCCTCTGGGCGCACCCTCTGGTCGTATTCCCTTGCGTGGCCGTGCGGTTTCCCGTCGACAGTATGCACGCCCACGCACGGCCACGTGTGTGTGCACGCGTGCGCACCGCCGCCAACCACCCCGACGTGCCCCGAGCAACTCCAGCGAGCCTTCCCTCGCTGTCCTCCTCTTCCCCGACGTGCCACGTACACGATTCTTGCGTTTTGAACGGAATCCCGGCGTGACACGCGCGGGATCGAACTCAAAATTGTGTTTCGGGACAACGACTTCGCACACATTTTTCGAGAAATTCGACCGTTGGATCGACGATTTCTTTGATCCGTCTCATTCTCGGTATATCCATCTTCACTCCCCTCAATTTTCGTCCGTTAATTTTGTCGTTTGATACATCAAAATCGGCCACCAAGTTGACCGTTTAAATTGTGTTATTTTTGGATAGTTTCGTGGAGCCAACTTCGCGGGATCGTATCTTCATCATTGCAGCTCCGTCTGGCGTGCCACTGGTTCCTATGCATAGATGGTATAACCCTCTTCCTACCCCTCAAGTTTTATTTTATTGTGAGCATATTTGATTGGTTGAATTCGACGCCAAAGTTGGCCGTCCGAATTCCTAATTTCCAAGTTGTAAAATTCCATTTTGAACCCGGGACTCCAGATTCAATTTCTGACACCACCAGTAGACTCGTGGCATCGTTCTGGCACGTTTTCATATAAATTTTGTTAGATTTGGAGGACGTGGGCCCTGGCCCGAATTTCGGTACAAAGCGGGCCCCACAGTCCGGGTCAACGAAACTTTTTGACGCCGGCTCATCGGAATCCAATTCCGGATATACCGTTGAGTTTGTATCGTCATTCTGGACTCGTTGACATATATTTTGCTAGATTTTAGTGGACATTGGTTCTGGCACGCTTTTCGGTGCAAGTCGGATACCAATATCCGGGTCAACGGGTTATTTTGAGATCGGCTCATCGGAATCCAATTCTGGATATACCGTTGGGTTCGTATCGTCATTCTGGACTCATTGACATATAATTTGCTAAGTTTTGAGGACATTGGTTCCGACAAGTTTTTCTGTGTAAATCGGATTCTAATATCTGGGTCAACGGACCAATCTGAGATCGTGTCATCAGAATCCAATTTCGGATATACCGTTGAGTTCGTATCATCATTCTGGATTCGTGGATATATAATTTGTTAGGTTTAGTGCACTTTTATTTCGGCACGTTTTTCGGTACAAAGTGGGTCCGACACGGACACCATTTTGACCCGAAATTATCTTTTTGCTCATGTGTCCAAATTGGACTTATGGATAGACTATCCTAGCTAATTTGACCATTCTAGACACGTTGGTGATGGTTGTTTCACCATCCGACAACATCTGTAGGTTTTCACCCTATTATTATAATCTTTCTCCTTTTGTTGTATTTTGAGATCCATCGATTCCAGTGATGTCACCATCACTGAAATTGATATGTTGACCCTGTAGATGTTTATAGAGACTAACCTTGACCCTGTTTGACCATGGTTGACTTCTTTGACTGAACGTTGAATGTAGAGTCAACATTTGACCTAGTTTAACCTAGAGTTGACCAGTTGACCAAAAGTCAACTGTAAGTCAACCATTGACCTAGTTTGACCTAATGTGACTCAGTGTGACCTAGTTTGACTTAGTTGACTGAGTCTGACCTAGATTACGTAGCTTATACTATAGAATTAAGCCTAACACTGTTGAACCCTAATTAGCTTATATATATCTTATCTTTAGGTCCGTGGCATCACCCTAAGCAACGACCCCATTTGACAGCTCAGGACCGCAGGCGAGTACATTCTCTGATAGTAGTTCCTTGTCTTGATATTTTCTGTATCCGATTCAGTTATAGTATTTTACTTGATTCTCGTCACGATGGTACACAGACTAGTATATACAAGATTCCTGTCATGAGATGTCATTCTTGGATTTTCTTGGGATACTGGTACTTGCTCGATCTTGTTCTTGTACTTGTATTGACACCGATTTTTGAGAAGGAGTAGCTACCTTCTTAAGGAATCTCGTGCCATGACGTGCTATATCCGGATCCATATACTATTCGGGGAATAGAAAATTTTATAGATAGTGTGATCAATGCCCATCTTGAGTTACTACTTGTATCATAGTTATACCCTCACCTCACGATGGGTATAGCCTGACCTGTGCTACTACTTGTTCCATAGCTTGCCATCCCGGCCGGGCCGAGTCCACGTACTTGTAGCCGGTCGGCTGGAAGCCTGATCTTGACCCTTACCGATCACATTATGCTATAATATTCGAGGCATATTTTACATTTATTACATCGGTTACATATTACAGTTCAGCTTACTTTTCCTGCGTGATTCACCTTGACATGATTTCCAGTTTATATATCATGTTTTACTTACAGTCTTGATATATCATCTTGTATTCCATTATGATTGTCTCTTACAGCATTTGTCAATACTATAAAAATGTTGCTAGTTTATGTACTCATTTCCATCCTGACTGGATATATTGATAATATTTTAGGAGTTGTTATGCCATTATTGGACTTCATGATGTTGCTAGCTGAGGTGGATCTCACTATTCTTCTATGTGAGTTGCCTGGTAGTTGTCCTTAGTTTGTATTGTTTTCCTTCTTTATTTTTCTGTCTTATGATTCTTTCTAGTAGTTTCTATTTGTTCTTGTGCCTTAGTTATCTTTCCTGTCTTATCTTCTTTAGATGTTGGGTTGTGTTTGAGTACATTTGTAGTTCATCGGACTACTAATATTTTTAAGTTGATATCCTCCGTCAGTCAAGAATTTTCTGTTTCAATAAAAATAAGTAGTTATTTTTTAACGAGTTACCTCCATCCTCCTTTCGGGAGTATTTGAAGTGATCATGAATTAGAAGAATATTTTTATCATTTTGAATTTTCTGTTAATATTGTTAGGACGTTAAGTAGTACAATTATAGTTAAGATATTAAATTGTCTAATATTAAAGTTTGTGGTATCAAGTTGAAAATTTTAAATAGTTGAGGATATTAAGTTAAAATTTAGCACAAAAATACAGAATGATTTTATTTATTAAAAATATGAGGAAAGAAGGTAGACTTAATCTATGGTCTGTCCGAAAACAATTTTCTTAACGCTGTCAAATTTGAAAAAGAATATAGCTTGGTAGCGAGAGAGATTAAAAATGTATGCAAATCATGTCATCCATGTCCATTACTTATCTTATGGGCACCAGTATTTCATCGAAAACGAAGAAGGCCAGGAAAAAGGGTAAAGTGCATTTAAACCCTCCTTAGATGCACGAAAATGCAAATAAAGACTCCCTGATCCGAAAAACCCAACTAGATACGAAAATGCTCAAATCACCCCCTCCGCTAACTTTTCCGTTTACGGGTGTTAAAATGGGGTTGTTTTGACCATTTTACCCCTGGGTTGTCTAATATTAACTTGTTAAAAACGGTTAGTTCTAAAATTATTTTGTTAAAAAGGGTTACGCAAAAATACTTGTTAAAAAGTGGATAAATATTAACATGGTCTTTGCTAGTAAAATTATTTATTAAAATTATTTTAATTAGTATTAACTTGTTAAAAACGGTTAGTTTCGTCAAAAAAATAGATAAATATTATTTAAAATTATTTTGTCATAAATTATTTTTTATTTAACAAATATATAAATATTTTTGGGAAAAATAAAACTGATAAATACAAAAAAAATCAATTCTTAAAAAATAGAAATGATGAAAAACTGGAAAAAAAAAACCAAATAAAAAACAAAAAATACTATTAAAATATGGAAAAAATAAAAAATAGACAAAATATTCCAAAAAACAAAATATTAAAAAGATTATTAAACAAAAATCAATTCTCATGCTTGACGTCATTTTCGAAAATAAATGTTTATAATCTAAATAGTAGGTTTTCATCTTAAATTTTTTCTGGAAAAAAAAAATCTTTTAACAAATGTCCGATTAGTCCTGAACTTGTATTGTAATTATTTATTAGTCATGACTATTATCGTAATTATTTATTTATTAATTCTAACTGAAATTGTAAATCTTGGTACAAATTTATTTTCATCACATGTATTACTTAAACAAATAACTTAAATATTACTAAACGTGTCAAAAATCCAAAAATAAATTATAAAACATGTATGTCGAAGCATGGTCCGGGTTCAGTGGCTGCCACCGCCTTTGTCGATTATCTACGAATAGGCTTCCATAATTTCTATTTGGACGTCTTGAAAAAAAAAGGAATAAGTAAAAAAAGCTTCAAACATTAAATGAGAGCAAATAAGTAAAAAAAAAAGAGAATATAAAAAAAAATTGCAGTTGGATTTGAGATCTGTAGGTAAGAAAAAGTTTCAATATATTAAATGAGAGCAAATAAGTAAAAAAAAAATATAAAAAAATATATTATTTTTCCTTCCAACCAACCGGTCAAAAAATAGAAAATATAAAGTTTAGGTTTTATGTTTCAAACAAACATTGTCTTATACATAGAGAATGAAAGAGAGCCAACAGCCAAATGTAAGCATTAGGGGTATTTTGGGAAGTGCACTTTTTTTTAATCCAAAAAATGGCCTCTAACGGCTGTTCTAACGTCAATTTGACGGAAAGGGGTATTCTGCGCAAAACAGGGTTTGCGGGAGGTGCAAACTGCTTTAAGTTTTCTAAAAGGTCTTATTTTGCGAACGAGGCAACTCTAAGGAGGGTTTAAATGCACTTTACCCCAGGAAAAATATTTAGGCTTTGTCTGCCCTTTTCCAATCGCCTCGACCAAGAAAAGTGCTGACAACGACATAAATGAAGGGCACGAGTATCTCAACTTTGAGAAAGATCGAGAAGAATTCAGACCAAAATTCTGCTTGCATTCTTTTTTTTATAATAGTAGGAGCTATATAATATAATTCAAAAAAAATCATTTATATCGGTACCGTCAATCAAATATCGTTAGTCCTATTATGAGTGCAAAGCTTTGTGTCACTATGAACTATGCAACTATTATTTGTTTCACTATCAATCCCATATTGGATAATTATGTTCCCTTACTCTCCTCAAATAGCCGATCTTAGAAAGGAATCATACAGGTCTTTTTGCTCATACACGCTTTGAAATATTCATAGTTGCAAGTGTACCCATTAAATTAGTTGTATTTATTTTCTATCTTTAGATCTTCATTTTACATACCACTCGTGGAGTCCAAAAACGTGGTTAAGGATGACCATCACATATTTGTGACTTTGTTCCGTATACACGAGATTGGATTAGTGGGACACGTAACAGTCATCCATAAACCGTCGGTAGAGTTTTAAGACTCCATGGATCTACAATATATGAAATATATAATCTCTATCTATGTCTTACATGCATGTGTTATATATGTTATACATTTATAGAAAATTTGAGGCAATTGATTTAGAATTTAACCGAGTTAACCTGCGGGATTGAATCCACCTAGCCGGCAATGTCTCCACCTGCTGACTACTAGAACCAGGGCACGATGTCTTTATTACAAGGCTATTTATAAGGACACATCCAAAGTTGATTTGGGCTAACCCAGATTAGGGCTAGCCCAGGTTTGAAGAAAAATTACTCAGGACAACCCAATTTTTTACTCTTTGGGCTGTCTGTAACTCCACCTTCCCAATTTGTTTAGAATTTTTAAGTTTTCTAAATAATAATAATTTTGATTTAAACAATTTTGAATAATAATTTTTTTATGAAATTTTGGAGGGAGATTTGAATTTATGGCATGGGGGGGAATTCCTAGTTTGTTACAACTAAATTGAAGTGGTCCCCATTTTTGAACCTCCTAACAACTTTTATAACTGATTTCTGATCAGTTATGCAAATAGTGAAAAGGGGGAGGGGTCATTTGCAATTTTACCATTAAGTGGAGGGGCTTATTTGCAAAAGCCTCATTGTTTTTATAACAGCTGAGAGAGAGAGAGAGAGAGAGCTGTATTTTTCCCAAATCATCTCTCCTCTCGATTTTTCAGAACTCTTCCGAATTTCCTCAATCAAAGCCAAATCCCTAACCCTAACTTCTTCGGAGATGGCCATGGCGATGACAGAGGACACTGTCTCTGGCGATTAAGCCGGCAGCTGCATTGAGTTCCCGGCGACGACAACGTCGGCCCCTGGTCAGTAGCGCGCAGGCGGATCTCCGACGAACTCCTCCTCTGGAAAGCGATCATTCTTCGGCGATGTCTCTATCTCCCTCGGCGACATTCGTTCACCTACCGGCGACGACGACTGTGTACGATTTCCCAACGGCGATCTTCATCGTGAGTTCATAGTCGGCAGCGAGGTGAGTCTCGATCCCAACTTCGTTCAGATCTGGAATGGATTAGTGATGATCTTGATGATCGATCAATGATTGGATTCTTCTTTCCTAAGTTGAAATTCGATCGGATGATAGAACAGCTGGTTGATTCGACAGAGTTGCACGAATCTGAAGTTCGAATTCTTGTGAGTAATCTGGATTCTTAGTTTTGTTTTGGGGTATTCTTTTCAAATTCGAGTATAATTTTTGAAGTAATTTTGGGATGCATCCCACTTGTTTGTTTTAATGTCCAGCTCGGGACTCGTTCGCATTTTGAACTCAGAGGGGGCTATCTCCAACTCTGTGAGACGTGTCTTCATCACGGTTGGTTTTCTCTGAAGGTATTCTTCCCATC
Source organism: Iris pallida (assembly GCA_029216955.1). Taxonomy (NCBI): domain Eukaryota; kingdom Viridiplantae; phylum Streptophyta; class Magnoliopsida; order Asparagales; family Iridaceae; genus Iris; species Iris pallida. Next base: position 1,845,135 of record JANAVB010044215.1, read on the forward strand.
CCTCTCGAGGTTGTAGAGTGTTGCTGTGGATCTTGAATATGCGTAGTGTTGTCGGGTCAGGATCGAGTCTTGAATAGGATGGTTCGTGATCGTGTTCGTGTCAGGTGTTGCCATGTCCAACCTGTGTGCGTGTCAGTGGAGGAATAGCGTGAATGTGGAAAGGAGTCTGTGCCAAGCCAGGGTTTTCAAATTCGTTTGTACCTTCAATTGGATTGATTATATTTGTAATTTGATTTCAAACATTTTTCAACGTTGATTCAAATAAACTTTAAATCTTTGCCCTCCTGATTTCTCTTGGTTGATGAATAATTTAGCTTTGAGTGTTATTATTTTTTGTGCTGGGTTTTAGGTCAGTTTCGATTTTGTTATAGTTGTTGAGCATGGGTTGCTATAGAGATGAGGATTTGGTGGTTTGAGTAATCTATAGGTGTTGGGACTTTTTTTAATTTTGTTTTGCTAATCATGAGTTGAATTGTGGCTTGGAGACTGAGGGGTTTGTGTGTGCTTGGAAGGACATTTAGTTCTGATTATTCTTCTGAACATTTAGCTTTGAACGACCTACTGAACTCTTGGCTTGTATGTATGTCACGACCCGCACCGCTATAAGGGCACGTGTGCGTAACAACGCCCAGCCCTCACCGTAAAAACGGCGTGGAACGCTGTAGGTTTACTACTCTAACAACAGTTTATAATATCAAAACTGTCGAGAATATGGTCAACTCCGAACAGAGGACAAGCAATGATAATATATGAGTGCTCAATCACAACTCTAAGATGATAAAGTAAATACTGAAAGATAAAGACAACACGACAATAAAATATAACCTGTCAAGTCCAAACACAAAGAATATACTAGTCTAAGTCCAAAGTCTCTAATACAAGCCAAAATAATAACAGTCCCAAGAGTGACTGGAGACAAGGTCCAGTACAAAAACCTACTCTATCTACAGGATAGGCGGTATCTCGCCCTGCGGTACTGCACCCTGCGGATCTAGGGTATCTGTCTCTAAACCTACTCGTCTGGTGGGCCGTAGTAAGTACAATAGTCCTTCTCTGCATCTGTAAACATGTTTAACATATCCGGTCAGGATGGATGGAACGAGTATATCTCATAACAGATCTCAAGATAGAATAAAAGCCATAAGACTGTAAATAGAGCATATACAAAATCATGGGTGTACATATATGTATCATGGCATGGTAAGCTGTAGAGCTAGAGCTAGAACAGAAAAGTAGAACTGATTATGGTATGTACACAAATCAGGGTATGCCATCTATCCAATGTGCGTGAGTAGTAGTTTCAGCTTGTGACCGGCTTGGGAACCTGTAAAGAACTGGCCTGGCTAGTCAAGTGCGGTATAGACTAACACTGTTCAAGAATGCAAGATGGATTTGATCACAGGCATACTACTACTCCCCCACCCCCAACTGGTAGAATGGATCCAAACAGGACACGTCACTGTACAGATTCTATGAGAAGGGAGCAAGTCTTCTCTAGAATCAGTGACCACTATTGTGCAAGAGCTACAAGGGAGCTTGCACAATACATCCCAAGCTAACAAGGAGCAACATCTCTCGTCGAGATCCAGGAATACCAATCCGTGAGAACCATGTGTCAGGAATGAGCATATCTACACTAAGTACATGAATCATAACAGTTATCATAAATTAGGAAAAAGTTATCAGAGAATATACTCGCCTGTGATATGATATAATATGTCAATTGGATCCAATGCAGCGCCTCGAGGACCTATAGATAACAAGACGTATCAATACTATGTTTAGGAAGTAAAGTCAAATCAATTTAAATCCTATTAATTCTAGGTCAAGACAAGTCTAGTTAGGTCAACCTTGGTCATAGGAGAACATTGGAAGTCAACCCATAACAAACTAGGTCGAAAGTTGACTTACAGTTGACTTTTGGTCAATGGGTCAACTCTGATCAACTCTAGGTAACCCTAGGTCAATGGTGACTAACAGTTGATTTTACTGTTCAAGTCTAATGGAATTTGGGACTAAATTGGGTAAAGTGTTGACCCATAGTGACTTTGGTCTAAAAAGTCAACCGTGGTCAACCAAGGTCAAGACTAGGTCTAGGCGACTATTTCTAACCATTACCAACCCTTACAACCCATATCCGAGTCCATCTTGAAATCCGAACCCATATCTTGGCCGTAGGCCAATATATTAATTACCCTTTTACTAAATTCGACTCACTCACAAACCCTCTCTAATTTAATTTTCTACATTCCTTCTCCTTCTCCTTCTCTTATTTCCTTCCCTTCTCCTTATTCTTATTCTCCGTCTTATTATTCTTCTTATCTTCTTCTCCTTATTCTCTTCCTTCTCTTATTCTCCGTTCTTTCCCTTATTCTCCGTCTTATCTTCTTTTATTCTTCTTCTCCTTATATCTTCTAGCTATATATATATATATATATATATATATATATAATATATATATAGACTCTCAAACACACACACATCACACCCCCACATATATATATAGATATATATATATATATATATATATATATATATATATATATATATATATATAGACACTCACACACACACACTCCTACCTATATATTAAATACATACACACACATCTATATATATAAATACATACACACACATGTAATATAATACACACACACACTAAAACACACACTCTCTCCTGACACCACCACCACCACTCTCCTCTACACACACACACACACACACACACCACACACACATATTATATATATATATTATATATATATATATCTATATATATATATTAATATATTAATATAATAAATATATATATATTATATTATATATTTCCTCTCTAAAAATGAAAACCCCTAAAAATCCTTAAACTAGGTTTTTAGGAAAACCTATAAAAGCTATGGTCATAATGGAGAATGATCTCCTCTACATTTATTATGAAGGAATAAATGCAAGAGAGAGAAATTAATGGGGTTAATGAGCATACTAGAATTGGTTTCTTTGAGGAAGAAGAAGCTTCAAAAGAAAAGAGTGAAATGAAGAGAGAGAGATTACTTTGTGGTGAAGGAAGAGAGGGGGGGGTTGCCTATACATGGCCGGCAAGTGGGGGGGGGGGGGGGGGTTTAATGGGTTTGGGTGGAGACCCATTAAGCCTCACCACCCAATAGACTTAGTTTGGGTTGTTTGGATTTGGTTCGGTTCGGTTTGTTTTGGTCAACTTCTAAATGACTAATTAAGCCTCTAAAATGACTAGTTAAGCCATGGAAGTGTGGTTTATTGGTTTCTAGCCTAGTTAGGATAGCATGTAGGCCAAGCCCAGCTAGTATGTGAGTCCCACTAGGGTCCAGACTACCCGGATCTCCAACTTAAGTCCAAATTGGATAAATTCAAACTAAATCAAACAAATCCCTAAAAATCCCATAAAATCAAATAAAATTCCCAAAATTATAAACCTTGGAAAATGACAAAAATATTCCTAATTCGAAAACTGGGGGTGACAATGTATTTTTTGCTAGAGGTCGGATTGTGTATATATGCAGGCTTGGTGGAGTTGCTATAGCTAAGCTCAATTGCTGGCCTAGGGTTGGTTATTATATTTTCCATTGTGTACTTGGTCTGCTAAGTTTGAGTTTGAGGGTGTGACCCTGCCTCTTTTAAGAATTCTGGGTTCAGGAAGACCATTGTGTTGGCCAAATTGACTAGTATAACTAGTTTGCAGGTGACAATGGCCCTTTGATTTGTCCCTTTGGCATGAAACTTTTGATTGCTATGGGCTAGTTAGAATAATAGAAGGAGGTCGGGAGTGTCTATGGGAATAAGCGGCAGTAGCTAAATATCACTGTTTGGTTGTGTTCCATAGCTAATGGTGTGTGTTACTTCTTTTAGCTTGGGGTCGAATAGTTATTGCTTTGACTAAAAATGAATGTAGAGGGGTTAATCTAGAACTGATTTAAGTATTGCCAAGCAAAATCAATTAGTTGTGTAATATTGGTACTTAGTTTTATTATACCTTAAAGCTGCTATCTATTTAGCTTAGTCTAGTTTTGAGCTAGGCCAATGTTATTAACTTCAGCCATTACATAAATTTTTATTTTTTTAACAAATGTTTCTAATGGAGATAATTCTATTAACTATAAGAAAATGTTAAAAGATTAAAGAGGAATTAGTGGACCCTCATTTAAATCATATTAGCTAATCTCAATAGAAATAATAATAACATAGTTATACCTTCATGCATAACCTTAACCCAACTTGTAATTACAACAGGAGGCATCCAGATCTATTTCCTACCCTTGATCGGAGCAAGACAAGTACTTTTCTATGGTCTTGTGCATTTACATATCTTGTACTTTTCTTGTGACACGTCATGACACGATATCCTGTACTCGTACTTTCATGTTCTTGTACTTACTTGTGTCGGGGGGAAATACACTAGCTATGTGACCAAACCCGTTACTATATTCAGTAGATAGCTTAGGCCTCGCATCGTGCACGCGGGTCCAAAGCCGTACCGATATTTATGCACTCTTGTACATGTTCCTGTACTCACCCCAGCCGGTCACATAGGCTAGTTGTATTTCAAACATTGTACACATGTCATGTCTTGTACTTCAGGTTCGTAGTTTATATTTCTGTACTTTATTTCCTGTACTTACATTCCTGTACCTTCATGTTCTTTCTTGTATTTCATATTTCATGTTCTCCTGTACGCATTTCCATATCATGATGTTCTTGTTCATTACCTAGAACTGTACTTTGCTCCGCTCCTGACTGGATATGTTGCAGGTATACTTGCAGGATATTGTTCTAACCTTATGGGTCAGAGCCCGAGATCTTAGCTGAGCATAATTGAGACATGACTTGCTTAGATAGAGGCTTCAGGTTTAGACTGTTTAGCTCTACTCCTAGATATTAGAGTTCATAGTATATTTCATTCCTGATGACTCTGGTACCTTTATGTTATATGGATTTGTGGATTATGGTGATCTTTCTGGGAACGTTTTATAGATGCTGTGATTGTGCACATTCATGTTTATCTGGTTAGATTTCCCTAGCTTGGTACAGCTTACTTCGTCGTGTCTAACGACAAAGACTGGGCGTGTCCGACCTGTGTCCGTTATTCGGGAGCGAGTCGTGACATGTTTTTATGGTGGCCCATGCAGGTCTGTCCTAATAGTACCTAGGTATTAGAGTACTATTGGGGGACTTGATTAAACTAAGAAAACTTGATCACAGCATAAGAAACGGGTACATCGGGTATATTGATATTCTATAAACACTTGTTATTTTTAGGATTGGACATTTTAACAGTTTTCTGTTTTCAGATAGTTCAAGCATGCAACACCGGAACGGTTGATCACCTACACTTAAAGTTTTCGAGCTTTTACCCCGCCGGTCGTCCCTACTATCCCTATGGGGAGTACGCAGTTGACGGAGACGTACCAAGAGTTCCTTGACACCCAGAGGGAGCAGACCACTTTTCCAAGCCAGATTTGTGGATACACTCTCCGAGCCATGAAGGACTTTGATTTACAGACTCTCAGACCTTGGACTTCTCTGACACCGAGCACATATCTGCACCGAAAAGCAGATCGAGAACTTGGAGCCGCCACCGACGATCATCCAAGTCTCGACGACCCGACTCCTCTAGAGATTGGAGCCACTACCAGGAGATCCAGAATATAGCATAGATAATGGAATGAGACGAAAGCTAAAGCTCAGGAGAGACATGAAGACTTATGACGGAGTTAGCAGCTACTATGGATCTGCGAAGCGTCGCTACACTTAGACAGCGCCTCTTCAGCCGCGTCATCAGATTCAGATGATGGCCATTTGTGCTTTCCACCGCCATCCAGACATCGCTTCGAGGAGTACCGCAAGAGGCTCATACTCTGTTTAACTGAGAACTTTTGCCCACCGAATAAAGGATTACCAGCAATCGCGGAACAATGGCCGAAGAGCAGCAGAATCTCAGCAGTCAGCACGCCAGCACCGTATATTCCTGCCAGAGCCCTGTATTCCAGCCCCAGCGGGAGATTCAGATTCAGCCGACGATTTGTCACGACCCGCACCCTTATGAGGGGCACGAGCACGTGGGTACGTCCAGCCTACGCCACAGTATCGACGTGTAGAATATTGTATATAACGTCTGTAAATACTACGACTAACAGTATAAAGGTATCGGTACAATATATACTCTCCGAATGGAGGTGACATAGCAATACAGTCTCAATCATATGATAAAACTAAGGTAGATAGCACAGAAGGATATATGATAGATGAAAATGAAATAAGTCCAAGATCCAACACAAGTCCAGATATATACAACATCACAAGGTCTCAAATATAATATAGAAGCTACAATCTGAATGTACTAGCTGGATCGCAGTCCAGGCAAACCCACTAATCTACACTACTCTGGGAGTGCAAAGTCTAGTGGCTCTACTATAAGGCCATGGTCCTGGACTACTCCATCTAACTCGAGCCCATAATAGGTCGAGCAGTCTGTCTCAGAATCATCTGTAATTATCCACGGTATCCTGTCAGGAAAATGAGCAAGTACAAGCGCTAACAGCAGTTGCATGTGAATTGACAAATTCTATAAGAGATAGTAATGAACTACAAGACAAAGATATATGAAGACTTGGGAACCGTTCGGAAGCCGAGTTAAACCCTTAAAACCAAACAAGGACCGGGGTGGTAACCCTTCTCCCAAGCAGAACTTGTCACGCCCCAAAACCAGAATACTGGAGAGCGGGGCGGACATAGCCAGCTACGTATATTGAAATGGAATCCACCTCGCTATACGGTCACGGCTGTCTAGATATGAGAGTTTACTACAAGCCAATGGTCTCTTAAAGTCAAGCCTATTGTCTCATCTCAAGCAAGTAATATAGTTACAAGATGTTAGACCACCAAATATACAATAAAAGGCGTCCCAAATATTACATATTCAGCTGATCATGAAGCTAGTCATACAAAATGCGCGGACTAGCAAGAGTTAAGTCATACATGATCAACCCTAGGATTTGTTAGTCATGTTACAGCCCGTAGGCAGACAGTAAGTAAAGATGCATCGAGCTAACAGGTGCTCATCGGCTAAACGCCTCAAAAGAATAATTTTACAATGTAGTGAGTGAAAAAATAAAAAACCTACTCGTAGCCCGAGTTCCTTCTAGTCGCCACCATTAGGCTGGAAGTTCGGTAGATCCTCGGGTGCTGCTCCGAAATCTGGCCCACAAAACCAGCTGGGTCAAACCCCAGAAAGAGCAAGTGCCACAAAGGAGGCCACGAAATAAGAACAAAAGCTAGCATATCAGAATATAAGAAAATGGAAGAAAGTACAAGTAATAAAGAGTGCAACAGGACAATAAACGACTAGGGACGTGGAACCATTCCGGGAGCCAGGTTACAACCCTTAAACCAAACAAGGACCGGGGTCGTAACCCTTCGCCTGAATAGCACTTGTCTCTACCCATTTATTGTTAAGATAAGTAAAACAATCATGTTCAGGGGTACCAGGTACGGAACTAGACGAGACTTAGACAGGGCTGGACACCATCCATTCACAAATGGCCAAGCAATTACTACGGCTTACTACTTAACTAACTAGGGTTATCACAAGCCTAATTACTAACAAGATGCAAATAAGAAAGAAATTTCCAGTCCCAAGCCCTGCAGACTATCCAGTTATCCTTCCGCGGTTGAGAGTATGGTTGGGTACATCGCCCAGGAGACGATATCCCTTAGGTGACTTAGAGGGTGCAACACATGACAGCGTACTGGAAATGTGCCCTACTCGTCGGCAGGCTACAAGTCCATTTAAAGCGTCCAGATAACGAGATCGCCTTGTGACTGGAAATTCTCCATGAACTATAGTTTGATCTAGTCATTAGCCTAATCCATATTCAGTGTGAATCCCTGACCGTGGTAACCAGAGAGTCACGTCCTAGACATGATAGACAAGACAAGTGGATTGCACAAGGCAGCAAGAATGAACACCCACGGCGTCAGAGTTGATTATACGAGTCAAGTTAGCCATCGCAACAGCATCAAGTCAAGTTACAAGTTACAGGTTTACAAGTTACAAGTCAGGAGTGCGCCGCCATGGGCCATATCAAGTTATCCAGTATCAAGATTAATCATGAATTACAGGTTAAAAGTTAAGGGCGTACCCCATCGGGTCACTATCAGAAGAAGATCAGAAAGTACTAGAATCATACTTCACAGAAATCACGAAAATCGTACTAGTCATAAGCAAAACACCAAAAACCGTGCCAGGTCGTGTTGGGTCGAGACAGTTGTGTTGTGTGGAACAAGATCTCAAAACTCCAACCCACAAAAGAGAAGCCAAGTCCAAGGAATAAAATCCAAACCATCATGGGCATAGGTTGCGCTGGGGTTAGATTGCGCTAGGGTTGAGCTGCGCTAGGGTGAGCTGCGCAGGAGATGAACTGCGCAGAGATGAACTGCGCAGGAGTTGAACTGCACACAGTTGAACTGCGCACAGTTGAACTACGCAGGAGATGAACTGCCACAGTTGAACTGCGCACAATGAACTGCGCACGAGTTAAACTGCGCAGGAGATGAACTGCGCAGGAGATGAACTGCGCACGAGTTGAACTGCGCACACTTGAACTGCGCATGGCCTTGCACTAAAGAGCGCTAACCGAGGGTCATCTTCTCCATCAGGCCGAGAGATAACTCAAGAACACCAACAATTCCAATCTTCATACTTGGCCAAATCAAAACCAATTTTGGATTTTCAAAGTTCTAACTTGTGTAAGATTGAATTCTCTTCCACATGGAAGCCTCAAAACAAGAAAAAAAAAATCTAAGTTTAATAGATCAAACCAAAAAAATACGAAAATGGTAAAAACTTAGATCTAGAAAAATGGAAGCTCTAAATCACAAAATACCGAGTTCTAATGTTGTTCACCATGGCCTAATCTAGCTAATGGACAAATAAAATGGGGTGCTTATTTGGTGGCAAGGTGCACGGTCTATGGTGTTGGAGGAAGGAAGAAGAAGATGAAGAAAATTAATGGAAGTTATGAGAGGAGAGAAAGTTAGGTGGGGTTTTAATGAGGGAGGGTGTGTTGTGTTGAGGGTAGAGGTTAGCTAAGGTAGTCCAATGCAAACAAACCAAACCAAACCAAACCAATTCCTTCTCCACGAAATAAAACCAAGCCAGGTCCAAAACCCATTTACGAGAAAACCAGAATCCGCAAGTTAACCAAAACACAATTACAGGCCAGAATCCGAGAAAATAAAATACAGGTCCGAAATACATATAAGCCTAATCAAAATACGTATTCCAAAATACGGACATTACAACTGTCACGACCCGCACCCACTTTTCGGATACGAGACGTGTCTAAGCCAGCCTACGCGCAAAGTCGGCGGTAGTAGAACGCTGTCAAGCCCGCAAGAAATAAATGCTAAAAATAAACATTATTGCTCATTCACATTTCTAAATTTATTACAACATTACAAGATTTATAATTAAAGGAAATACAATAATTTTATAATTTATGAAAATGGTACAACTGTTTTCTATTTCTAGGTTGACCTCAGCATACCCAAGCCTTCCCCATGCCAAGAGTGATCGCGGCTAAACCTGAAAAATATTGGTTTCCAGTCAGGAATGGAACAGTAACAAATCGACGGCAATGCAAAACACAATAGAATTAACAAGACATAAAAATAGCATATGGAATATAAAGCTAGTAAGAAAACTAATGACATAGCACGATAGAGAAGTAAATAAGGAAAACTAATAAAAGATATCTATCTAGGTTGTGAATATCTGTTTCAACATGTGAACGGCTAGGGGGTAAATCCGGCATCTACATATGTCGTGTGCAGATGTTATTATTCACGAATAGACATATTGGGATATTTCTGGGTAGTCCACATGTATACTAAGATATTTTCCCTCCCGTAACTCCGTATAACGAGCGTGTCAACAAGCAGTAAGATATATACATAGACATGAAATGAGAAGACTACTATGAATCGAAAAGCAATCAGAAAGTGTACTTGCCTGAGGTCCTTAGCTGGTAAAACCAATAATATATACCACTCAAAGAGCCACAATCAGTCACACATGCAGAAGTCTCCGGATGCTAAAATAAATAGTACCAACGTTCTCAGAATAGTCAAATTAGTTAGGATTGCCTGTCCTTAAGTCCAATTCTAGATACAAGGGCAAAACGGTAATTTTGGACAAAAACGAGTCCGCCGTTGGACCCGTTTTGCACCGAAAAGTGTGCCAGAGTCAACGGTCTCTAAAGTCATCAAACTATATGTCTACAGATCCAGTTTTTCGATACGAACCCAACCGTATGTCCAGAGTTGGATTCCGGCGGGCCGTGCACAAATCGTTCGTTGAGTGGAACCGTGGGGCCCACAAAACGACGTACGATTCAACTGTTTCAGAATTGGACCAAACTTGGCATACAGGACCAGAAAAATGATACGGTCCTGTTGGCACAAGTTTCGTCTCGATCTGACGAGCGTGCACGTAATTGGGGAATTTGCATAGAGGCCGATACGGTGAATTTTGACGGATACGCATCAAATTCGTCGCGCACACGCGACCAATTTAAATTCCGTCAAAGTATATACGACCACGAAGCTGTTACGCAGCTTTTGATGCTTTCGATTTGTGACCACGTCGCCCGGATTGCGCGGGACGCACGTCGAGTCGAAGGATTTTCTAATTTTCGAAAACAGTTTTCACAGTTTTTCCCGATTTTCATCCTGATTTAATTAACTGTATGAACCACTAAATTTAAAACTAATAATTGGGTTTTAATCCCTATTAGGTTGTCTATAAACCTATTTAAATGATTTCCAAATTCTCGATAGATCGGCTAGAATCCGCCTTACAAATCAGGAGGTTGGGTCGGTTTTATGTCCTGTTTTAGGACTATTTTTATCGACTTTGCGGACGAACTAGATCGTACTAATCTAAACTAAAGAACAGACTTGAAGGCCTATAGGTTGCGTTCATACCTGCGAAGACGAGTCGAGTATCGATCAAACACGCGCAGAAAAAATGATTCGCGAAGTCGCGCGTTTAATGCGACTGCTGCTGCTTTGTTCCGTTCAGTCGCGCGCTCGACGCGCCTGGTCGACGGCCGACCGGCCGTCCCGCGGTGGATCTTGGGGTACGCGCACGCGAGAGTGGGCGGGTCGCGCAGGGTGGTGGCGCAGGTTTGTTTAGGGTTTCGATGCTCCAAAATTTTGATAATATACTTACGTATATAGTCGGCTGTGAAGGCTTGGGTATTGGCCTGGTGCTCGACCCGGTTAGCTGTTGTAGCTGTGGGGATTTACTTGTTTGGGCTCAGGGACATTGGAAAGTTGGGGTCGCTGGCCTGTGGTCTGATCGGGGTTAGGCCGACTGTTCAGCTCGGTTAAGCCTTGTGGAGGAGTTGTTCAGCTGGGCTCAAATGCAGCTGGGGTGGGCCTTAACTTGCTGGGCCTGGACGGGTTATCAAAGGCTGGGCTGAGCTGGCCGGTTCTGGGCTGGGCGCGGGATGGGCCTGGCTTGGCTTTGTTTATTCTTTTCTTTATATCTTCCACATATTCATACATAAAAAAAATAATATATATTATAATTTTTATATATATATATATATATATATATATATATATATTAATACATACAAATACTGTACGTATATATTTTAATACATACGAATACATGCATACATATATATTAATACATACAATACATGTAATATAGATATATATATATAATATATATATATATATATATATCTATATATATAATAGATTATTAAGCATATAGTCTTGTTTATACATATATATTAAATATATATATAATTAAAACATAATCTTGTTTATATGTAGATTAATCTAATTAAACATATATACCATTCAACTTAACATGTATAATATATATATATCTATATATAATATATATATATAATATATATATATATATATATAGATAATATTATATATAATATATATATATAATATATCTTTCATGACTATATATATATATATATTATATTAAAAAATATATATACTTTCATGACTGCGTCAAAGGACGCAGAAAGAAACTCTCGATTCATCAAATCTCCGACGAAAATGGAACATCTTCACCGACCAAAAGAACATCCAAGCGGCCTGCGGAGGTCTACTCCAAGTTATTCTCCAAAGACGGTTCACAAAGACAACTCCTTTCTGAATCACATACCACATCTCATCAGCGACACCGACAATATTCAGCTGGAATTACTCCCAACCATGCAGGAGGTGACCGATGCGGTTTGGGACCTGGATGCCAACAGTGCTCCCGGACCAGACGGCTTTTCGGAGGTGTTTTTCGCTCTTGCTGGGACATTATTAAACAGGACATCACTGAGGCGGCCATCGCATTCTTCCAGGGAGCTACTTACCCCAAAGCCATCTCCAGCGCCAAGCTGATCCTGATCCCGAAAAGTTCCAACCCTGCATCATTCCGAGACTTTCGTCCCATCAGTCTATGCACTTTCACTAACAATATCATCTCCAAGATAATTGCTACCAGAATGGCCGAACTTCTTCCAAAGCATATCCGAGGAACAAAGCGACTTTGTTCGCGGTAGAAATATCCAGGACAACATCATGCTAGCTCAGGAGTTAATCACCTGCATGAAATTTCCAGCAAGAGGGGCAACATCGCTATCAAGCTCGACATGGAGAAAGCTTACGACAGAATGGATTGGCAGTTTATCATATGGGTCTTCAGAGCATTCGGATTCTCGGAAAATTGGACCAACACTGTGTGGAGATCCATTAGCAACTCGTGGTTCTCCACGGTTATCAACGGACAGGCCGTAGGGTTCTTCAAATCCACTCGCGGAGTAGACAAGGCGACCCTCTTCCTCCACTGTTTTTATCATTGCGGCCGACGCTTTGAGCAGAATCTTAATAACATGATTAACACTCCCAATTTCCAGCACTATCACACCACTAGCGGATGCCCCTCATCACCCACTTGGCTTTCGCCGACGATGTCCTCATCTTCTCGTCCGGGAGATTGGCGCGGTGGAAGTGGTGCACCACACGCTGCAAGATACTCCAAATGCTCCGGTCAAAAAATCAACACCGCCAAAAGCATGATTTACGCCCCCAACTTCAATCGAGAGTACGTCGCGACCTCTCCCACTTAACATCATTCAAGGTAGCCCATCCGCCCTTCACATACTTGGATGTCCCCTTGTGTATGGGAGATCAAACTCTGGCATCTTCGAGGAATTATTATCTAGAATCAGGAAAAAACTGGCGGTTTGCATAATGCCACCCTATCCCCTGGCGGCAAGATAATCCTCATCAAACATGTGCTCACCTCTATCGCTATTCACATATTGGCTATGTGCTCCCCACCCAAGAAGGTTCTGACCTTGATCGAGCAGACCTTCTGTAACTTTTTCTGGGGACAGGACAAAGGCCAAGACAAGCATCACTGGGCGAGTTGGGATTCTATGGCACGCCCCACGAAGAAGGGGGCTGGGCTTTACCAAGCTCTCCCACATCGTCAAGCATTCTCATTGAAACTGTGGTGGAATCTTCGGACTAGCAACAATTTATGGTCCAGGTATATGAAGGCCAGATACTTCAAGCACATTCACCCATCGGTTGCCACCTCCAACTATCGATCCTCGGCGACGTGGCGTCATATTCTCGATGGGCGAGACAGCGCCGAATCTGTTATCAGCTCCACTTGGGTTCCGGTGATTCGGACCCTTTCCTGGAGCGCTGGATTGGGGATAGCATGATCCCGAGTATCACGGAGACCCCAAGAAACTGCAAGATCAGCGACCTGTGGGACTTCAGTAGAAACAAGTGAACTGGGACAAGATCCGTGATTGGTCCTGGAACGATACTGTGGAGAGCATCCGCCTTTGCGGAGTAAGTATCGGCATCGAGGCGGATGGTTGGAGGTGGTCGCTCGAGGCATCGGGGGCATTCTCGATGCGATCGGCTAGACGCGCTGTCCGTATTATTGGGAACCTGAACCCGTCCGTTGCCCCCCTTTTGGACTCTTGCATCCCTAAGAAGTGGTCATTCCTTCTGTGGAGAATTATCAGGAAAAAACTGCCAATCGACGACATACTTAACACCTTGGGGATCAGCTTAGCATCTGGCTTGTAATTGTTGCTCGGATCGTCAGGGAGACTATAGACCACATTTTCTATCGGGGCGGTCTGCCCGGTCAAATCTGGAGGATCCTCAACCAACTGTGTAGGATCGAGTCGGAGAGTGGGCGCTTCTACGATCTTGCGGTCTCCTGGGGCTCTGCCTCCCACGGACACCAGATCATCGCAGCGGCCGCCACGTGGGTCATCTGGAAGAACCGCAACAAGGCAGATACGAAGGTATCCAATTTTCGGCCACCGCTCATCCGGGAAGTCTTTCGCCAATGTCGTAAAAGAAGCACCCGGTGTACCCACAGCTCGAAGGCATTCTGGTCCCCATTCCTTCTCTAGTTCTCGCTGGTTGTGGCTTCCCCCCTCTTTTCTACTTTTGCGGTGGTATACTTGTATAGGCTTCGGTTATTTTGCGCCTTGTATCCTTGTTCAGGCTTCGGTTTTTGAGCCTTGATAATAAAAAGGTGGTTTTGGTTAAAAAAATAAAAATAAAAAAAAAATAATATATATATATATATATATATATATATTATAGATATATATATATATATATATATATATATATATATATATATATATATTATATATACATATACATTATTTATATAGTAGCCACTTATACGTATATTATATTTATATCAACATACACATATATTTAATATATATCTATATTTCATACACATATATTTAATATATATTTATACGTTTATATATATATACACACCTACACCTTCATATTAATATTTATTTGACCGAAATAATATAACAAATATTAATATGATTTCCTCACAACATAATAATGATAATAACAATAATATTAATAATAAAATAATAAAAATATTTCTAAATTTTTGGGAAGGGGAGCTACAAATCTACCCACCTTAAAAATAATTTCGTCCTCGAAATTCTAATTTTTCAGCTATTCTTTAAAATTCAAAGTCTACCATTACCTTAATCTCCTCGATTAATCTCAAAATATTTTATAAATTTCTCTAGCCATTTTGTAATTCCGAATGGTGGAGGACTTCTACCCACCTTTGGTCACACCTACTTCAAACACCTGACGTCATAACATGTAACCCTCTAGCTAATTGCAAAAATAACTACTACGAATATTATAGTTAATCATCTACAACCCTCCCTATCTATCAGGCAAACCCAAAATTTAACAAACAATAATTTACACAAGTAGCTAAAATATTGATAAATTCTAATGGGCATGACTATTCGTCGCTCTGCAATAGAAGGACAGGATGATAAGGATGAACAATCTATGGCATTATGAAGTTTCAAGAGCGATGGAGAATATCCAATGATGTAGATAGAAAGAAGGTTTACGAATCATTGACTTATTTGCTAGATTGGGCTACTCTAGTCCAGTCCTTGCTAAGTTTCTCAGAGGGTCTCGTAATTCGTACAATACAGAAGTTTCGTTCTCAAAATTAATCTAAACAAGGTTCCATAATAGAACGGAATTGAGAAATCAAGATCGTGATCTTTTCCGTAGATATTTAAACGCACGAGCAAAAGAATCCAAATGCAATGCAAGATCTCAATCTATATGGACTGAACAAGATCTCAGGATAAAACTATGTCTACTAGATTAGGTATCCTAGAATAGGTTTCTATCCAAGGATTGAGCTAGTTGCTCGTTAGGTCGGTTAGCTAGGTTTCATAAAGCCCAAAAATGCATCTTTCGTGACTTCTGTGTTTAAGTAGCACATGAGGCCCCAACTGGGTGACACACTAGTGGCATGTGCATAGTGGGCTTCGAGTAGATCACCACCACTATTGGGTCGAAGGAATTGAGTCAAGGTTGAGACTCTAGTGGAAGTTGGGAAGTATAGCGTTATTGTGGTAAGGGTTATGGCTAGTCCTTTTGACCTGAAAGTCGTACCATAAAAATAGAGTACAAGGGGACGGGTTTGAGTGGGACATGATATACCTATGAGATGGACTCGTCTAGATCTTACATATAAAATTTGTTAGAAGGTAACGTTGGTCACGTGCTCTAAATATTAATGACACGGTCGGGGACTCAAAATGATCTAAATAGAAAGTGGGAGTCTAAGGGCACTAATCATCCTAATAGAAGTTATTCTAATCACTCGTAATCCTGGTATATCCTAAAATTTTTAGAAGGCTTACAGTCACAGGGCTGGCCGATGGTAGCTACACTTGCGTATACAACTATCATGGCCATGGGGATACTCGGTATCTATCTATCAATTACGAGCTTTCGTCTTTCCAATCAGTGAAAGACAAAGCAATAAAGAGTTCAAGAGAGATGTCACTGAATACAATTACGTGATTCAAAGGCGAATGTATAATTCAAGAGGAATTGTCAAAGCAGTCACGGATGAGATTCTAAAGACATCTATATCTCAATCCAGTAGGGTAATTAGATGAAGAGTGAATCAAATACATCATGGTGATCAACCGTAATACAATGATTCTGATTAGACAATATGTTAGCGGCGCCCCCAATAAACATATTCGAATCAAGCCCAATAAAAGAGTAAGCTTGCAAAACTAGGCTGTACTAGCCATTGGTCAAGATAGTCAAAATATAAGTAGGGCGAGATTTTTGGAAAAGAGGCGCAAGTAGTTCGAGTTTTGAGAAAAAAAATCAAATCCTTATCTGGTGTTCCTGCTTATACTTAACCTATTATCTATTTATCCATAAGACTTTGGTCGACTAATGGGTTATGGAATTCAAATTTTATATTCTAGGTAACATATTAATGTCAGTCACTACTTGTTAAGGTCACAAGGATCACATATGCTAAATTGAGAGACATGCTACCGACTTATAGAGCTTCCACTAGTATTGGCTTTGGGTCCTAAGGGACATACAGGCATCTCCTATCCTCTATAGTATCCTAATCTTGTGATTACGTCTTAAATCATCTTACCGAGAATTATGCCTCGTCATATAATCTGGCTGTGGCAAACTCTTGGTTCCGTGATTCGAGGTGATATGCTACCAGGTACTCTACTCTATATTGGCACAAGGGTATCTAAATCCAAAAAGGTTAATCGAGAACATAGCTTTAGCAATGTTCTATAGACTATGGTTCTGCGGGATGATTTCAGTTCTATGGGCTGTATCTCACCAGTGCGCTGCTGGCGACAGTGAACCCAACTTCTCTACTCTTAAATAATTGACGACAGTGCGCTGCTGTCACCTATTAGTTAACTAACATTCTTTTAACTATATCCGTAAGAATTCATGAGTTTCTAGAGACTCAACAAGTTGACTAAAATAAAGCGTATGTATTTGTCCTATCAGTCACAACACTTAAATTAAAAGATTTAACATGGGGAGAATAACTAAATACGAAAGAAAGACAAACATTCTAGTATCTATTTCATATGCATTTCACAGTTGAGGGAAATCTCGAATCAATCTACCTCGAGATTTTATACGAATAAAGAATCAGTAATTATAAATCAATTCCTTACAGCAAAATAGAATTTAGATAGGCAATTCTAATTTATGATTAAGGTTTATATCTAAATAGAGCAAAGGAATTGAGCAGGTTAACAAGATTATAGCCTTAATTCTGGGAAAATCTAACTAACCAAGTGTATAGTGTATCCACATGGAATCATATCGTCATATCAAAGTAAGAGTATACCTATAGGGTTCTAGCAAGTTATCTAAATTTAATAATTCTTAAATATCATGGCCTATCTCACAACCTTAACTATCCAATCGGTCAATTTAAACGGGGACTCATAGTCCTAGTCATTTTCCTAATCAATTTAACCTAAGTTGTGAATGAGCATTTCCTGGACGCAGGCTCGCAGCAGTACGACTTATGGTACTACCGCGAGTTCGCATAATTTGCAAAGACGGACCTGCATGGCCACCATAAAACTGTCACGACCCGCACCCGCTTTTCGGATACGAGACGTGTCCAAGCCAGCCTACGCCGCAGAGTCGGCGTAGAACGCTGTCAAGCCCGCAAGAAATAAATGCTCAAAAATATTATTGCTCATCACATTTCTAAATTTATTACAATTTACAAGATTTATAATTAAAGGAAATATAATAATTTATAATTTATGAAAATGGTACAACTGTTTTCTATTTCTAGGTTGACCTCAGCATACCCAAGCCTTCCCCATGCTAAGTGATCGCGGCTAAACCTGAAAAATGTTGGTTTCCAGTCAGGATGGAACAAGTACACAAACGACGGCAATACAAAACATAATAGAATTAACAAGACATGAAAATAGCATATGGAATATGAAAGCTAGTAAGAAAACTGATGACATAGCACGATAGAGAAGTAAACAAGAAAAACTAATAAAAGACATCTATCTAGGTGGTGTAAATATCTGTTTCGACATGTGAACGGCTAGGGGGTAAATCCGCATCTGCACGTGTCGTGTGCAAATGCTATTATTCACGAATAGACATATTGGGATATTTCTGGGTAGTCCATATGTATACTAAATATTTTCCCTCCCGACAACTCCGTGTGACGAGTGTCAACAAGCAGCAAGATATATGTATAGACATGAAATGAGAAGACTACTATGAATCGGAAAGCAATCAGAAAGTGCACTTGCCTGAGGTCCTTAGTTGGTGAAACCAATAATATATACCACTCAAAGAGCCACAATCAGTCAACACATGCAGAAGTCTCCGGATGCTGAAATAAACAGAACCACATTCTCAGAATAGTCAAATTAGCTAGGATTACCTGTCTTTAAGTCCAATTTTGGACACAGGGACAAAACGGTAATTTCGGGCAAAAACGATATCTGCCGTTGGACCCTTTTGCACCGAAAAGCGTGCCAGAGTCAACGGTCTCTAAAGTCATCAAACTACATGTCTACGGATCTGATTTTTCCATACGAACCCAACCATATGTCTAGAGTTGGATTCCGACAGGCCGTGCACAAAATCGTCCGTTGAGTGGAACCGTGGGGCCCGCAAAACGACGTACGATTCAACTGTCTCAGAATTGGACCAAACTTGGCATACAGGACCAGAAAAATGATACGGTCCTGTTGGCGTAAGTTTTGTCTCGATCTGACGAGCGTGCACGAAGTAATTGGAGAATTTGTACAGAGGCCGATACGGTGAATTTTGACGGATACGTATCAATTCGTCGTACACACGCGACCAATTTGAATTCCGTCAAAGCCCATACGACCAAAGCCGTTTGCAGCTTTCGATGCTTTCGGTTCGCGACCACGTCGTCCGGATTGGCGGGACGCACGTCGAGTCGAAGGATTTTCTAATTTTCGAAAACAGTTTTCACAGTTTTTTCCCGATTTTCATCCTAATTTAATTAACTGTATAAACTACTAATTTAAAACTAATAATTGGGTTTAATCCCTATTAGGTTGTCTATAAACCTATTCAAATGGATTTCCAAAATTCTCGATAGATCGGCTAGATTTGCCTTACAAATCAGGGGTTGGGTCGGTTTTATGTCCTGTTTTAGGACTGTTTTTTGTCGACTTTACGTCGACTTTGCGGACGATCTAGATCGTACTAATCTAAACTAAAAGAACAGACTTGAAGGCCTATAGGTTACGTTCATACCTGCGAAGACGAGTCGAGTATCGATCAAACACGCAAAGAAAAAATGATTCGCGAAGTCGCGCGTTTAATGCGACTGCTGCTGCTATTGTTCCGTTCAGTCGCGCGGGCTCGACGCGCCTGGCCGACCGGCCGACCGGCCGTCCCGCGGTGGATCTCGGGGCGCGCGCGCGCGCGAGTGGGCGGGTCACGCAGGGTGGTGGCGCAGTGTAAAACCCCTAAATTTCTACTATATTTTTTTATTTTTAAAATTAGGTACTGATTTAATTTTTTTTTGTATTGTACGTCGCATAGTCGTATTGTACGTCACACACAAAATTTTATTTTCGTAGTTGCTCGTCGAGTACGAATATTGTGAGCGTACATATTTTAAAAAAAAAATTTTTTTATTTTTAGTTCAATAATAAATATAATTATTTGTATTTGTGTTTTGCTTAAAGTTGTGTATTGAGATGACCAAAATCTTATTACCTTTTTATTTAACCATTATTAGTAATAATTTGGAAAACTATTTTATATTCCTTGCATATGAGGTACATTAAATTAAATTTATATATTTTTCTTATTTTTGAAATTATTAATATTAATGTTTTATTATTCGAAAAGTTATTTAAAAATGTTTATTATTTTTGAAATTATTATTATTGGTATTTTGAAATATATTTGGAAGTTATTGTGGCCATTTAAACCTTGATTAATTTTTAGATTATTTAAATAGATTTAAATTATAACTATATTTGGAATTTGATTTATTTGAATTGATTTTAAACTAAAATTTAATTAGATTTAATTGGATTTGGATTGGATTTGATTGGTTTTAATTAATAGATGAATTATCTAATTTGGGTTTTAAAACTACTCATAATCCTATCCAAATGGGAATTCCCACATCCTATAAATAGGCAGGTACTCCTCCATAAATTTTTATCATTCACCAATTTTCTCCACAAATATTTCTCCAACCCTACTCCCGTGCATCGTGTCCGTGTCCCTTCCCGGTCCAAATTTTTATTCCACAATTACATATACAAGGCCATATTTTTGTGTCGGACACACCCCGACATCATCAAATCCCTACTCTAACCCCGTCCACCGTCAACCCCATCCTTCATGTGCCCGTGTCTCGCAGGACATGTCGGCACGAATCCAAAACCCTAAATTGTTGTCCTAGCCAAGCCTTCTCGCCACGAGCCCAGCACCACCTTTAGCGACACCTTAGTCATGGCCATAGCACCATCACCGCCATCCCGGCTGTTGGCACCGCCTGGGGCCGCCCTCGACACCCCTTCTTTCACGGCCCAAACCTTCGCCACCACCATAACCTCGGCCACCGTCGCTGCTAACAGGACCACTGTCCTTCCATCGTACGACCAACACCATCACCATCGGCACCATCCCGACAAACCGACCCAGCAAAACAACCACCCCCAAACAGCCACTCTCACCTCCCGCCACCAGAATCCTCGTCGCCGCACGACCTCGACCAACACCATGACTCCCGCCACCACCATCAAAAACCAACACACAAAGAAGGAATAAAATAAAACCCTAATCCTAACTCACCTCCACGCGCCGCCGAGCAAGGAGCCCCGACGAGCCAGACCACCGTGCGTACTCCGGTGAGACTCCGGAACCACGCGCCGGCTTCGATCTCCGCCGACTATTCCCTCTTTTCCCGCTCCGCTCTCACTCGCAGCCGCCTAATCGGACTCGCACGTCCGCTCCGCCCAGCCGAGCCTAAACCGCCGCCGCCCGGAGCAGCGCAAGCCCCGCTTCCACCGCCGCTGGACTCTTCCACAACCTTCCGCTCCTCACACCCCCTTCCACCGCGAGACCCGGCGCCTCCGCCCTCCGTACGCCGGAGCGCTGCCCGAGACTCTCGTACTCCCACCATTCTCTCTCTCCGTTTCTAAAAAGAGCAGCTGCTCTTGTGTTTGGTTTTTTTTTGTTCTGGTTTTTTTTATGTTTCTTTTTCTTTTTTTTGTTTTTTAATCTGTTCATTATTATTTTTATTATTATCAATATATTATTATTATTATCATTATCCTTATCATTATTAATAGGAAGATTAGGTTAATTATTATTATTATTATTATTACTATTATTATTTCATTATAACTAATTATTAGGATTATTATTAGAATATTAGTATTTTGGGAAATATCTATGAGTATGCGTATCAAATATTTTGCCATCATTATTATTATTACCTGCTACTTCATCCAAGACTTTTTACAAAATTTACTTTTTGGGTATCAAATAATTTTTCTAGAATTTGTATTTATCTATATATATGTATTCGGAAGTTATAGTTTTGGCCTAAATTAGTTATTAATATTCCGATTTAGTTATTTAAAATATTTTATCAAGTGTAGTTATTATCTATAAGCATGTTCATACAAACTTTGGGTTTTAACCTTAATCTATTCCTCTGTTTTCCAATATTTATCAAATTGTTTTAAATAGTAATATATCTATAAGTATTTCTAAAAACATATATATTTATTGTTGATAAAATTTTCTTCTATTCTTTTGACCGTGACCAATCCCGATCTTCTATTTCTTTGCCAATTCCTTTCTTCCACCTATTGACCCTAAACTAAATTGACCGTTCTGGACCCGATGCACCGGTCTGTACCACCAACAGAGGTCCCCTTGTGTAGTTGTTACCCCAAAGTTGCAGATCGTGCCACCTTGATCATCGCAGCACACCAGGCGTCCTACCAGGCAAGATACCTTGCCATTCGCTGTTTACTTATTTTAGCTCATATTTCATGCATTATTTATTTTCTTTATGCAAAATAAACTGTGATACATGGCATAACCTGTTAGAACTTACTGTTCATTTCTATTTTCTGCTATGTATTATTTTTCTCACATTAAACCTAGATTTAAGGGACCACCTTGTGTGATGCATTCATTGGCCTTGATACGTTGTAACACGAAGTTGTGTGTCACATGTAGAACACGGAAGTGCGTGATTGGCTGGCCACCAGTACGTACAAGCCGTGCGATAGGAATAACCGATAATAGAGATTGCATGCTAGTTTGACTTAGCGGTTATAGTGGTTTGTATTGTGGATACAACACGGTAGGCATTGGGCTGGGAGGACAATTCTTTAGCGTATGGGCTTCGATGCACTTCCCTTGTGACCCGGACTCTCCGCTGGAGATACGGGGTTGATGACCCATGATTACTGACGGCCACTGACGATTCTGCGGAACGTCATGCTCTTACTGATGGGGCCTCTGGTGCCCAAAGGGGGACTATGCTGATCCTATTCAGCCAGGGCCCATGCGTAGGAAGGATTGTTCTTAACTACATTTCACTTAGAACGGTAGGCTACCCTATCCGTTAGGTACGAGTACTTTTGGTTTGGATACTTGTATCTGACCGTGGCTTAGAACAATAACTTATCGCGGATTAGTTTGTCACATCTTGTCCTTGTTTGGTTGTAGGTGTGACTTACTACTTCGATGAGAAGGTATTGAACCTTGTTGGGGTCCGGATACCATATTGGATTCATAGCATGGGAAGATACGTTACCGTGAATTAGTTTACCATCTCCTGTCCTTGTTTGGTTGGGGGGATGGTACGCTCGTTCAGTAGGTGCGTATTGGAACATGTTATAATTCGATTTACTTATTTATTTGAGCAATATTTATTCAGTTTATATGGCATAATATTATGTGTCTTGTTACGTCCCTCTGAGGACCTGGTTATCTCGCCAGGTGTGTGCTATTGTCTTTCGCAGGTGTCTTAGCTTTAGTCGTGACCATCTCCATTTCTTCGAGGATGATTGCGCTTGGATCGTCTTCGCTTCGCTCGCCAAAAATCATTTATTCTCTCATGTATTTTCCTTTACTTGTTGGTAGTGGATTTGTCTCCGCCCAACATATTGTATCAAGATAATTCATTATCATTTTATGATATCTTTATTCATTTATTTTGTGTGGATGAGATTAGTTATGGTTCTACTGCATTTTACAGCTTATGTATTCATACGAGGATTCCATATATTGGAGTGTACTTCGTATGAATACAGCCGGCATGTCTACGTTCCTAGTCCTACGTATTTTGGGACTGGGGCGTTACATATTTTTGTGGTGGCCCATGCAGGTCAAGATAAATTGTTTGGTTACTTTACCGTACCAAGCAAGCCTGTGAATAATATTAGAAGTCTAGGATCTCATCCACATACTTGACCTTTTTCCTCGATTCCATATTCGATCGACTTATCGATTGCATCTTGCTTGCTTCCTTCCATCCCTATTCTTATCTTTCCTTCGTGCTTGCTAGAGATTGACCCTACTAGTTAGTTGTCCCAAAATGCCATTAGTTTAATTCTTTAAGTTGTGTAGACTACCTTATGACCTAGCAACCCCTTTGACCTTGTGACCTATATTAGCAAGCTTATTTAGATCCTAGAATCTAGAGGACCTAACTCGTCTAGCCAACCAAGGACTTGGACAAGAAGACTATAGGACAACTGTATGACTTAGAATCATTCTATCTTCTTTAATTCTTAATCTCTCGTGCCTATGTATTTACCATTTTGACTAATGATGCTAAGGTAGCCTAGTTTTTGCAAGCTTATCTTTTTATCGAGCTTGTTCAAGACATATGTTATTGGAAGAGCTCCCACTAACATGTTGTCTAATCAGAACCCGTGCATAATGGTCTGATCAACCAAGTGCACTTTGGTTCGCTTTTGTCTATTATTCTATGTGGATGGGGACATAGCTAAAATTGCCCTCTAGAATCCCATCCACAACCGCCTTGCCAGTTCCTTTAAAATTTTTCGATCGCCTTTGAATCACGTATTCGTATTCGATAACGCCTCCTTCGAACTCTATATTGCGTTCGCCTTCACCTATTTTAGAAGGACGAAAGCCTTGTACTAAAACTTCCTCTAACTGACCATTACCACCCAATGTAACTATATCTTTGTCTTAAACTACTCGACCTTTCCATCGACCCTAAATTTACAATCTTGACCTTCTAATCACTTTAATTTAAGAGTGATTACAATCATCTCTTAATCATATCCTCAACCTAGACTACGACCATATAAACTTCTTTAAACCTTTCTATCTACCGTTGTGCCTTCTCACCCCCTCCTAATTCTTAATTCCGAGGACGAAATTCTTTTAAGTTGGGTAGGATGTAAAACCCCTAAATTTCTACTATATTTTTTTATTATTAAAATTAGGTACTGATTTAAATTTTTTTTGTATTGTACGTCGCATAGTCGTATTGTACGTCACGCACGAAATTTTTTTTCGTAGTTGCTCGTCGAGTACGAATATGTGCGAGCGTACATATTTTAAAAATATTTTTTTATTTTTATAGTTCAAATAATAAATATAATTATTTGTATTTGTGTTTTGCTTAAAGTTGTGTATTGAGATGACCAAAATCTTATTACCTTTTTATTATCCATTATTAGTAATAATTTGGAAAATTATTTTATATTCCTTGATATGAGGTACATTAAATTAAATTTATATATTTTTCTTTTTTTGAAATTATTAATATTAATGTTTTATTATTCGAAAAGTTATTTAAAAATGTTTATTATTTCGAAATTATTATTATTGGTATTTTGAAAAATATATTTGGAAGTTATTGTGGCCATTTAAACCTTGATTTAATTTTTGGATTATTTAAATAGATTTAAATTAATAACTATATTTGAAATTTGATTTATTTGAATTGATTTTAAACTAAAATTTAATTAGATTTAATTGGATTTGGATTTGGATTGGATTTGATTGGTTTTAAATTAATAGATGAATTATCTAATTTGGGTTTTAAAACTACTCATAATCCTATCCAATGAGAATTCCCACATCCTATAAATAGGCAGGTACTCCTCCATAAATTCTTATCATTCACCAATTTTCTCCACAAATATTTCTCCAACCCTACTCCCGTGCATCGTGTCCGTGTCCCTTCCCGGTCCAAATTCTTATTCCACAATTACATATACAAGGCCATATTTTTGTGTCGGACACACCCCGACATCATCAAATCCCTACTCTAACCCCGTCCACCGTCAACCCCATCCTTCATGTGCCCGTGTCTCGCAGGACATGTCGGCACGAATCCAAAACCCTAAATTGTTGTCCTAGCCAAGCCTTCTCGCCACGAGCCCAGCACCACCTTTAGCGACACCTTAGTCGCGGCCATAGCACCATCACCGCCATCCCCGCTGTTGGCACCGCCTGGGGCCGCCCTCGACTCCCCTTCTTTTACGGCCAAACCTTCGCCACCACCATAACCTCGACCACCGTCGCTGCTAACAGGACCACTGTCCTTCTATCGCACGACCAACACCATCACCATCGGCACCATCCCGACACACCCCACCCAGCAAAACAACCACCCCCAAACATCCACTCTCACCTCCCGCCACCAGAATCCTCGTTGCCGTACGACCTCGACCAACACCATGACTTCCGCCACCACCATAAAAAACCAACACACAAAGAAGGAATAAAATAAAACCCTAATCCTAACTCACCTCCAGCGCGCCGTCGAGCAAGGAGCCCCGACGAGCCAGACCACCGTGCGTACTCCGGTGAGACTCCGGAACCACGACGCCGGCTTCGATCTCCGCCGACTATTCCCTCTTTTCCCGCTCCGCTCTCCACTCGCAGCCGCCTAATCGGACTCGCACGTCCTCTCCCGCCCAGCCGAGCCTAAATCGCCGCCGCCCGGAGCAGCGCAAACCCCGCTCCCACCGCCGCTGGACTCTTCCACAACCTCCCGCTCCTCACACCCGCTTCCACCGTGAGACCCCGGCGCCTCCGCCCTCCGTACGCCGGAGCACCGCCCGAGACTCTCGTACTCCCAACCATTCTCTCTCTCTCCGTTTCTAAAAAGAGCAGCTGCTCTTGTGTTTAGGTTTTTTTTTGTTCTGGTTTTTTTTTATGTTTCTTTTTCTTTTTTTTGTTTTTAATCTGTTCATTATTATTTTTATTATTATCAATAATATTATTATTATTATCATTATCCTTATCATTATTAATAGGAAGATTATGATAATAATAATAATAATTATTATTATTATTTCATTATAACTATTATTATTAGGATTATTATTGGAATTATTAGTATTTTGGGAAATATCTATGAGTATGCGTATCAAATATTTTGCCATCATTATTATTATTACCTGCCACTTCATCCAAGACTTTTTACAAAATTTACTTTTTGGATATCAAAATAATTTTTCTAGAATTTTGTATTTATCTATATATATGTATTCGGAAGTTATAGTTTTGGCCTAAATTAGTTATTAATATTCCGATTTAGTTATTTAAAATATTTTATCAAGTGTAGTTATTATCTATAAGCATGTTCATACAAACTTTGGGTTTTAACCTAAATCTATTCCTCTGTTTTCCAATATTTATCAAATTGTTTTAAATAGTAAATATATCTATAAGTATTTCTAAAAACATATATATTTATTGTTGATAAAATTTTCTTCTATTCTTTTGACCGTAACCAATCCCGATCTTCTATTCCTTTGCCAATTCTTTTCTTCCACCTATTGACCCTAAACTAAATTGACCGTTCTGGACCCGATGCATCGGTCTGTACCACCAACAGAGGTCCCCTTGTGTAGTTGTTACCCTAAAGTTGCAGATCGTGCTACCTTGATCATCGCAGCACACCAGGCGTCCTACCAGGCAAGACACCTTGCCATTCGCTGTTTACTTATTTTAGCTCATATTTCATGCATTATTTATTTTCTTTATGCAAAATAAACTGTAATACATGGCATAACCTGTTAGAACTTACTTTCATTTCTATTTCCTGCTATGTATTATTTTTCTCACATTAAACCTAGATTTAAGGGATCACCTTGTGTGATGCATTCATTGGCCTTGACACGTTGTAACACAAA
Organism: Iris pallida; assembly: GCA_029216955.1. Lineage (NCBI taxonomy): Eukaryota > Viridiplantae > Streptophyta > Magnoliopsida > Asparagales > Iridaceae > Iris > Iris pallida. Next base: position 1,872,782 of record JANAVB010044215.1, read on the forward strand.
GTTGTGTGTCACATGTAAAACACGGAAGTGCGTGATTGGCTGGCCACCAGTACGTACAAGCCGTGCGATAGGAATAATCGCTAATAGAGATTGCATGCTAGTTTGACTTAGCGGTTATAGTGGTTTGTGTTATGGATACAACACAGTAGGCATTGGGCGGGAAAGACAATTCCTTAGCGTATGGGCTTCGATGTACTTCCCTTGTGACTCGGACTCTCCGCTGGAGATACGGGGTTGATGACCCATGATTACTGACGGCCACTAACGATTCTGCGGAACGTCATGCTCTTACTGATGGGGCCTCTGGTGCCCAAGGGAGGACTATGCCGATCATATTCAGCCAGGGCCCATGCGTAGGAAGGATTGTTCTTAACTACATTTTACTTAGAATGGTAGGCTACCCTATCCGTTAGGTACAAGTACTTTTGGTTTGGATACTTGTATCTGACCGTGGCCTCGAATAATAACTTGTCGCGGATTAGTTCATCACATCTTGTCCTTGTTTGGTTGTAGGTGTGACTTACTACTTCGATGAGAAGGTATTGAACCTTGTTGGGGTCCGGATACCATATTGGATTCATAGCATGGAAAGATACGTTACCGTGAATTAGTTTACCATCTCCTGTCCTTGTTTGGTTGGGGGGATGGTACGCTCGTTCAGTAGGTGCGTATTGGAACATGTTATAATTCGATTTACTTATTTATTTGAGCAATATTTATTCAGTTTATATGGCATGATATTATGTGTCTTGTTATGTCCCTCTGAGGACCTGGTTATCTCGCCAGGTGTGTGCTATTGTCTTTCGCAGGTGTCTTAGCTTTAGCCGTGACCATCTCCATTTCTTCGAGGATGATTGCGCTTGGATCGTCTTCGCTTCGCTCGCCAAAAATTATTTATTCTCTCATGTATTTTCCTTTACTTGTTGGTAGTGGATTTGTCTCCGCCCAACATGTTGTATCAAGACAATTCATTATCATTATATGATAAATTTATTCATTTATTTTGTGTGGATGAGATTAGTTATGGTTCTACTGCATTTTACAGCTTATGTATTCATACGAGGATTCCATATATTGGAGTGTACTTCGTATGAATATAGCTGGCATGTCTACGTTCCTAGTCCTACGTATTTTGGGACTGGGGCATTACACGCAGGTTTGTTTAGGGTTTCGATGCTCCAAAATTTTGATATATATACTTACGTATATAGTCGGCTGTGAAGGCTCGGGTATTGGCCTGGTGCTTCGACCCGGTTAGCAGCTGTTAGTAGCTGTGGGGATTTACTTGTTTGGGCTCGGAGACTTTGGAAAGTTTGGGGTCGCTGGCCTGTGGTCTGATCGGGGTTAGGCCGGCTGTTCAGCTCGGTTAAGCCTTGTGGAGGAGTTGTTCAGCTGGGCTCAAATGCAGCTGGGGTGGGCCTTAACTTGCTGGGCCTGGACGGGTTATCAAAGGTTAGGCTGAGCTGGCCGGTTCTGGGCTGGGCTCGGGATGGGCCTGGCTTGGCTTTGTTTATTCTTTTCTTTATATCTTCCACATATATTCATACATACAAATTCATGTATATATATATATATATATATATATATATATATATATATATATATATATATATATATATATATATATATATATATATATATATATATATATATATATATATTAATACATACAAATGCATGTATACGCATATATTTAATACATAGGAATACATGCATACATATATATATTAATACATACAAATACATGTGTATATATATATATATATATATATATATATATATATATATATATATATATATATATATATATATATATATATATATATATATTTATATATATATATATATATATAAACACATACACATTTATATATATATATATATATATATATATATATATATATATATATATATATATATATATATATATATATAAACACATACACATTTAAATATATATATATATATATATATATATATATATATATATATATATATATATATATATATATATATATATATATATATATATATATATATATATATATATATATATATACATTATTTATTATTATAGAAAATATACATTATTTATTATAGTATCCACTTATGTACGTATATTTATATTTATATCAACATACACATATATTTAATATATATCTATATATTCATACACACATATATTTAATATATATTTATATACGTTTATATATATATGCACACCTACACCTTCATATATAATATATTTATTTGACCGAAATAATATAACAAATATTAATAATGATTTCCTCAACAACATAATAATGATAATAACAATAATATTAATAATTAAATAATAAGAATATTTCGAAATTTTTGGGAAGGGGAGCTACACAACTCTACCCACCTTAAAAGAATTTCGTCCTCGGAATTTAAATCAGGATGCTTAGAGATGTAAGAGCCAGCTATACTATCCACAATTAAGCTACACTAAGCAAACAATCAAACAATCATACATGCAAGCAAGGGATGGAAAGCATAAGGCATAAGGAAGACATTATACCTTATGAGTCAAACAAGTCGGGATATCGCGATCGGATGTCGTCCTTACGCTCCCACGTTGACTCACCTAGAGAGTGATAACCCCAAGCAACACGGACTAAGCTAATAGTCTTGTTCTTGAGTATCTTTTCTCTCCGGTTCAATATAGACACGGACCTCACCTCATACGAAAGGTTGGTACCAACAACCAATTCTGAATGGACCAGGACATGGCTTGGGTCCAGGATGTACCGTCGTAATTGGGACACATGGAATACATCATGCACCTCACTTAGCGACGGTGGAAGAGCGAGACGATAGGATACATCTCCTACTCGCTCCAGGATATCGAACGGCCCTATATACCTAGGACTAAGCTTTCTCCGTACGCCAAAGCGAATGACGCCGTGGTTAGACGAGATTCTAAGGAATACATGGTCGCCGATAGTAAATTCTAAGGAACGTCGATGAGCATCGGCCCAATGGCGCTGGCGCTCTTGGGCAACTCGAAGATGATCTCGGACTCTTCTGACCACTTCAACTGTCTGGGCAATCATCTCTGGGCCAAGCATCTGCCTCTCTCCAACATCATCCCAGGCTAACGGGAATCTGCACTTCCTACCATACAGTGCCTCGAATGGGGCCATCTGAATACTGGTCTGGAAACTATTATTGTACGAGAATTCCACCAGGTGCAGGTGATCCTCCCATGAACCACCGAAGTCAAGGGTACAAGATCTTAACATATATTCAAGAGTCTGGATTGTGCGTTCCGACTGGCCATCTGTCTGCGGGTGATAAGCTGAGCTAAACTGAAGGTGAGTTCCCAAACTCTCTTGCAAGCTGCGCCAAAAGTGTGACGTGAATCTTGAATCCCTGTCCGAGGTAATACTGACGGGCATACTGTGAAGCCTGACAATCTGCCTGAGGTACATCTCAGCTAGCTGAGCCGTAGACTGCCCAACTCTGAACGAGAGGAAGTGAGCCACCTTCGTGAGCCTGTCAACTATAACCCAAATAGCATCTCGACCAGCTGGGGATCTAGACAATCCAGTCACAAAATCTATGGTCACATGCTCCCACTTCTATTCTGGAATTGGCAAGGGCTGAAGAAGTCCAGCGGGCCTCTAATGTTCAGCTTTAATCTGTTGGCAAACCAAACACCGAGAGACAAACCGGGCTATCTCCCTCTTCATGCCATTCTACCAGAAGTGCTGACGAATGTCATGGTACATCTTCGTGCCACCGGGATGAATAGAATACTGTGAACTGTGAGCTTCTGCCATGACCTCCTGTCTGATATCTCCACTGGGTACACAAAGACGAGTGCCGTGCCGAAGTGTACCATCTTCATGAATGCACAACTCTGGCCTTCTTCCTGCCTCACACTCTGCTCTGAGCCGCTGAATCTTGGAATCTGTAGATTGCGCCATCCGAATCCTCTCAACTATGATGGATTAAACCTGTAGACTGGCCATCAACGCCACGTTGGTAGGAAGAACCACTTCAATTCCCATATTCTGAAGATCTGCCAATAATTCTGGTTGTACCGTTAGGAAATAAACTCCGGCTCTCCGGCTCAACGCATCTGCTACAACGTTGGCCTTCCCTGGGTGATACTGCAAATCCATATCGTAGTCCACCAATAGCCCAAGCCATCTTCTCTGCTACATATTATGGTCCTTCTGGGTGAAAACATACTTCAGGCTCTTGTGATCAGTAAATATCTCCACTATATCTCCGTACAAGTAGTGCCGCCAAAGCTTAAGTGCAAAAACTACTGCTACTAGTTCTAAGTCATGGGTCGGGTAATTCTTCTCATGATCACGAAGTTGACGTAATGCATAAGATATTACCTTCCCATGCTGCATCAAGACACACCCCAATCCTCTGCCTGAAGCGTCGCAATAAACTGTGAATCCTCCGGTCCCATCTGGAAGCGTGAGAATGGGAGCCGTTATCAAATCTCGCTTCAACTTCTCAAATGATTCCTGATACTCTGCTGTCCAAGCAAACTGCACATCCTTGCGGGTCAACTGGGTCATCGGCATCGAAATCCTTGTAAAATCTGAAATGAATCGCCGGTAGTAGCCGGCCAATCCAAGGAAGCTGCGAACCTCCGCCACTGAACTAGGTACTGGCCATGACTCGATAGCCACAATCTTCTGGGGATCCACTTCCACTCCTCCTCGGGTAATGATGTGACCCAAGTACGAAATGCGATCGAGCCAGAACTCGTATTTACTGAACTTGGCGTACAACTGGTGCTCCCTAAGCGTCTGAAGGACGATTCTGAGATGCTGCTCATGCTCTGCTTCGTTCTTGCTATAGACCAGGATGTCATCTAGGAATACGATCACGAACTGATCCAAGTAAGGCATGAAAATACGATTCATGAGGTCCATGAATACGGCCGGCGCATTGGTCGCTCCAAAGGGCATAACAAGGAACTCCCAATGCCCATACCTCGATCTAAATGCTGTCTTCTGGATGTTCTGCTCTCTGACTCTGATCTGGTGGTATCCTGACCGCAAGTCTATCTTCGAAAATACTGAAGCCCCCTTGAGTTGATCAAACAAGTCATCTATCCTCGGGAGAGGGTATCTGTTCTTGATTTTCATCGAGTTTAAGGTACGATAATCTACACATAACCTGGACGTACCATCCTTCTTTTTCATAAGAAGCATCGAGGCTCCCCAAGACGATCCACTTGCACGAATGAATCCCTTGGTCCTGAGTTCTTCAATCATCTTGTACAAAATCTCCAACTCTGAAGGCGCCATCTTGTAGACTCGCTCTGATACTAGTGCTGTCCCGGGGATCAAGTCTATAGTGAACTCAATCTCCCGCTCTGGCGGCATCCCTAGAAGTTTCTCAGGGAAGACATCTAGAAACTCTTCAACTATTCGGGGTAACTACACTGCTGCTACTGCCATCCGCAATACTGGGGAAGATGGTTCCACTGTGCCTCTGGAAAATAAAAAATCTGGCTCGCCTGGAATACTAAAGACAACCCTGCCAACATGGCAGTCTATCCTAGCATACTGGTTCCTCAACTAATCCATGCCTAAGACTACATCATAGTCTGCCATAGGGAATTCTATAAATCTAGCGGGGAACTCTCTACTGCTAACTACGATCCGACACGAAGAAAACACTCGATCTACTCCCACAAGACCATTACCAGTAAGTATATTGAGCCTTACTGATAATGACTCTGGCTCCAATCCTATCCGTGTCGTGAATCGTGCAGACATGAATGAATGCGATGCACAAAAATCAAATAATACCAATACTGGAGAGGAGTTGACGAGAATAGTACCTGCCACTACCTCACCTGGTGCAACTTCTTCTTCCATAGTCATCATTATGGCCTGACCTTGTCCTCTGGCTGCGGGTCCCCTCTGCTGGAAACCTCTCTTCCTGTTCTGTACTTGGGCTTGGGTATACTGTTGCTGGTTTTGCTGATGAAACGCCTGGGCCTGAGGCAACAATGGCCTCGGGTACTGCTGCTGCTGCATAGGTGCTGGTCCCCTAACTGATGGACTGGTTAGGTTAGAAGAGGACGAACGACCCCTATTCGGGCAGGCTCCTATTTTGTGATCTGCCGCTCCACAAGCCAGGCACAATCCCTGCGCCCTGCGATAATCTGCCACCACGTGCCCTGGCTTCCCGCAATAAGAACATCCCATCGCGGAAGTCTGCTTATGCTTCTGCTGCTGCGGGTACGTCGGGGTCAAATATTGAACCGTCGTCACTGAGGCCGCCCGCCTCGGAGTTCCAATGGTCAAACCCCTTGCTGCCGGAGCTGGAGCTGATGATTGGTGCATCTGATTGTGGGATCGCTTCCTACCTCCGGTCCTATCCACGATCCTCTGGGAGGTGTACTCATGCCTCCTAGCGGCCCTCAATACTGCATCGAACGTCTGGTGCTCGAACTGCTCAACTGCCAACAAGATCTCCAAATGCAGTCCCTGCTGGAACTGCTGGGCCTTATCAAACTCGATCGCCACCAAGGTGGGGGCAAACCTACTGAGTCTAGAAAACTCGGATGCATAACCGTCGACCGTCCTGCCTCCTTGCTTCAAGTTGGTAAATCTCGTCTGCAGGTCGTACCGAGCCACAGCATCGAAATACTTCGTCTGGAATCTTTCTCTAAACACCGCCCAAGTGACCAGCACCGCTAATCCCACGGCCTGCGCCGCCCACCAACTACGAGCTAAGTCCAGCAACTATAGGCGTACCACCGCCACCTTCTCATTCTCAGGTGTCCTAACTGCTTCCAGAATTACCTCGGTATCCTGAAGCCAAGCGTCCGCGGCAATCGCATCTTCGCTGCCGTCGAAGAATGGAGGGTTCAAGCGCTTGAAGCCGTTGGCCGCGCTGTTCCCTGGATGACCGCCTCTGGTCAAAGCATCTGCCACTACCTGGTGCAAGGCATCTCCTCTATGATCCTGGGAAGCTATCAAGGTCCTGATGAGACCTACCAAGATGCCATCGTCAGGATCGACGGGCTGGAACGGGCCGGATTGGTGGTTCTCCTCCGGTAGGTACAACTCTGGAGGCTACTCCGGAATGCTGGGCTTGATCTCCAAGTTACGGCTGGTCCATAGGAAGTGCTCCACCTTGCTGATCGGTGGGGTCAGGTACAGTACCGCTGAAGAAGACGACACAGGAAAACAATAAGGAAGAACCAGGACAGATCAACGATACAAGCATGTGATCAGGTCAAGATTATCAGAGATTTGAAGATACGAGTAGAGATCAAGGGCGAATACTGATTGAGACATCTATTAGGTAAACCCTCACATTCTTGTATGCCAAGACCTGCATGGGCCACCACTTAAACCATGTCACGCCCCAGAACCAGAATACTGGAGAGCGGGGGCGGACATAGCCAGCTACGTATATTGAAATGGAATCCACCTCGCTATACGGTCACGGCTGTCTAGATATGAGGGTTTACTACAAGCCAACGGTCTCTTAAAGTCAAGCCTATTATCTCAATCTCAAGCAAGTAATATAGTTACAAGATGTTAGACCACCAAATATACAATAAAAGGCGTCCCAAATATTACATATTCAGCTGATCATGAAGCTAGTCATACAAAATGCGAGGACTAGCAAGAGTTAAGTCATACATGATCAACCCTAGGATTTGTTAGTCATGTTACAGCCCGTAGTCATGTTACAGCCAAAAATCTTATACATAAGCTTATAGCTAGCATAACACTATTTAGAGACTTAAGAATTATTACAAACACATGTTGGTACGTGTAAATTTTATTTGAAATGCTGAATTTAATGGAACGTGAACCAAATTATCGAGTAAGGACCTTTCAAGACTCATATATACAAACTAATCAAAATAAGGAATAAGGGCCTATATATATACATTTGATCAATTACCAAATTGTTGTGATCCGTGAACAAGTATTTGATCATAACAAGGTTACCAAGAGTTTTAAAGTCTATGGTAAATCCTAAACTCGATATTAATGTCTTATATGTATATATATATATATATCCGGTGTCCAAAATACACTAGTTTTTAACAAAGTAGGGATGAAAATGTCTCAATTATTAGTAAAAAGAAATTTGGACAGAATTGAACATGTTAAGAAAAACACTTGAAATTACTAGGTACTTAAATAACTTGTTTAAAATTGGACTAGGTACTTCCAGTATATGTATAAATGATGTCAAGGCCTTATATTATAATAATAAAACTAGGAGTTGACAAGCTAAAGATATGTAACATACAATTTGAATTAAAGGATAAAATTTTTGTGCAACTAGTAAAAAAATGGTTAGTGACATACAAATCAGAATATAAATTCGATACAATTAGTATGGACATATATATATATTTCTATATGCATCAACCACTAGGTTCACTCCTACGTATCCTATGTTTCATGTATCTTCACATACACTCACACGTATACATATATAATATAAGCAAAGTGTCCATTTATTATTTGTGTCCTACAATTTATGTCCAAAAATTAATTGATGTTGTTGTGTCCATATTGTATCCCCTTTATTGTGTCCAAAATGTATATTCATTCAAAGTGTGACGTGTCCAATATATTGTGTCAAAATTATATTCATCCATGGTGTTGTGTCCATTGTTATATATTCTTTCCAAATTCATGCTACAATCTTTCAAAATAATTTATTGTCATGAATTCTATAAATTTCAGAATATATATAATCCATATTTATTCAAGAAAATTTGGAAAAATCAATTTGGAAAAATCTCTCAAAGGAAAAGAGGAAAAAGGAAAGAGGACTTGCCTTAATCCTTGCTCTTAGAGTACTCTTCCTAGAGGAAAGTTCTCCCTAAAGATCCAATTCCGAACCTAGGGCACAAAAATAAAATTGGGTTAAAACTTGAACCCTAGAAATGAATTTGGAATCCAAAATGGAGAGAAATTGGAGAATAAGGGGAGAAGAAGAATAAGAAGATGAAGAAGCAAAAAGGGGAAAGGGGGTGTGCGGCCGGCCGGCCGGCGGGCGGGCGGCGGCGACGGCGGCACCGGCGGCGGCACAGCAACCGCGCAGCAGCAGTAGCGGCATGAGCAGCAGCCGCAACATGTGCAGCAGCAATTACAATTAGGAGGAGGAGAAAGGAAGGAGAAGAAGAAGAAGAGAATGGAAATGAGGAGTATGAGAGAAAACTCACCTGGAGGAAGAAGAGAATGGGAATAAATATTCTCTTTCATCCCTATTCATTTAAAAGAGTTGAAATAAAATTAAATGGAAAATACTAAAATGCCCTTAGAGAATTGTCATGAGCCATGAGTGCCATTTGGCACTCTACTATGCATGCATGCCACATAATCCCCTAAGCAAAAATGCAAAAATAAATTTTGCATGAGGTGCATTTTGAAAGAAAATTGATTTATCTAATTTACACTATATATATTTTTGAGAAATAATTTATAGGAAAATAATTTTTGAATGGTTGAAAAATAATTAAAATACCAATAATAAAAATAGAAATTTAAAGTTATGACACCCTACCCACCTTAATTTAAATTCCGTCCCCAGAATTTAAAGATAAGAGAGGTAGAGAAGGATAGGTTGCTAAGTATCTTAATCATTAAAGAGGTAGGGGTACAGTCGCCGCATCTCATCTTCCTTTTCCCAAGTAGATTCTCCCGGTGAGTCCTTGTTCCAAGATACTCGAACTAAAGGGATGATCTTGTTCTTAAGAATCTTCTGCCTCCGATCCAGGATCTCTACCGGCTTCTGTTCAATACGAAGAGTTGGGCCAACTGTGATTTCCGAATGATCCAGTACGTGACTGGGATCTGGCACATACTTTCGCAGTTGAGATACATGGAAGACATCTTGAACTCCTTCGAGAGATGGTAGCAACGCCAATTGATAAGACACGTCGTCGACTCGATCCAGGACGTCGAATGGACCTATAAACCTTGGGCTCAACTTCCCTCTTGTTCCAAACTGGATGGTTCCTTTAGTTGGTGAGATCTTCAAAAATACATGATCACCAGATTTGAAATTCAAGATTCTCCGATGCTTATCTGCCCACATCTTGTGCCTGTCCTGCACGGCTTGAAGATGACTTCTGATTGCCTTGACTATGTCTACTGTCTGTGTGACCAACTCTGGTCCTAGAAGTTGTCGTTCTCCGACATCACCCCAATATATAGGTGATCTGCACTTCCTTCCATACAGTGCTTCAAATGGTGCCATCTTGATGCTGGCCTGATAACTGTTGTTATAAGAGAATTCTACCAGATGCAGATGGTCATCCCATGATCCCTGGAAATCTAGAAAGCACGCTCTCAACATGTCTTCCAAAATTTGTATCATCCTTTCTGACTGTCCATCAGTCTGTGGGTGATATGCTGAACTGAACTTCAGGCGACTGCCAAGACTGTCTTGCAAGCTTCTCCAAAACTTGGAGGTGAACCGAGTATCCCTGTCCGAGATGATACTTACCGGCACCCCATAGTGACTAACAACTTCCCTCATGTACATATCCGCTAGATGCTCCGTAGATTGTCCAACTCGGAATGGTAGAAATCTCGCGGACTTTGTAAGCCTATCCACTATCACCCAGATGGCATTGTTACCTTTCTGTGTTCTTGGGAGTCCTGATACAAAATCCAATGTAATATGCTCCTACTTCCATTCAGGTACTGATAGTGGTTGCAGTAGTCCAGCAGTCCGTTGGTGCTCAGCTTTCACTTGTTGGCATACTAAACATTTCGAGACAAATTTAGCTATCTCCCGCTTCATTCCATGCCACCAAAAGTTTTGTCTCAGATCCTGGTACATCTTCGTACTCCCAGGATGAATGGAGTACTGAGAACTATGTACTTCAGTCATCAGTTCGATCCAGAGTTCTCCAAATGGTACACATAAACGACTCCCGAACCTCAAGGATCCATCAGAATGCTTCGTCAATCCAGTTTGTACCCTAGCTTCAGTTTGACTCCATAGTTTTTGCAGCTTCACATCCTTCTTCTATGCTTCCTTAATTCTCTCTACTAAGGATGATTGAACTTGTAAACTTTTCTAAATTCCATCTGCAACTGGGCATATCACTTCAATCCCCATTTTTCTGAGATCATCCAATATCTCCTAGGGCGTGTTCATAAAGAAAGCCTCAGGCCTCCTACTAAGATCATCTGCCACTTTGTTCGCCTTGCCTGGATGATACTCCAACTCCATATCAAAATCCTTAAGCAGCTCTAGCCATCTACGTTGCCTCATATTTAAATCCTTTTGGGTGAACACATATTTCAAACTTTTATGATCTGTGTAAATCTTGATCTGTTTACCATACAAGTAATGCCTCCACAGTTTCAGTGCAAACACAACAGCTGCTAACTCTAGATCATGTGTTGGATAGTTCCTCTCGTGAACCTTCAACTGCCGCAAAGCATAAGCGATAACCCTTCCGTGCTGCATCAGTACACAGCCCAAACCCTTACCAGAAGCATCACTGTAAATCTCGTAACCTTCTGATCCTGAGGGTAAAGCTAGTACTGGTGCTGTGATAAGTCTTTCCTTTAATTCCTCAAATGTCGCTTGACATTTATCAGTCCAAACAAATTTCTCATTCTTCCGAGTCAATCTAGTAAGCGGCTCAACTATTCTGGAAAAGTTCTCCACAAATCTTCTATAGTATCCAGCTAAACCAATAAAACTTCGAACTTCAGCTACATTCTTGGGAGTAGGCCATGATTTAACTGCTTCTATCTTCTTAGGATCTACTGTAATGCCTTCTCCACTAACTATGTGTCCCAAGAAAGGAATTTCTTTTAACCAAAATTTGCATTTACTCAGCTTCCCATACAGCTTCTCCTGTCGTAGAGTCTCAAGTACTATCCTCAAATGTTCTTCGTGCTCCTCCTCATTCTTCGAGTAGATCAATATGTCATCAATGAATACGATCACAAACTTATCCAGATATTGATAGAATATCCTATTTATCAAATCCATGAATATGGCCGGAGCATTTGTCAATCCAAAAGGCATGACTTGGAACTCATAATGTCCATATCTAGTTCTAAAAGCAGTTTTTGGTATGTCTTCTTTCTTAATCTTCACTTGGTGATAGCCTGATCTGAGATCTATTTTGGAAAATACAGTTGCTCCTCCAAGTTGGTCGAATAATTCATCGATCCTAGGGAGTGGATATTTGTTCTTAATTGTCAGTTCATTCAGTGCTCTATAATCTATCACCAATCTCAGGCTTCCATCCTTTTTCTTTACAAATAGTACCGACGCTCCCCATGGAGAAACACTAGGCCTGATAAACTCCTTAGCTAGCAATTCCTTGATTTGTTTATTTAATTCTGCTAGTTCCTCCTTATTCATTGGATATATCTTCTTAGCAATTAGGGCTGCTCCAGGAATTAGATCAATGCTAAATTCAACTGCCCTATCCGGTGGCAATCCGAATAATTCATCAGAAAATACATCCTTAAACTCATCTACAACCCTTGGCCATTCCTCTATTACTTGGTTCATGAGACTCCTAAGTTCAAACCTCTCTAACTCCTCTTTGTCAAACTCTTTCTGGGCTCTAACAAATTCATGCAACTTCCTACTAGGTAAGGAAAACTGAACTTTTCCTTGTCCACAATCAATGATTGCTGAGGTTGCTATTAACCAATCCATTCCAAATACTATATCATAGTTGTCCATGGGAAAGACTAATAGTCTAGTTCGAAAGCTTGCTCCTCCCATTTTGATTGGACAGTTTCTACAAATTCGACTCACTTCTACTACACCATTGCCCGTAAGGATTTTTAATTTTCTAACCAGAGGTTGAGTCTCAATATTATACTCAGTTATGAATGATGCAGATATGAAGGAATGAGTAGCTCCAGAATCAAACAATACTGATGCAGGGCTAGAAGATGCGAGTATAGTACCTGTCACCACGTCTTCCGCAATTCCAGCTTCATTGTTATCCATCATAAAGGCTTGGCCGTGATTCTTCTTCTTTCTGTTGTTGTGATTCTGATTAGCCTTTTGAGCTTGATGGAATTGATGCACCTGTGGTGCCAATGCCGGTCTCTGCTGATATCCTGTAGGGGCATGACCTTGTGCTTGTGGTGCTGCAGCAGCATTAAACCTGAGCTCATTGCTTTGAAAGAAAGGCCTTTGTTGAAATCCCTGGTTTGCAGCTCTTGGTCCCTGTGTATTATTCTGTGCTACAGATCTTCTATTGTTCTGGGGACATTGGTTCAACCGGTGGTTGGAGGATCCACACTTCAGGCACTTCCCTTGAAGTCTTCTGCAGTTATTCTTTATATGCCCGGACTTTCCGCAGTATGAACAGCTTAGCGTGACTCTATTCTGCTCTTGCTGAGCACGCTTCTGTTGTCCTTGCCCCGAGGTCCTTCCTTGAGGTGAGCCGGTCTCCAGACTCCGCTTTTGTCCTGCAGCCTTCGAGTTGTTCTCATCATTTTGCATCCTTTCTTGGTCTCTTGCAGCTTCGACCACTTCTGCGTAAGTCTGACATTTGTAGGGGGCAACCTTCATCTTCAGCTTATCGTCCAGCCCTTCCATGAATCGGACTACCTTTGCCTTCTCCGTAGTCACCATGCTTGAAGCATACCGGCTTAGTCTTGTGAATTCCGTCGAGTATATATCGACATATGTCTTATTCTGCTTCAAATGTAGGAATCTCCTTTCCAGCTCCAACTTGGCACTTGGGGGAAAGAATCTCTCTTCAAATTCTTCCTTAAATTTCTCCCATGATACAATCTCATTTGATTCTTCCGGATGTAAGGAGCTCCACCAGATATCGGCAACGTCCTTCAGTTGAATCGTTACAAGAGACACTATATCATTTGGCGCGATCTTCGAGCCCTTCAGCAATCCTTCTGTGGTCCTAATCCACTGTGCTGCTTCCATAGGAGTTTCAGTCCCCTTGAACTCTGGGGGCTTAATCGTCCTGAAATCCGAAAGGCTCCCAGCTTTAGGAGCAGCTGCGACATCTAATCTTTCCAGTAGCTTTGCAGAAACAACTTGGAAAAGTTGGATTTGTTGGGTGTTGGCTGCCAAGATTTTCTGAAAACTTTCCATAGCGTCTGTCGGACGCATCTCAGTGGTTTCCTTTTTCAATGTGTCGGAATTTGGTGAAGAAGACATTTCCTAAATATTAAGGATGAAAAATTCTTAATGCAAAATTTAAAGGAGAATCTTAAAGAATTTAATTGCTAAAGGAGAAAAAGACAATCACAATTAAGATAGTTAAAGCCAAAAGAAGCATATTTCATTCATTCACAAAACAGGATTACAATATGCTTCACAAGGAAGTCCTTACGACTTCTATACTCTAACCCTATATAAAACTATATACATCTGTTGTAATTTCCAAAATATAATACAACAAACAAAATTCCCCCTCTACACCTCCACAACATATCTTTCTACACATACATATACATATATCTGTTGATCCGTCAAAATGTTGTACAGCAGACAAAAAGCTATCCCATTTCCCAGTTATCCTGACCAACCCCTAGTCAGCTTCAGGTAAGTGATCTCCAAAATCTTGTCGTAGGGGTTAATCTCTTCCCACTCGCTGATGGTCCCATCATACCCATAAGTAAAGGGAGAGGGACCGTCCTTTGCAAGGAAGAATATCAAACGCAATTCCTTCTCATAATAAACTTCTGCTCCATCTTCAATGTCCCGGATCTTGGGACGCAGGCGATGGAAGTAAACTCCGAATACTGGGAGTTCTGCATCGTCTACCACTAGCCAGGCCTTCCGGGCGAACTGCTCGTAACCGTAGAAAGTTCTGTCACTCCCGTCCCAAAAGATGCTCGGCATAAATCGAGCCATGACTTATACCCAAAAATCCTCGAATTAGAAATCTATGACAAAAAATAATGCATCATCAATGTTTAAATAAAGTTCAATCAAGATTCATATCCCAAGTCCTTGCATAATTCCTCGATTCTTTAATTTAGGGATTCAATCTTCAATTTAAACATTTCTGTCCTGGGGTATTTCAAGTGAGTCCTTAGAATATATATTATCTACCTATACATTCTCCTTAACCTATACACTATCCTTAAAGACTAGACCTGCATGGGCCACCAACCAAAAGAGACGTGTCACGCCCCGGTTCCCAAGATGACTCGAGGCACGTGATACTTCTCCCCAGGCTACGCAGCTGTACAATGAGTACCGAATTGCACCCTGCGATTGTCGCCTGTAAGGTCCGGAATATGCATAGATATAAGGCATAATCACAGAATTCCACAAATGACATAACATTCATTTATCCAGAAATATTACATACTTGGTCTAGAATTCACCAAAACACATATTATACAAAATTGATTCATTGTCTTCACACATAATTTACATAAGTGAAGATGTTCTCAAAATGAAGTTACATTCCATCCGTTCCACATCATTCATAGAGATCATTCTCAGTGTACGCCTGATCCACATCTTGATCTTCTTCAATCCCTAGTGAACAAAACTAGGTCGTCAATACGACGAGCAAGCCCTCAGTCAAAGGAGAAGTATGAATACGTAATAATAAGACAAGTGAACAAGATTTAGTATCTGGAGTAATTAAACTCATACCTTGATATTAGTCAAAAGTAAGTGATTCTCAATTTAGGTCACAAGGACAAGACAAGATCTTTCTAGACCTAAATGCAATTTAGAGAAACTTCTGGATCACACACACTCGTCTAGCATCTCAACAATAACCCCATTTGCCCGGGATCAGGCTCGTACAAAACGGGTTGGTGCTTAGATTCTCCAGCCGTCTGTACTATCACATATTGATGTGATTACAAGCAAGATAACATCATGAGTGGTTTCTGAATCATCTGGGTCGAGTCATCGCATCATGTGTTATAATCAAAAAGTTGGTATGACTTGGACTTTTCTAAGAATATCGAACCCATTCATTAGAGAGCTGAGCTGAACTCAGGGCCTGGATATCTAATGAATTAATAAGTATTCTGAGCTGAAACTCAGGGTAATGTGCAAATGGATAGCTGAGCTGAAACTCAGGGCCTGGATGTCCAATCGCGATCAAGAAAGTGAGCTAAGCCTCACCCCGGATATTCGTACGGCCGCACGGACACCGTATCAGGGACTGATCAGTACGAAAATAAAAAAATGATATTGCTAAGAAGTCAGCCGGGTGTGATTCAACGATTTCTCTCCCATAACCCCATGCAACCTATTCTAAACACTTAGACTTCAGAGAAACTATCTCCCAAACGGGAGTCCTAGAAGTCAAGTCGCTTTCAAATATTAGTTTCGTCTTTTCTGAAACTAAAGTAGTCCGAAAAATATTAGAACCAAGGTAAAATTCCAAGATATCCAATGGTCTAGAACTTGAGACAAAAGTTTCCAAGAAGCCCGAATTGTCGAAAAATAGACTAACTCTGGAAATTCTCAAAAATTTCGGCAGAGTCTCCTTTGTATTTACTGACCCGAAAACATTCCAGAACATATAAATACAAAGAAAATAATAAATGGGCACGCCGACCCCTTCGGTGGAGCAACCCTCAACACCGGCAACACGCAAATATAAACCGGGTACACCGGCAACCCTCAACACCGGCAACACGCAAATATATATATATCATCATATATATATAAATTAAAAGTTTCTTACCCAAGACTTGGCAAGGTTTGCTAGCTACTTGTGATTTGCTAATAACACAAGTCAAGGATAATCATTAGACATTAGGAAAACATATTCTCAAGAAATGGAATATTTGTTAAAACACTATTTAAAGGAGACGAAACCCGATATGTAGAGAGTAAAAATGCCCAAAAATCTTATACATAAGCTTATAGCTAGCATAACACTATCTAGAGACTTAAGAATTATTACAAACACATGTTGGTACGTGTAAATTTCATTTGAAATGCTGAATTTAATGGAACGTGAACCAAATTATCGAGTAAGGACCTTTCAAGACTCATATATACATACTAATCAAAATATGGAATAAGGGCCTATATATATATATACATTTGATCATACCAAATTGTTGTGATTCGTGAACAAGTATTTCATCATAACAAGGTTACCAAGAGTTTTAAAGTCTATGGTAAATCCTAAACTCGATATTAATGTCTTATATGTATATATATATATCCGGTGTCCAAAATACACTAGTTTTTAACAAAGTAGGGATGGAAATGTCTCAATTATTAGTAAAAAGAAATTTGGACAGAATTGAACATGTTAAGAAAAACACTTGAAATTACTAGGTACTTAAATAACTTGTTTAAAATTGGACTACGTACTTCCAGTATATGTATAAATGATGTCAAGGCCTTATATTATAATAATAAAACTAGGAGTTGACAAGCTAAAGATATGTAACATACAATTTGAATTAAAGGATAAAATTTTTGTGCAACTAGTAAAAAAATGGTTAGTGACATACAAATCATAATATAAATTCGATACAATTAGTATGGACATATATATATATATATATATATATATATATATATATATATATATATATATATATATATATATATATATATATATATATATATATTTCTATATGCATCAACCACTAGGTTCACTCCTACGTATCCTATGTTTCATGTATCTTCACATACACTCACACGTATACATATATAATATAAGCAAAGTGTCCATTTATTATTTGTGTCCTACAATTTATGTCCAAAAATTAATTGATGTTGTTGTGTCCATATTGTATCCCCTTTATTGTGTCCAAAATGTATATTCATTCAAAGTGTGACGTGTCCAATATATTGTGTCCAAATTATATTCATCCATGGTGTTGTGTCCATTGTTATATATTCTTTCCTAATTCATGTTACAATCTTT
This sequence comes from Iris pallida, assembly GCA_029216955.1. Classification (NCBI taxonomy): domain Eukaryota; kingdom Viridiplantae; phylum Streptophyta; class Magnoliopsida; order Asparagales; family Iridaceae; genus Iris; species Iris pallida. The sequence continues at coordinate 1,890,657 of JANAVB010044215.1, forward strand.
CAAAATAATTTATTGTCATGAATTCTATAAATTTCAGAATATATATAATCCATATTTATTCAAGAAAATTTGGAAAAATCAATTTGGAAAAATCTCTCAAGGGAAAAGAGGAAAAAGGAAAGAGGACTTGCCTTAATCCTTGCTCTTAGAGTACTCTTCCTAGAGGAAAGTTCTCCCTAAAGTTCCAATTCCGAACCTAGGGCACAAAAATAAAATTGGGTTAAAACTTGAACCCTAGAAATGAATTTGGAATCCAAAATGGAGAGAAATTGGAGAATAAGGGGAGAAGAAGAAGGAGAATAAGAAGATGAAGAAGCAAAAAGGGGGAAGGGGGAAGGGGGGTGTGCGGTCGGCCGGCGGGCGACGATGCAGCAACCGTGCAGCAGCAGTAGCGGCATGAGCAGCAGCCGCAGCATGTGCAGCAGCAATTACAATTAGGAGGGGGAGAAAGGAAGGAGAAGAAGAAGAAGAGAATGGAAATGAGGAGTATGAGAAAAAACTCACCTGGAGGAAGAAGAGAATGGGAATGAATATTCTCTTTCATCCCTATTCATTTAAAAGAGTTGAAATGAAATTAAATAGAAAATACTAAAATGCCCTTAGAGAATTGTCATGAGCCATGAGTGCCATTTGGCACTCTACTATGCATGCATGCCACATAATCCCCTAAGCAAGAATGCAAAAATAAATTTTGCATGAGGAGCATTTTGAAAGAAAATTGATTTATCTAATTTACACTATATATATTTTTGAGAAATAATTTATAGGAAAATAATTTTTGAATGGTTGAAAAATAATTAAAATACCAATAATAAAAATAGAAATTTAAAGTTATGGCACTTAGACAGGGCTGGACACCATCCATTCACAAACAGCCAAGCAATTACTACGGCTTACTACTTAACTAACTAGGGTTATCACAAGCCTAATTACTAACAAGATGCAAATGAGAAATTTCCAGTCCCAAGCCCTGTAGACTATCTAGTTATCCTTCCGCGGGTTGAGAGTATGGTTGGGTACATCGCCTAGGAGACGATATACCCTTAGGTGACTTAGAGGGTGAAACACATGACAGCGTGCTGGAAATGTGCCCTACTCGTCGGCAGGCTACAAGTCCATTTAAAGCGCCCAGATAACGAGATCGCCTGTGACTGGAAATTCTCCATGAACTATAGTTTGATCTAGTCATTAGCCTAATCCATATTCAGTGTGAATCCCTGACCGTGGTAACCAGAGAGTCACGTCCTAGACATGATGCGAGACAAGACAAGTGGATTGCACAAGGCAGCAAGAATGAACACCCACGACGTCAGAGTTGATTATACGAGTCAAGTTAGCCATCGCAACAGCATCAAGTCAAGTTACAAGTTACAGGTTTACAAGTTACAAGTCAGGAGTGCACCGCCATGGGCCATTATCAAGTTATCCAGAATCAAGATTAATCATGAATTATAGGTTAAAAGTTAAGGGCGCACCCCATCGGGTCACTATCAAGAAGATCAGAAAGTACTAGAATCATACTTCACAGAAATCACGAAAAACCGTACTAGTCATAAGCAAAACACCAAAAACCGTGCCAGGTCGTGTTGGGTCGAGACAGTCGTGTTGTGTGGAACAATATCTCAAAACTCTAACCCACAAAAGAGAAGCCAAGTCCAAGGAATAAAATCTAAACCATCATAGGCAATAGGTTGCGCTGGGGTTAGATTACGCTAGGGTCGAGCTGCGCTAGGGTGAGCTGGCAGGAGATGAACTGTGCAGGAGATGAACTGCGCACGAGTTGAACTGCGCAGGAGATGAACAGCGCACGAGATGAACTACGCACGAGTTGAACTGCGCAGGAGATGAACTGCGCAGGAGATGAACTACGCACAGTTGAACTGCGCACGAGTTGAACTACGCAGGAGATAAACTGCGCAGGAGATGAACTGCGCACGAGTTGAACTGCGCACAGTTGAACTGCGCTTGGCCTTGCGCTAAAGAGCGCTGGCCGAGGGTCATCTTCTCCATCAGGCCGAGAGATAACTCAAGAACACCAAAAATTTTCAATCTTCATAACTTGGCCAAATCAAAAAGAATTTTGGATTTTCAAAGTTCTAACTTGTGTAAAATTGAATTCTCTTCCACATGGAAGCCTCAAAATAAGGAAAAATCTAAGTTTAATAGATCAAAACCAAGAAAATCCAAAAATGGTAAAAACTTAGATCTAGAAAAATGAAAGCTCCAAATCACAAAATACCAGTTCTAATGTTGTTCACCATGGCCTAATCTAGCTAATGGACAGATAAAATGGGGTGCTTATTTGGTGGCAAGGTGCACTTGCCTATGGTGTTGGTGGAGGAAGGAAGAAGAAGATGAAGAAAATTAATGGAAGTTATGAGGAGAGAAAAAGTTAGGTGGGGTTTTAATGAGGGAGGGTGTGTTGTGTTGAGGGTGGAGGTTAGCTAAGGTAGTCCAATGTAAACCAAACCAAACCAAACCAATTCCTTCTCCACAAAATAAAACCAAGCCAGGTCCAAAACCTGTTTTACGAGAAAATCAGAATCCGCAAGTTAAACCAAAACACAATTACAGGCCAAAATCCGAAAAAATAAAATACAGGTCCGAAATACATATAAGTCTAATCAAAATACGTATTCCGAAATACGGGCATTACAGAACTTAGTCTCCAATCAAGGTATAACATAAAGGCATGTAGAATATGTGAGTAACTGAATATCATCGTATGGTGAGAATGTACTGAATGTAGAATAGAGCAGGATATATGATAAGATAAAATAAATATAAAATGTGCCTTGAATTATTAGAGCGTTATGTGATCGGCTTGGGATAAGTGACAGGCAGGCTATCCACTTGGCCCGACAATCCGCGGTGACCTCAACGGAAAGTCATGCCGGCCAACCTGGAAAACGAGCACAAGGTAAATAGGATCTCGCTACACCCTACGTGAGGGGAGAGTGGCACGAGCACAAGAATATAGTGACAGGGTGGCTTGGATCACATAGCCCCTAATAATTCCCCATCTCCGAATAGTACAATGGATCTGGACATGACACGTCATGGCACGTGATTCCATAAGAGAGTAGCAACTCCCCTTAGAAATCGGTGTCTATACAAGAATATGGAACAAGACAGGAAATACACCAATATACCCCGAAATCTAGGTACAACATCTCATGTCATGATCCAACGTATATTAGTCCGTGAACTATCGTGACTGGGAATCGAGTAAGACACTACGACTGAATCGGATATAGTAGATATCAAGACAATGAAAACTATCAGTGAATGTACTCGCCTGCTGTCCTGAGCTGTAGGGTATATCAATGCTCAGAGTGGTAATCAAAAACCTAAAGATGAGATATTGCATGTTAATTTAGGTTTAACAAAGTTATGAATGATTTATAATGAATGATATAAAATCTAGGTCAAACTAGGTTTCACTGAGTCACACTAAGTCCTGTCAAGTCAATCTAGGTCAAATTAAGTCATATCAAGTCAATCTAAGTCAGACTAAGTCAACCCTAGGTCATACCAGTCATAGCAAGTCAAAACAAGTCGAAGCAAGTCAAACGGGGTCAAGAGTTGACATACAGTTAACTTTTAGTCAACTGGTCAATCCTGGTCAACTCTGGTCAACTCTAGTTTAACCCTAGGTCAAACTGGTCAAATGTTGACCAATAGTTGACTTTTGGTCAACTCTAGTTTGGATTTGGTCAAATTTAGACAAAGGGTTGACTCATTAATGACTTTTAGGTAAAAAGTCAACTTTGGGTCAACCGAACCAAAATCGGTTCAAATATGATATTTGTAAGGTATACCTAACAAGTCACCTAAGTTTCAAGTTAATCCGAATACCCGAACTCCGTATCTTGAAATTACCCGATTATCCTTTACATATTTACCCTTAAACCACTCTAACATTGAAGTCAAGTGGCTTTCCCTTAGGAATTCCACTCCCGGCTTCCTAGGGTAGTAGGATACTAGCCTATACAACCATTACCTACCAAGTTCTCTAGGTAGAGTGGATATCCAGTCCATCTTACGGTCCATGTTAGTTGTTTACCCGTTATCTCGAGTACCGTAGGATACTCAACGATATCGCGTGATACCACTCTCCTAATCCCAAACGAAGTCCCGATTTCAACCTAGGAGCCTACCCACAAACTCTATTCTATATTAGCTAAGTCCACTTCAAGTTTGGATGCATTCCGACGCTTCTAACTCAAAATCCCCCTTCACTTGTTCTCACCCAACCATTCACTCACTCACTCAATCTCACTTTTCAACTCCCACTTAGGACTAGTTTTAGGGGTAGTTAGAGGGTATATATAGGTGTATATATAGCTATATATAGGGGTATATATATAGGTATACATATAGGTTATATGTGGGGGGTTATGGGGGTCAAAAATGGGGGAAATAGGCTGCTACTGCCGCTGTTATTGCTGCTTGCTGCTGCTGTTTTGGGGGGTGGCAGCAGCCCAAAACCCCCCCTGGCTGCTGCTATTGCTGTCCTACTTCTTTTCCTCTTCTCATCCTCTCTTCTCCTTCTATTTTCCTCTATTCTTCTCCTCTAATTCCTCTCTATACTCTCTCTATATATCTCTAATATATATATAAAAACACTCAAGCATATCACTCACATTCATCCCCCTCTATATATATATAAATACACACACAAGCATATATATAGACACACACACATATATATAAGAACACACACACACACATATATATATGAACACACACACACACACACACACACACACACACACACACACACACACACACATATATATATATATATATATATATATATATATATATATATATATATATATATATATATATATATATATATATATATATATATATATATATATATGAACACACTCACACACACTAAATATGAATATTACACTCCACAATATTAACACAAATATGGAATTTAAAGTGCCTAACCCACTTAGATGCAAATCTAATTATTCTAGAAGTGTCCAAATTTGGGGGAAAACTCTAGGACACAATCACAAATCACAACTTCTCCTAGGACACACCAAACGGACTCAAACTTGACACGAATAGGGACACAAACACGAGGATCAATCCTACAGGGTCCAATCTAATTATTATGATGAAAAGAATGAATTAGAAAATAGGTTGTACCTATCGGGAGATAGATCCCAATGGAAAAATCCTCCGACACGGCTCCGACACAAAACGAATTGTTTAGGACACATCCCTTCACTTCTTGCTTCCAAAAGCTTGGAGAATCACTACTTTGGATAGAGGAAGAGTTGGATGGAAGAATATTGGGAAGAAGAGATTTATTTGGAGATGATTTCTAAGGAAATCCTATTCTTTTCTTGGAAAGAAAGCTTGGAGAAGAAAGGGATGGTGAAAATTTGAAGTGGGAAGAAGGAAGAGGGAGGGTGGTGGCCGGCCCTATATGCAAGGGTTGGGGCTCCTTGCTAATTACAAGTTTGCCCCTCCCTTTACTTTCAAGCTAAGTTAGCTTCCTAATTTGGTTTTGGGGGTTAGTTTAGACTAAATAAAAATCATAATTAAGCCTAAACACTCACGTGGGATTAGTCCAAACTCCTAAACCTAAATGTTAAGTTTGGTGGGCCATGGCTAATTAATGTGTTAAGCACAACTTAAGTCAAAATTCCCCAGAGTCCCGAATTAAGTCGGAATGCGATAAAATTCGAACCCGACTCCTATAATCATCAAATATTAATATTCATGAAATAAAATTCCCAAAATATTCAAAAATGGAAAATTACCAATTTACCCCTATCTTGGAAAAGTGAGGGTGGCTATCGGCCCAATGTCGCTGCCTATCCTGAGCCACCCGAAGTCTGTCTCTAAACAACTTGACCTTCTCGGCTGCATCCACAACCATCTCCGGCCTAAGAAGTGTCCTCTCGCCGACATCGTCCCAAGACAAAGGAGTACGACATCTCCGTCCATATAGATCCTCGAATGGCGACATCTCTATACTGGCCTGCTAGCTGTTGTTGTAAGCAAACTCTACCAAGTGAAGATGGTCCTCCCAAGAGCCCCCGAGATCAAGCACACATATGCGAAGCATATCCTCCAAAGTCTGGATAGTCCTCTCCGACTGCCCGTCTGTCTGGGGATGATAAGCGATACTAAACTTGAGCGAGGTGCCCAAGCTAGCCTGTAAACTCCTCCAAAAGTGGGAAGTGAATCGGCTATCCCGGTCTGAAACTATGCTCACCGAAACCCCATGCAATCTCACGATCTGACGAACATACAGCTCTGCCAGCCTCTCCGTAGACAAACCCACTTTGAAAGGCAAAAAGTAGACCGATTTGGTCAATCTATCAACGATGACCCAAACCGCGTCTTTCCTTCCTGGCGATCGTGGAAGTCCAGACACAAAGTCCATGGTGATGTGCTCCCACTTCCACTCGGGAATGGGTAGCGGCTATAGCAATCCACCTGGTCTTTGTCTCTCGACCTTCACCTGCTGACACACAAGACAACGAGATACAAACTGAGCTACCTCGCGCTTCATGCCATACTACCACACGTGCTCTTTCAGGTCCCTATACATCTTGTTGGCCCCAGGATGCATACAATACTGAAAGCGATGTGCCTCCTGAAGAACCTCCTCCCGAAGCTCTCCACGCGGAACGCACAGCCTAGTACCGTACCGCAACGACCCATCTTCGGCTAAAGAGAAATCGTCGAGCAACCCCGTCCGCACTTGCTCTCTGCTGCTCCTCAGGGCAACATCATCATACTGCGCTGACCTGACTCTATCCATCAGCTCAGACTGAATCTGCAAACCCCACATCTAGATCTCCATGCCCGGAATGATGACCTCGATACCCAAAATATCCAGGTCGGCCAAAAGATGACGATCTGTCGTCAAGAACATAGCTACTGGATACCTGCTCAAGGCATCTGCAACTACGTTGGCCTTCCCCGAATGGTACTGCAGTGATATATCGAAGTCCTTCATCAGCTCTAACCACCGCCTCTGCCGCATGTTCAGCTCCTTCTGAGTGAACACGTACTTCAAGCTCTTGTGATCTGTGAAGATCTCAACTCGCTCTCCGTACAGGTAATGCTTCTATAACTTCAAAGCAAAAATAATTACGGCCAACACCAGATCATGAGTAGGATAGTTCTTCTCATGAGGACGTATCTGCCTAGATGCATAGGCAATCACCTTCTCGTGTTGCTGAAGAACACAACCCAAGCCATTCCCTGAAGCATCGCTGTAGATCGAGAACCCACCTGACCCAGATGGCAAAGTCAAGATCGGAGCTGAAGTCAACCTCCTCTTCAGCTCATCGAATGCAGCCTAACACTCAATAGTCCAGACGAACTCCACATCCTTCCTGGTGATCTAGTCATCGGCTCTGTAATCTGCGAGAAGTCCTGGACAAACTTCTGATAATAGCCAGCCAAACCCAGAAAGCTCCGATCCTCGGCAACTGAACTGGGCGTAGACCAAGACTCAACTGCTAAAATCTTCCTATGGTCTACTGAGATCCCGTGCTCGGTCATAACATGACCTAAGAACTCGACCTGGTCCAAGAAGAACTCGCACTTCGAAAGTTTCCCGTAGAGTTGCTCCCTCCTCAGAGTCTCTAACACAACTCTCAAGTGTACCTCATGCTCCTCCCGCGTCTTCGAATAGATCAAGATATTATTTATGAAGACCACCACGAACTTGTCAAGGTACTGATGAAATACCTTGTTCATCAAGTTCATGAACACAACGGGAGCATTGGTCAACCCGAATGGCATCACTGTAAACTCGTACTGGCCGTACCGAGTCCGAAATGCCGTCTTAGGAATGTCATCCCGCCTCACCTTCAGCTGGTGATACCCGGACCTCAAGTCTATCTTCGAAAATACCTTTGCCCCACTCATCTGATCGAACAAGTCATCGATCCTCGACAAAGGGTATCTATTCTTGATAGTGAGGTTGTTGAGCGCCCGGTAATCAATACACATACGGGACATACCGTCCTTCTTCGGCACAAACAGGATTGGCGCTCCCCAGGACGAAGAACTGGATCTGATAAACCCCTTGTCCTGCAGCTCGTCAACTTGCTTCTTCAGCTCTATCAACTCGCTGTTGTTGACCCTATAGATGTACTGTGAAATGGTCTCGGCGCCTGACACCAAGTCTATAGAGAACTCAATGTCCCTGTCTGGCGGCATCCCCGGTAACTCCTCGGGAAAGACATCCGAGAACTCAGCTATCAATAGATGTGGCAAATCCTGCCCCGCCAATAAAGCTCCACAGAATCCAGCCTCCGGCTTTGCTGCTCCTCGAGCAAACTCGATCTCTGGCTCTCCCGACAGCGTAAAAAGAACTCTGCCTCCTCTATAATCAATACTAGCATGGTGCATGCTCAACCAATCCATACCGAGTACCATATTGTACCTCGGTAGGGGCATTACGAGCAGACACGCACTCAAGTCCCGGCCTCTCAGGGTGACTCTCCGCCCCTTGCAAATATTATTAACCAGGATGATGCCTCCCCCGGTCATAATCTTGCAAGTTCTACCCATATATTCAGCAATAATGTTGTGTCTCAGAGCAAAAGAAACATACACAAAACTATGAGTGGCACTAGAATCAAACAAGGCGAAAGCAGGGAAAGAATCAAGGAGAACATGACCTGCTACAACATCTTCCACTGGCTCTACCTCCTCCTCTGCTGCCAAAGCGAATACCCTGTCCACAGGTGCTCCCTTCTGGTGCTGTACAAAGCGCTGCTGCTGGGTCTGAAGTGGAGGACCTCTCTGATGAACTGCTGGTCCTCAATTCTGCTGTACCCTGTCCTGGCCTCCTCGGACTCCGCGAAAGCGGCAATCCCTTAGCTGGTGATCGGGCGCCCCACAGTATAGACAGACACCCAACCTCTTCCTACAGGCCTCCCCGGTGTGCCCTGACTTTCTGCAGAAGCCGCACGGAGTAGCCGGTCTCTGGCCCTGTCCCTGGTGCTGCTGGACACGCGCTGGTGTCTGCTGAATCTGTAACAGAGGCTGCTGCTGAAATGGCCTCTGCTGATGCTGAAAGTAAGGGTGCTTGGCCGGTCCCGTACTGGAACTCGCCCCCATGGTATCTCCGCTCCTCTTCGGCTTGAGGCCGAAGTCCTCCTCTGTAATATGCACGTCCATCAATATCTGATCGAACGTCACATCACGACGACCCGAGGTATGGGTACGCACTGCATGAATAAGTCTCCTATGGAACTTACGAGCCTTCTGTCCCTCATCCTGGATCATATCGGGAGCGAACCTGCTAAGGCGGAAGAACTCTGCTGTATACTCGTCCACCGACGAGTTCTCCTGCACTAGACCCACGAACTGGCCCTCCAATGCTGTAAGAGCCACGTCCGGGAAGAACTTCTCCTTGAAGAGCCTCTGGAAGTTCTCCCATGTCAGCCCTCTCACCGACGCACAAGGATCCGTGCGGTACCATGTTAGTGCGATATCGAAGAATCAGCTGGCTGCAGCCGAAACCCAAAGTCCTCTAGGAAGCTCTGCCAGCTCCATACTCCGCTGCACGTCCTCTAGCCAATCGTCTGCATAAAGGATGTCCTCCGTGCCCGTGAGGTCCCTGGAGCTCATCTTCCTAAAGTCTAATACTGTCCCTGGACTAGACTGCTGCTGGTACGGCTATTGGCCAGTAGGGCCCTGTACCGTACCCGGTGCCACTCTCTCCACGGCTGCCAGTGCAAGCTGATGCGAGTTCTCCATACTCTGCCTCAGTATCTCAATCTGACGGTATGACGCCTCCGTCTGGCGCTACGACGCCTCTGTCTGGGCTCGCTTTGTCTCCATCATCTGCTGAAGGAGAAGGAACATGTGGTGTGTATCCATCGGTATCGGAGGTGGTAGCGGTAGCATCTCTGGAACGACGACCGAAATCCTCTCGGGTGGAGGTGGTAGACCTCCCTGCGTAACTGCCACGGCCTCCGGGATAGTAGAAACACTGGGGGCAGTCTCCTGAACCTTCTCCTCTGCCTGGTCAGATCTCTCGTGCAAGCTACTCGATCCAGTGGCCTGTGGGTGCGTCTTCGTCATCCTGGAGACAAATTGAAACAAGAGATCAATATGGCACATGAGAAGATATTATCAAAGAAGGACAGTTAATTCAATACAAAGGGAGTAATCATGAAAATCAAAAGATCAAAAATTTTTCCTAGGTGTGATTGAGAAACTCCTATCATATCCTAGGTCCTACGTCCTAATTGCAGGCTCGTAATTAGTACTCTAAGTCGAGCACCATTACGAGATCGCACTAATTGCGACACTGACCTGCATGGGCCACCACAAAAATGTGTCATAACCCGTACCCTTATGAGGGACACGAGAAAGTGGGTACGTCCAGCCTACGCCACAGTATCGGAGGTAGAACGCTGTATATAACGTCTGTAAATACTACGACTAACAGTATAAAGATACCAGTACGATATATACTCTCCGAATGGAGGTGACATAGCAATACAGTCTCAATCACATGATAAAACTAAGGTAGATAGCATAGAAGGATAATATGATAGATGAAAATAAAATAAGTCCAAGATCCAACACAAGCCCAGATATATACAACATCACAAGGTCTCAAAATATAATATAGAAAGCTACAGTCTGAATGTACTAGCTGGATCGCAGTCCAGGCAAACCCAACTAATCTACACAATTCTGGGAGTGCAAAGTCTAGTGGCCCTACTATAAGACCACGGTCCTGGACTACTCCATCTAACTCGAGCCCATAATAGGTCGAGCAGTCTGCCTCAGAAGCATCTGTAATATATCAACGGTACCCTGTCAGGAAAATGAGCAAGTACAAGCGCTAACAGCAGTTCCATGTGAATTGACAAATTCTATAAGAGACAGTATAATGAACTACAAGACAAAGATATATGAAGACTTGGGAACCGTTCGGAAGCTGAGTTACAACCCTTAAACCAAACAAGGACCGGGGTTGTAACCCTTCTCCCGAGTAGAACTTAGTCTCCAATCAAGGTATAACATAAAGGCATGTAGAACATGTGAGTAACTGAATATCATAGCATAGTGAGAAAGTACTGAATGTAGAATAGAGCAGGATATATGATAAGATAAAATAAATATAAAATGTGCCTTAAATTATTAGAGCGTTATGTGATCGGCTTGGGATAAGTGACAGGACATGCTATCCACTTGACCCGGCAATCCGTGGTGACCTCAACGGAAAGTCATGCCGGCCAACCTGGATAATGAGCACAAGGTAAATAGGATCTCGCTACACCCTACGTGAGGGGAGAGTGGCACGAGCACAAGAATATAGTGACAGGGTGGCTTGGATCACATAGTCCCTAATAATTCTCCATCTCCGAATAGTACAATGGATCTGGACATGACACGTCATGGCACGTGATTCCATAAGAGGGTAGCAAGTCCCCTTAGAAATCGGTGTCTATACAAGTACAGGGAACAAGACAGAAAATGTACCAATATACCCAAAAATCTAGGAGAAGCATCTCATGTCATGATCCAACGTATACTAGTCCGTGAACTATCGTGACTGGAAATCGAGTAAGACACTACGACTGAATCAGATATAGCAGATATCAAGACAATGAAAACTATCAGTGAATGTACTCGCCTACTGTCCTGAGCTGTAGGGTATATCAATGCTCAGAGTGGTAATCAAAAATCTAAAGATGAGATATTGCATGTTAATTTAGGTTTAACAAAGTTATGAATGATTTATAATAAATAATATGAAATCTAGGTCAAACTAGGTCTCACTGAGTCACACTAAGTCCTGTCAAGTCAATCTAGGTCAAATTAAGTCATATCAAGTCAATCTAAGTCAGACTAAGTCAACCCTAGGTCATACCAGTCATAGCAAGTCAAAACAAGTTGAAGCAAGTCAAACGGGGTCAAGAGTTGACTTACAGTTGACTTTTAGTCAACTGGTCAACCCTTGTCAACTCTGGTCAACTCTAGTTTAACCCTAGGTCAAACTGGTCAAATGTTGACCAACAGTTGACTTTTGGTCAACTGGTCAACTCTAGTTTGGATTTGGTCAAATTTAGACAAAGGGTTGACTCATTGTTGACTTTTGGGTAAAAAGTCAACTCTGGGTCAACCGAGCCAAAATCGGTTCAAATATAACATTTGTAAGGTGTACCTAACAAGTCACCTAAGTTTCAAGTCAATCCGAATACCCGAACCCCGTATCTTGAAATTACCCGATTACCTTTTACATATTTACCCTTAAACCACTCTAACATTGAAGCCAAGTGGCTTTCCCTTAGGAATTCCACTCCCGGCTTCCTAGGGTAGTAGGATACTAGCCTATACAACCGTTACCTACCAAGTTCTCTAGGTAGAGTGGACATCTAGTCCATCTTACGGTCCATGTTAGTCGTTTACCCGTTATCTCGAGTACGATAGGATACTCAACGATATCGCGTGATACCACTCTCCTAATCCCAAACGAAGTCCCGATTTCAACCTAGGAGCCTACCCACAAACTCTATTCTATATTAGCTAAGTCCCCTTCAAGTTTGGATGCGTTTCGACGCTCCTAACTCAAAATCCCCCTTCACTTGTTCTCACCCAACCATTCACTAACTCACTCAATCTCACTTTTCAACTCCCACTTAGGACTAGTTTTAGGGGTTAGTTAGAGGGTATATATAGGTGTATATATAGCTATATATAGGGGTATATATATATATGTATATATATATAGGTATACATATAGGTATATATGTGGGGGTTATGGGGGTCAAAAAGGGGGAAAATAGGCTGCTAATGCTGCTGTTATTGCTGCTTGCTGCTGCTGCTGCTAATGCAGCTGCTGCTATTTAGGGGGGGGGGGGTGGCAGCAGCCCAAAACCCTCCCTGGCTGCTGCTATTGCTGTCCTACTTCTTCCCCTCTTCTCACCCTCTCTTCTCCTTCTATTTTCCTCTATTCTTCTCCTCTAATTCCTCTCTAAACTCTCTCTATATCTCTCTAATATATATATAAAAACACTCATGCATATCACTCACATTCATCCCCCTCTCTATATATAAATACACACACAAGTACATATACACACACACACACACACACACACACACACACACACACACACAGATATATATATATATATATATATATATATATATATATATATATATATATATATATATATAGGAACACACACACACATATATATATATATATATATATATATATATGAACACACTCACACACACTAAATATGAATATTACACTCCACAACATTAACACAAATATGGAATTTAAAGTGCCTAACCCACTTAGATGCAAATCTAATTATTCTAGAAGTGTCCAAATTTGGGGGAAAACTCTAGGACACAATCACAAATCACAACTTCTCCTTGGACACACCAAACGGACTCAAACTTGACACGAATAGGGACACAAACACGGGGATCAATCCTACGGGGTCCAATCTAATTATTATGATGAAAAGAATGAATTAGAGAATAGGTTGTACCTATCGGAAGATGGATCCCAATAGAAAAATCCTCCGATACGGCTCCGACACAAAACAAATTGTTTAGGACACACCCCTTCACTTCTTGCTCCCAAAAGCTTGGAGAATCACTACTTGGGATAGAGGAAGAGTTGGATGGAAGAATATTGGGAAGAAGAGATTTATTTGGAGATGATTTCTATGGAAATCCTATTCTTTTCTTGGAAAGAAAGCTTGGAGAAGAAAGAGATGGTGAAAATTTGAAGTGGAAAGAAGGAAGAGGGAGGGTGGTGGCCGGCCCTATATGCAAGGGTTGGGGCTCCTTGCTAATTACAAGTTTGCCCCTCCCTTTACTTCCAAGCTAAGTTAGCTTCCTAACTTGGTTTTGGGGGTTAGTTTAGACTAAATAAAAATCATAATTAAGCCTAAACACTCACGTGAGATTAGTCCAAACTCCTAAACCTAAATGTTAAGTTTGGTGGGCCATGGCTAATTAATGTGTTAAGCACAACTTAAGTCAAAATTTCCCAGAGTCCCGAATTAAATCGGAATGCGATGAAATTCGAACCCGACTCCTATAATCATTAAATATTAATATTCATAAAATAAAATTCCCAAAATATTCAAAAATAGAAAATTACCATTTTACCCCTATCTTGAAAAAGTGAGGGTGACAAGTCTATCCACCTTAAAAAAAATTCGTCCTCGAAATTGAAAACAACAAACACAGGAAATCACAAACAGAAAAATAAAGGAAATGGATTTATAACTCAGGGCGCGAAAAGATAAGGAAAACGCTCCTGTATGTCGTCCTCTCTCTCCCAGGTAGACTCACCTGGAGAGTGATGTCTCCATGCAACCCGAACCAAGGGTATGATCTGGTTCCGGAGCACCTTCTCCCTGCGATCCAGAATCTCTACTGGCTGTTCTGGATAGCTGAGAGTAGGTCCCACCTGTATCTCTGAATGGTCCAATACATGGCTAGGATCTGCCACGTACTGTCTCAGCTGAGATACATGAAACACGTTGTGCATGTTAGCTTATTGGTCATGGTCAAACCTGATTTTAATAATTGATCAAACTCTGTCTCGATATAAATGCAAGTCAATTCAGATGTTTACCAACGACGTTTTGGATATTATTCAACAATGGATATTTACTATGTTCAAGACCGAAGCTGTTCCGAAGCTGTTTGCCATTCAGAATATACTTCCTGTTAAGCTATGTAATTTTTTATTTTATTGAGTCTAGGAATACATTGTACACCGAGTCGTACTGACAAATAGACTATTCGAAAATGTTTTTCAAAACCATCCTATTCTGTTACAAATGAACTACGTTTTTGAAAAACATTATTTTTACAAAAAGCTTCTGAAGGACTTTTCAAAAAGCCAAAATTGTTTTTTCTCAAAAATAAACTGGTAGAACCCTAGCAGAACTCGGTCCGAGTTCGGCCAATTAGAACATTAGTGAACGTTGGATTTTGAACTTGGTCATCCTTCAGTTGCGGTTTGTTACAAAGAGTTCTGTCCGAATTCTGTCCGAATTCTGTCAGAGTTCTGTCTTTGGAAAAACTATAAATAGAGAAGTATTTCGATCATTTCAAATCACCAATTCACTTTCAGTCTCTTCTCTTCCTGAGCTTATATTCTTCCAAAGAGTTTTCAAAAAGCTTACATTTTCAAATCCCAAGCCAGTTACAATCCTCTAGTCGATTTACCAGTGCGGTGCGGTCTAGAAGTTTCAGAGCGATTGTAATCGGAGGCTTGATAGAAGATACAACTCTTCACAATTAAAGTTGGTCGAGTTCTTCGTATCAAAGCTCGCGTCTGTAGAAGTTGCAAGGACTTCGTATGAAAACTTACAGGATTTTTCAATAGTGGATTCAACTGGAAGCTAGAGTTCTTCCGACTGGACTAGTCCTCACAAGAGGGAAACCAGTATAAATCTCGGTGTTTGCGTTTGCCTTCTGATCACTTTTAATTTCTGTTATTTACTTTGTGATTATTATTGTATCTGTGATCTAACTGCTAACAAGATTTTTAATTAGCAATATTCCGCTGCCTACTCTATTCACCACCCCTCTAGAGTATTCTGCTTTACGATTTCGTTCCTATAATTGGTATCAGAGCAGGTCATACAGGTAAAGCAAGGTAAAATTGTAGTTATATTCAATTTTTATATAGATCACAGCATTACACATGGCAACTGTAAAATTCACAAGTGAAGGCCAAGCCACAAACAGACCTCCACTGTTTGACGACACAAACTACACTTATTGGAAAATACGTATGAGTTTCTTTCTGAAATCTCTTAATTTTGACTTATGGTCTGTAGTTATTGATGGCTATAAAAAGCCACCTCGTATTAATGTTGATGGTGTTTTAGTTGAAAAATCCCGTGACAAATATACAGAGGAAGAAAAGAAAAAGGCCAGTCTTGACGCACGTGCTATTAACGCTTTATTTTGTGCCTTAGACAGAACTGAATTCAACAGGGTATCTACTTGTACAACATCAAACGAAGTGTAGAAACTTCTCGAACTAATCCATGAAGGAACAACACAAGTCAAGGAGTCAAAGATCAGCAGACTTACTCAGGAGTACGAGGCGTTCAAAATGAAGCCAAGTGAATCAGTCACTCAGATGTTTATAAGATTCTTGGATATTGTAAATCCTCTGTCTTTACTAGGCAAGGATTACAGTAACCATGAGAAGATTCGCAAACTTCTACGAGCCTTTACAAAGAACTGGATTCCAAAGGCTACTGCAATTATTGAAGGGAACGACCTCTCAACAATGTCTCTAGAAACACTCATGGGTAAGCTACTCACTCACGAGTTAGAACTTCAAGACTTTGAAGATGCTACACCAAAGAAGAAGTCAGAAAAGACGATCGGTCTCAAGGCTCAACATAGAAGAACCATCGAAGATGATTTGATGACAGCGACTCCGACTCTGAAGATCAAGCTCTTCTGGTAAGAAAATTCAAGAAGTTCATGAGATTTAATAGGAGAACAAAAGACAGCAAAGACAACAACAACAACGAGAAAGATCCTATTTGCTACGGATACAAGAAGAAAGGACACATGAAGAAAGATTGTCCCTCAGCATGATCATCAAAGAAAAGTAGCAAATATGACAAAGGCTACCTGAAGAAATCTACATCAAGGAAGTACGCCAACACAAGCATATGGCATGAAAGTGAAGCCAGCGACTCAGAAGATGAACAATCAGATGACGCTGCAAATGTATGCTTGATGGCTTGTGATCAGGTAATTACTAATCCTCTATTTGATCCTTATGATGATTTCACCTTTGAGCAACTAGAAGAGGCTTTCAGTAAACTATTAGATGATTACAGGAAACTGCGTAGCAAATATGAAACCTCTAAGAAGGTATTTAAAGAGTACAAAGGTGAAATAGGAAGACTTACCGACCTACTAGATCATGTTAGAGATAATGACTCTTCAAATGAGTCTGGTGAGCTTTCTTCTATTAAATTGTTGTTACACGAGACTGTTAAGCTATCCGAAGAAAAAGACCAAACTATTATCCAGTTAAAGGAAGACCTATCTAAGGAGAGAAAGAGTCTCCAGTGTGCATAGGTCAGATTAGAATCACTCACATCTGACTATACTAGATTATATGACACTTCCAAAAAGTTGGAAATTAGTTTAGGAAAACGGCCTGAAGTTGCTGTTTTCTATTCTCACGTGTCAATTACCGAATCATCGGAACACGCCCAACACTGTCAGACCAAACCATACCAAGACTATGCCCAAGAAGACTAATAGGCATGCATTCTTCTATACTAGAAAACCAAAACCTACCAATCATGCACCTCATACTACTTTCAACACTCAATATGCTAAATGTCATTATTGTGGCCTCATTGGTCATATATCTTCTGCATGTAGAATCAGAAAGTTAGTAGATTTAAATATTTATGCATGGATACCGAAAACTAACCAGTCCGGACCCTACAAGAAATGGGTACCAAAAGTTTCATCTGCAAATTGTTGTTGTAGGTGGGACACCCTTCTCATACTAGGAGCAAATGGATCCTCGACAGCGGTTGCTCACGGCACATGACCGGTGACGCTTCATTATTCGTAACACTGTCGAAGAGGAATAAAGAAGGATACATCTCCTTCGGTAATAATTTAAGAGGGTACATAATCGGTATCGGTGACATTGGTAAGGCTCCCTATCCAGTGATTAAATATGTTTGTCTAGTTACTGAGTTAAAAAATAATCTGCTCAGCATAAGCCATTTAGCTGATCACGGTTATGGTATTAACTTCGTAAAAGATAAATGTACTATAATTGATAGTTCAACTGGTAGTACTATATTTGAAGGTATTAGGGAAGACAATATATATGCATTCTATTTGTTGGAAGATGCTAACACAGCAGGTAAATGTTTGATGGCCAAAAGCGTTGAGAGTCAACTATGGCATATGAGACTCGGTCATGCAAACATGGATACAATTTCAAGATTATCTACGAAGAAGTTGGTACGCGGCTTACCAGACATTTCTTTCAAGAAGGATACGGTATGTAGTGAATGTGAAAAGAACAAAGATACCAAATCCGCATTCAAATCCAAGAACACTGTAAGTACCACTAGACCTTTACAACTGTTGCATATGGACTTATTTGGACCCAGTAGAATTGCCAGTCTAGGTGGTAAGTTATATGCATTTGTCATTATAGATGACTTCTCTAGATATACATGGGTTTATTTTTTTGTACGCAAGAATGATGCATTATCAGAATTTGTCACCTTTTGCAAGAAAGTACAGAATGAAAAAGGGTTCATGATTACTCGCATTCGTAGTGATTATGGCGGCGAATTTGAGAATGCAGAATTCAAGCAATTTTGTGACACACACGGTTATTTGTATGAATTCTCTTGCCCTAGGACTCTGCAACAAAATAGAGTTGTGAAACATAAGAACAGAACTCTATCTGAAATGGCTAGAGTAATGTTAAACCAGTTTAGTCTACCTAGATACTTATGGGCTGAAACTATAAATACAGCATGCTATATTCTCAATAGGGTTTTAATTCGACCTATATCGAAGAAGACTCCTTATGAATTATGGTTTGATAGAACACCAAATATTTCTTATTTCAAAATCTTTGGTTGTAAATGCTTTATTCTTAATACTAAAGATAATTTGAGTAAATTTGATGAAAAGACCAATGAAGGTATTTTTTTAGGTTATGCAGCAAAGAGCAAAGGATATAGAGTCTTCAACAAAAGAACCATGATCATTGAAGAATCTATCAACGTCAAGTTTGATGAGCTAAATCAACACTTAGACGATGATGACAATGAAGACATAATCGCACCAAGTACAGCTACTGCAAAACCTTCACACAAAGGTACAGAACCATCACATCAGGCATCAGATGAACTTCCAAGCAAAGAAGCCGGAACTAGCATTCCTGAGACTACACCAAAAGAGATGAGATTCTTGGCTAATCATCCAAAGGACTTGGTAATTGGTGAGATTACCAAGAGTGTAAGTACTCGTTCATCTAATAAAGATATAGCTTCTTGTGTTGCTTTTGTCTCGCAGTTTGAACCCAAAAATATTGATGAAGCATGTAGTGATAACTTTTGGTTAGATGCTATGCAAGAGGAATTAAACCAATTCGAACGGAATCAAGTTTGGGAACTTGTTCCCAAGCCCATTGATCATCCGGTCATTGGCACCCGATGGGTATTCCGAAATAAACTGAACGAGAATGGTTTAGTGACTCGTAATAAGGCTCGACTCGTAGCTCAAGGATACAATCAGGAAGAAGGTATCAACTACGATGAGACTTATGCCCCAGTTGCGAGATTAGAATCCATTCGTATGTTATGTGCATTTGCATGTTTTTATAATTTTAAGTTATTTCAAATGGATGTCAAAAGCGCATTTTTAAATAGTTTTATAAAAGAAGAGGTTTATGTAGCTCAACCACCCGGTTTTACTGACTTCAAATTTCCTGAATATGTTTTCAAGTTGAAGAAAGCTTTATACGGTTTGAAACAAGCCTCTCGTGCTTGGTACGATCGTCTAAGCACTTTTTTACTTGATAATGGTTTTTCAAAGGAAAAGATTGACACTACTTTGTTTATAAAATCCTTGAATAATAATATTCTTTTGATTCAAGTCTATGTAGATGAAATTATCTTTGGATCTACTGATGAATCTCTTTGTCAAGAATTTTCAAAGTGTATGCAGAATGAGTTTGAGATGAGCATGATGGGAGAGCTGAAATTCTTTCTCGGACTGCAAATCAAACAAACTAGCAATGGGACGTTCATAAATCAAGCAAAGTACACAAAAGATCTATTAAAGAAGTTCGACATGAAAGCAGTCAAGCCACTTAGCACTCCAATGGCGACTTCAACCAAGCTTGATATTGATGAACAAGGCAAACCTGTCGACATACGTAAGTATCGAGGTATGATCGATAGCTTACTGTATTTAACTGCTAGTCGACCAGACATTATGTTTAGTGTTTATTTATGTGCACGCTTTTAAGCTAATCCTAATGAATCACATTTGTGCGCAGTTAAGCGTATCTTTCGTTACCTTAAAGGCACTTTTTCTGTCGGCTTATGGTATCCCAAAACCACATCATTTGACCTAACCGGTTATTCTGATGCTGATTTTGCCGGATGCAAAGTAGATAGAAAAAGTACTAGCGACACATGTCATTTCCTAGGAAAATCTCTAGTCTCTTGGTTTAGTAAAAAGTAAAATTCTGTTGCATTATCAACAACCGAGGCTGAGTATATCGCCGTAGGACGTTGTTGTGCACAGATTTTGTGGATGAAACAAACCTTAGAAGACTATGGATTGTATTTTATATACATACCCATTTTCTGTGACAATACTAGCTCTATTAATTTGACTAAGAATCCAGTATGTCACTCTCGTACTAAACATATCAAGATTCGACATCACTTTCTTAGAGATCATCAACAAAATAGAGATATAGACCTTGTATACATAGACACACAGAATCAATTAGCTGACATAAACCTCTAGCGGAAGATCGTTTCAATTATTTACGTCGAGAATTGGGCATTTTAGATGTCAATAATATTAATTAATTTTGTTTTATTAATTAATTTATTCTACTCATAAACTGTTTTCGAGATAAGCCTAAAAAGGGTCTGTCTGTCACCACGACTACGGTCGAAGCGAAGCGGTACTTAAGAGTTTTCCGGTGAACCTCCGTTAGCTGGGACAATACTCCTACAGCTAATCTGAGACAGATGCTGAGTAAAGAATATTAATTTATAAAATAATATTAATTATATTACTTTGAGATTTAAAATTACTAAACTTTGAATTAAACACTTGAAACGAATTAATGAAAAAGATGTGGCAGTATTTCTATTATTTTTGATATATATATATATATATATATATATATATATATATATATATATATATATATAGCAACCCTTGGCGAATCCGGCCCGAGTTCGGTCCGAATTCGACCCGAGTTCGACTGGGTATATATATGTACCAGCCAGAACCCGAGGCCCCCATCTTCTTCATTCTTCCAAACTACATCAAACAGCAGCTGCCGCGCCTCCAAACCCTAGTTTTTCTCCATCCTTGTTCTTCCAATCCGAGTGGAGATTCTCGTCCAAATTTTGGATTCGTGCGAAGAACTTTGTCCTCATCAGCATATCCAATTCTTGGAAGGTATAATCCCTTCTCTCCTCCACTTTTCAATACTTAGGGTTTCTAGAAATTTTTGGGAAAGAATGCCTAAGTTCAATCCCTTCAAGAGGAAGAAGACTAATGCCAGGGAAGAGGCATCGTCTTCAGATCTGTGAGTACCCTGAATTTCGGGTTAATTTTTTTTAATTTTTCTGATTAGTTTAGTTTTAATAAATAATTTATTATGTTATTTATCTTTAAGTGTACTTTCCCGTGCCATTGATATTTGGAGTGTCAGGGATGTTCAACTCTGAAAATATTCTTCATGATTTTTGAAGTGGACATGATTGCCTTCATGACGGTATATAGTGTCCCATCCAAACTTGTTCCCTTGTACTCTTTTTGCTTCGCACAACTTCGGGTCGATTTATACCATTTAATTATTAATTATTTTTCCCACTCTTTTCCTTGATCATTTTTAGCACGTTACCGTGACTTTTAATTTGGGAGCGCAAGACCAGTTATTTTCTTGAAACCAACTCATCATGCATGATGTACTCGAGACGCTCTTCACCCTTGACCTTCGTGTCCCACTCAGACACGTCATTTTGTGCTCCATTTGCTTCGCACAACTTTCCTGATGCGTGACCCGATTTTATTTCACCCCACGGTGTCACATTCATTTTCCAACTTGATTTGTGGGTACCCTGTCGACCAAAACCTGTCAGCCCCAATTATGGACATGGCCCACATTGAGCCTACTACCCGTACGATACTTGTGTCCCATTTATTGGAATCCCCATGTGCTACTTATTTACCCATGATCATCAACACCTATTTTTATTCAATTTTTGCACAATGTCCGATTTTTATCCAACCCGGTTTGACCGAACCCAGTCCAAGCTCCATGTTACTCTCCATCATAACACCCTCACTTTCCTCGTCCAAAATAATATTAAATACCTGTTCACCTATTTCACTATTTATTGGAATTTCGATTTATTTAAATCTCCATAGGAATGACCCATTTTTTTCTACAATTAATCCTAGCCACTTGATCCTCTTAATTAATCCTAGACATTCAATTCCTATATGACAAATTTTCCCACCCTCTTATTCATGCTAGCCGGCCCTAAATTCAATGTGGAAAACCACTTTTTTCTCTCTCTTCCTCTCTCATTAATTCTCACTACAATTATTATCTCTCTCTCCCACTCCTTTCTTCTCCACAAAAACACACACAGCCACCACCATTACACTCAGCCCGACCTCTCCCTATCCTCCTAGCCGAGCTTGGCTCCGGCCACCCTCCTGGCCAGCCTCCGCTGTGGTCGGCCGTCGACCACTCCACGCACCACCACTCCTCCATTTCCTCCTCCTTCCATCAACACCATGTTAACCATCACCACCACCTACCATTTCTGCCACCTCCAGCCAACACCACCACCTTCCACGCGAGCCACCGCCGCCGCTTCGTCGGCCACCGCCGCTGCTGCCGTGCCCGGCCAGCACGCCACCAGCGCACAGCAGCAGCGTACGCATGCAGGCGCACACGCGCGCGCGCGCCGCCGTACCGTCGTACGGGCCGTCGTGGCCCCCTGGCCGTGTGCCCCACTCCGACGAGCATCCCCCTGACGGCCACCGTCCTCCGGGACACGCTGTCGAGGCGATTCGTGCGTTTTGTACGAAGTTCCGACGTGACGAGCTCGAGAACGAGGCTGAAATAGCGTTCCGTCTTAGCGACTTCGAGCACATTTTCTCGGAAATCTGACCGTTGGATCGGCGATTTCTTCGTTCCGTCACAATCTCAGTATATCCACCTTCACTCCTGTCAATTTTCAGCCGTTGATTTTATTGTTTGATACATCAAAACCGGCCACCAAGTTGACCGTTGAAATTATATTAAATTTGGACAGTTTTACGGGGTCAACTTCGTCAGCTTGTATCTCCTCCACCGTAGCTCCGTTTGGCATGCTACTAGTTCCTGTGCGAAGCTGGTATAACCCTCTTACTACCCCTCCAGTTTTGTTTCATTGTGAACTTGTTTGATTGGTTGAATTCGACGCCAAAGTTGGCCGTCCGAATTCGTAATTTCTAACTTGTAAAATTCCATTTTTGAACACGGGACTCCAGATTTCATTTCTGACACCACCATTAGACTCGTGGCGTCGTTCTGGCATGTTTTCATATAAAATTTGTTAGATTTGGAGAATGTGGGCCCTGGCACATTTTTCGGTGCAAAGTGGGTCCCCGGGACTTTTTGACGCCGGCTCATCGGAATCCAATTCCGAATATACCGTTGAGTTCGTATCGTCATTCTGGACTCGTTGACATGTAGTTTGCTAAGTTTTGAGAACATTGACTCTGACACGCATTTTCGTGCAAACCGAAATTTCAAGTTCTGGTCAACGGGCCAAATTGAGATCGGGTCAACGGAATCCAATTCTGGAGATACCATTGGGTTCGTATGTCATTCTGGTTTCGTGGATATATAATTTGTTATATTTTATAGACTTGTTTCCTTGCACATTTTTCGGTGCAAAATGGCTCCGACACGGACACCGTTTTGACCCAAAATTACCTTTTTGCCCTTGTGTCCAAATTTGACCGATGGGTAGGCTATCCTAGCTAATTTATCCATTCTGGACACGTTGGCGATGGTTATTTCATCGTCCGACAATATTTGTTGATAGTTTCTCTGAGTTTAACTTATTTTATAATCTTTTAATAATTAATTTTTATAATATTCGTATTTCGGGATTAGTACAACGAAATTGAGATCAGTCAATTCCAGTGATCTCACATCGTTGAAATTGACAAGATGGACACGTAGATCACTGTAATAAGATTATCAACTTTACCGTTGATCATCTTATCTCGATTTACGTGTCGTAAGTTTCGACGTACGAATAACGAAGTACACTTTGTATCTTTAATAATTAGACTAGAATTGACCCTGTTTGACCAGAGTTGACCAGTTGACCCAAAGTCAACTGTAAGTCAACACTTGACCTAGTTTGACTAGATTATTGACCGGAGTTGACCTAGAGTTGTTTTGACTTAGAAGAACCTAGAATAATATAGATTGCTTGTAGAGTTTCATTTATTACAACTTGAATACCTTGTAACCTGTGTTGCTTTAAATAGGACTCTGTGGCTTCAGTTGGACCCCTATACCTATCAGCTGTTCAGGTTATCAGGTGATTACATTCTCTGATCATTTTATATCATGTTTAGGATTATATTTCCGGCTGTAGACTATCTTACTTGATGCTGACACGTTGGTAACACGGATTGGTACTATATGGATCCCTTCATGAGATGTTATCCCTCTCGGGAGCATCAGATACTTTTGTCATGTGTGTTTTACTTACATCACGTATCATATGCTTCTATCATCATGAATTTTCGAGAATCAGCTAGTGACTCATGTACCCTCATGATCACCGAGCCTTCACGAATCAATTCATGAATCACCCTTTATGGGCAACGTAGTATAATCATGAATCTTAACGTAACTTGAATGGATCCTTGTGTATTGATTGGGGATGGGGGAGTATAAGTGAACATGTGAATAAATCCAAGTAGTGTAATCATGAATCAAATCCAAGTAGTGTAATCATGAATAAGTTCTTAGCCATTCACATGTTTATGCAGTACTCTGAATCACTAGCACTGTCTCTCTTTATATATATCATAGATATTTACTTACAGTCTCTCTTTTACATTATGCTATTTCTTCATATCCTGTATTTTATTCTCTAGCATGATTACATTTCCTTTCCTGTTATGACTTGTTGAGATGTATTGTGCTCGCTCCTGTCCTGATTGGACCTGTTGATAAATTTTACAGATAGCCTGGAGGTTGCCTGCTAGCCTAGAGGAGACACATTAGAGGTTGTTTAGTTAGCTATTTTCAGTTGTCTGGAGTTGTATTTATTTTATGGATTACTGTATTTGAGCTTTGAGATGTATTTCTGGATTTGTGTATCTTAGACACTTAGGCTTCTATCTGCTGTATCTCTTTTGGATTTCATATTTTATCTATCTTTTATCTTGCTCTACCTTAGTTGTGATTGAGACTGTATCTGCTATGTCACCCCCATTCGGGGAGTATAAACTGCTTAGCCTTATACTGTTAGATGCATGAGACCTAGGGCATCGTTCTACCGCCGACACTGCGGCGTAGGCTGGGCGTTGTTACGTTCTCGTGCCCTAACCCTTGGGTGCGGGTCGTGACACATTTTTAGTGGTGGCCCATGTAGGTTAATTTTGTGTAGTGGTATTCGAACTAGAGTACCACTACAGCCTGCAGTAGGAATATGATATATTTTGAAGATACTCAATCACAGCTAGGATCCCTTGAGAGATTCCTGGGACGACCCTTGAGAATCTTATTTAACTCTGATTTGAAAACTCTCTTTTCCTTGATTTGATTTATCTTTATTTTCTGTTGTTGAATTTGATTTTGATGGATTATTGTTGAATTTGAGTTTGTATTTATTGATTTTGATGGAAGATTGTTGAATTTTGAATCTTGATGTTAGCTATAGCATCCGAGTTTGTATTTATATGATTTGAAGGATTTTTGTTCATTTTTGAATCTTGATGTTCGTTGATAAATTTGATTTTGGGTATTCATTGTTGATTTAACTTAATTTTTGTCAAGATGAAATTATATGGGTTAGGTCATCTAAGTTTGGAATCTAGTCTTCTATAGTCACATTAGCCAGCATGGTGAGGACACATAGTCTGGCTTGGATATATTTTTTGGGCGTAGGAATTTAAGGTTTTCGCAGCCAAGCTAGCGGCATCGCAAAAATGTTAAATACCACGATTCTAGAGGTATGTGCCTAAGTCGAGGACTGTGTGATTATCGTAGCCTTGCTTACTAGTATGACGGGGATTTAGAGCACCATAATTTTGGATAGACGCATATAATTATCAGATTGTACCTTAAATGTTTTGAACATGTTTTCACTACTTGTTCAGTCTTTCAAAAAAAAAAAAAAATTTGTTTGGTTTTGTTTCACATTATTTAACTTAGTGTAGCTTTAGCTGTTTTTATAAACCTTGTATAACTTCTTACTATGAATTTCTTCTTAATACAATGAATCGATAATTTTGCTAGACCTTGTTTTGGATTTGATATTATAGCTCTGATTTCAAAAGGGTTCCTTCTTTTAAACAGATAAGCAGAACAGATTCCTTTATCATTCTCTTCCTGCCAATATTTTATTTCCATCATTCTTGTCTTATATAACTGTCATGATTACATCAATTCCCTGTTTCGTATATAATTCTGTCAGCTATACCTTGAAAACTCTTGAATCTTCATATCATTTTGCCTGAGAAATGTTGAGGAAGTGACGTAAATCATCTAGTGCGGAAATGATGTAAATGGTTATCATAGAATGATTTGTAGGAATCAGAACGTTGGATGTCAATTATGAAAAAAAAAATTGAGAGGGAGATGTGGTAAAGGTTAGAATGGAATCAAGTGATAAATGTTATCAATTTAGAAACAATCGCAGAAAATTGGGTTACGAGAAATTCATGGATGTATTCAAAAAAAAAAAACTAATAAGGATATCAGAGGTCAACCTAGTTTTGAGGACTAGAAAATCTTGGTTATTGATTCTTGGGAACTATTACAAGGCTATGTAGAAATTTAGAGATAGAAAGGAGAATTTAATTGAATTTAATGATTTTGTGAAGTTGAACTAGATATTGTAAGAGGGTGACTAGAGACAGAGAGAACACAAGGATTTTACGTCATAGAAATTATTTTAGATGATTGGGAGAAATTATGGAATTCAAAAGGATAATATTTGAAGGTGAACGTTGAAGAAAATATGAAGGTTGATTTATAAATAAAAATAAATTTTGTGTGACATAGTGGTATTGGAGTTTAGTAAGTACGAGACTCGATTTAAACAAGTTCAAGGATTTCATAAACTGGATTTAGAAGTTTCGGATCTAAATTAAAACGAGGTGAAGGAATTTAAAAAAAAATTGATTAAATGAATAAGTGTTGACTCCTAATTAAGAGGGGTATGCTTCATGGAAAATGTTTTAGAAGTTTAAAATTTTTGTCTATGGTGATCATGGTAAAAGTTTAGATGACTAAAGGTTATAGAAATTTTGAGGGAAGTCATATGAAGGTCGATTTTATATTGGGGTTGTGAGAAAATATGATTTGGCAAATGATAAACTGATAGTATTAGAGAGAGACAATTTACTGACTTTCGTATGAAATCTTTTCATGTTTTTCTCTAAAAGGGTTTTTCAATATCATTGAATCCTAGTTTCCTTAATCACGACCAAATCGACTTCGATCACCTTTTCTTATCATATTTATATCTTGGGTTGTACTCAATTGAATTAAATTTGATTGTGACCTGAATCTCCATCCTTGTATGCTCATTCTCAGACTTTGTTGAACCTGTCCTCCATATTGCCTAAATCTTGATTTCCCCAATTTGATCAACTTAGATCGTATCGAGACTAAATATTCTTAATATGTATTGTGATTAGAATTTTCTATGAAATTGGCTTTCATTCTTTAACTTTGATTTTGATGTTTCTGAACCCTTTAAAGATAATTGGTAGTTATCTTTCTTTATTTTTATGATAAGTACCAATTTTCACATAGGATGGTAGGCTGTCTTACAGTTTTGATGATTTGTTATTCTGTGTCTTTTCCGGTTTGACACCCTAGACTGCTTGTGTGTTTTGATACCCTATGACCGTTTCGGTTAGCATGACTAGTATACCTAGATGAGACTTTCACTACCACCGTATGCCATGACCTTGTATGTCGTCCTTTTGATGGTATATTTTATTTAAGTTCTGGGACTTGATTGTGGGGGTTTGACCAAGAAGGAGTACGAACATTTTAATTTCGAGGACGAAATTTTTATAAGGTGGGTAGGATGTGAGCACCCTGAATTTCGTGTTGATTTTTTTTTAATTTTTTTGATTGATTTAGTTTTAATAAATAATTTATTCTGTTATTTATCTTTAAGTGTACTTTCCCACACCATTGATATTTGGAGTGTCAGGGATGTTCAACTCTGGAAATCTTCTTTATGAGTTTTGAAGTGGACATGATTGCCTTCATGACGGTATATAGTGTCCCATCCAAACTTCCCTTGTACTCTTTTTGCTTCGCACAACTTCGGGTCGATTTAGACCATTTGATTATTAATTATTTTTCCCACTCTTTTCCTTAATCATTTTTAGCACGTTACCGTAACTTTTAATTTGGGAGCGCAAGACCAGTTATTTTCTTGAAACCAACTCATCATGCATGATCTACTCGAGACGCTCTTCACCCTTGACCTTCGTGTCCCACTCAGACACGTCATTTTGTGCTCCATTTGCTTCGTACAACTTTCCTGACGCGTGACCCAATTTTATTTCATCCCACGGTGCCACATTCATTTTCCAACTTGATTTGTGGGTACCCTGTCGATCAAAACCTGTCAGCCCCAATTATGGACATGGCCCACATTGAGCCTACTACCCGCACGACACTTGTGTCCCATTTATTGGAATCCCCATGTGCTACTTATTTACCCATGATCATCAACACCTATTTTTATTCAATTTTTGCACAATGTCCAATTTTCATCCAACCTGATTTGACCGAACCCAGTCTAAGCTCCATGTTACTCTCCATCATAACACCCTCACTTTTCTCGTCCAAAATAATATTAAATACCTGTTCACCTATTTCACTATTTATTAGAATTTCTATTTATTTAAATCTCCATAGGAATGACCCATTTTTCCCTACAATTAATCCTAGCCACTTGATCCTCTTAATTAATCCTAGACATTCAATTCCTGCATGACAATTTTTTCCACCCTCTCATTCATGCTAGCCGGCCCTAAATTCAATGTGGAAAACCACCTTTTTCTCTCTCTTCCTCTCTCATTAATTCTCACTACAATTATTATCTCTCTCTCCCACTCCTTTCTTCTCCACAAAAACACACACAACCACCACCATTACACTCAGCCCGACCTCTCCCCATCCTCCTGGCGGAGCTTGGCTCCGGCCACCCCCCCTGGCCGGCCTCCACCGTGGTCGGCCGTCGACCAATCCATGCACCACCACTCCTCCATTTCCTCCTCCTTCCATCAACACCATGTTAACCATCACCACCACCTACCATTTCTGCCACCTCCAACCAACACCACCACCTTCTACGCGAGCCCCCGTCGCCGCTTCGCCGGCCACCGTCGCTGCTGTCGCACCCGGCCAGCGTGCCACCAGCGCACAGCAGCAGCGTACGCATGCGGGCGCGCACGCGCGCGCGCGGGCCTCCGTCGTGCGCCGTCGCACCGCCGCACGGGCCGCCGTGGCCCCCTGGCCGTACGCCCCACTCCGGTGAGCATCCCCCTGACGGCCACCGTCCTTCGGGACGCACCGTCGAGGCGATTCGTGCATTTTGTACGAAGTCCCGACGTGACGAGCTCGGGAACAAGGCTGAAATAGCGTTCCGTCGCAGCGACTTCGTGCACATTTTTCTGAAAATTCGACTGTTGGATCGGTGATTTCTTCGCTCCGTCACAATCTCGGTATATCCACCTTCACTTCTGTCAATTTTCAGCCGTTGATTTTATCGTTTGATACATCAAAACCGGCCACCAAGTTGACCGTTTAAATTGTATTAAATTTGGACAATTTTGCGGGGTCACCTTCGTCAGCTTGTATCTCCTCTACCGTAGCTCCGTTTGGCGTGCTACCTATTCCTGTGCGAAGCTGGTATAACCCTCTTACTACCCCTCCAGTTTCGTTTCATTGTGAGCTTGTTTGATTGGTTTAATTCGACGCCAAAGTTGGCCGTCCGAATTCGTAATTTTCAACTTGTAAAATTCTATTTTTGAACACGGGACTCCAGATTTCATTTCTGACACCACCAATAGACTCGTGGCATCATTCTGGCATATTTTCATATAAAATTTGTTAGATTTGGAGAACGTGGGCCCTGGCATATTTTTCGGTACAAAGTGGATCCCACATTCTGGATCAACTGGACTTTTTGACGCCGGCTCATCGGAATCCAATTCCGGATATACCGTTGAGTTCGTATCGTCATTCTGGACTCGTTGACATGTAGTTTGCTGAGTTTTGAGAACATTGACTCCGGCACGCATTTCCGTGCAAACCGGAATTTCAAGTTCTGGTCAACGGGCCAAATTGAGATCGAGTCAACGGAATCCAATTCTGGAGATACCGTTGGGTTCGTATCGTCATTCTGGTTTCGTGGACATATAATTTGTTATATTTTATGGACTTTTTTCTTTGCACGTTTTTCGGTGCAAAATAGCTCCGATACGGACACCGTTTTGACCCGAAATTACCTTTTTGCCCTTGTGTCCAAATTGGACCGATGGGTAGGCTATCCTAGCTAATTTGACCATTCTGGACACATTGGCGATGGTTATTTCATCGTCCGACAATGTTTGTTGATAGTTTCTCTGAGTTTAACTTATTTTATAATCTTTTAATAATTAATTCTTATAATATTCGTATTTCGGGATTAGTACAACGAAACTGAGATCAATCAATTCTAGTGATCTCACATCGTTGAAATTGACAAGATGGATACGTAGATCACTGTAATAAGATTATCAACTTTACCGTTGATCATTTTATCTCGATTTGTGTGTCGTAAGTTTCGACGTACGAATAACGAAGTACACTTTATATCTTTAATAATTAGACTAGAATTGACCCTGTTTGACCAGAGTTGACCAGTTGACCCAAAGTCAACTGTAAGTCAACACTTGACCTAGTTTGACTAGATTATTGACCGGAGTTGACCTAGAGTTGTTTTGACTTAGAAGAACCTAGAATAATATAGATTGCTTGTAGAGTTTCATTTATTACAACTTGAACACCTTGTAACCTGTGTTGCTTTAAATAGGACTCTGTGGCTTCAGTTGGACCCCTATACCTATCAGCTGTTTAGGTTATCAGGCAGGTGCATTCTCTGATCATTTCATATCATGTTTAGGATTATATTTCCTGCTTTAAACTATCTTACTTGATGCTGACACGTTGGTAACACGGATTGGTACTATATGGATCCCTTCATGAGATGTTATCCCTCTCGGGAGCATCAGATACTTTTGTCATGTGTGTTTCACTTACATCACGTATCATATGCTTCTATCATCATGAATCTTCGGGAATCAGCTACTGACTCATGTACCCTCATGATCATCGAGCCTTCACGAATCAATTCATGAATCACCCTTTATGGACAACGTAGTATAATCATGAATCTTAACGTAACTTGAATGGATCCTTATGTATTGATTGGGGATGGGGGAGTATAAGTGAACATGTGAATAAATCCAAGTCGTGTAATCATGAATCAAATCCAAGTAGTGTAATCATGAATCAGTCCTTAGCCATTCACATATTTATGCAGTACTCTGAATAACTAGCACTGTCTCTCTTTATATATATCATAGATATTTACTTACAATCTCTCTTTTATATTATGCTATTTCTTCAGATCCTGTATTTTATTCTCTAGCATGATTACATTTCCTTTCCTGTTATGACTTGTTGAGATGTATTGTGCTCGCTCCTGTCCTGACTGGACCTGTTGATAAAATTACAGATAGCCTGGAGGTTGCCTGCTAGCCTAGAGGAGACACATTAGAGGTTGTTTAGTTAGCTATTTTCAGTTGTCTGGAGTTGTATTTATTTTATGGATTACTGTATTTGAGCTTTGAGATGTATTTCTGGATTTGTGTATCTTAGACACTTAGGCTTCTATCTGCTGTATCTCTTTTGGATTTCATGTTTTACCTATCTTTTATCTTGCTCTACTTTAGTTGTGATTGAGACTGTATCTGCTATGTCACCCCCATTCGGGGAGTATAAACTGCTTAGCCTTATACTGTTAGATACATGAGACCTAGGACAGCGTTCTACCGCCGACACTGTGGCGTAGGCTGGGCGTTGTTACGTTCTCGTGCCTTAACCCTAGGGTGCGGGTCATGACAAGATCCGCATACGGATTGCCTCTTTTCTCCAGTCCAATCGGACGATGGTGCGTCGGACGAGTTTTACTTTAAAACTTTCGATCAAGCTTTATTGTGGTACGCCGATTTTATCATGCGTACTATTTGCACCGGATCACAGATTAAATGGACTGTCTTTCCGGATCACCGCCCTTACTTTGAGGCATTAGGGTTAGAACACTTTGTTACCTTACAATTCTCCATTGCCACTAATGCCATTAGATTATTATATTGTAATTTCGTGTTAGAAACTTTTACCGCGAGGACAAGTGTCGGAGGAATCGATATCGAATTCACTGATGAAACGTTAGCAAAAATCCTTAGTATTCCAAACGAAGGTGCCTCGCTCGATAACATCACTGATTTTGATTTCCCCGATGGCACGACACTCGTTAGTTTCAAGAATGAGCTTTGTGCGCCTGCACGCGCTCGTCCTGGAAAGTTCAAGGCTAATAACTTGAACTTGTTTAACTACGAATTACATCGCATCATCTATTCTACCTTACTTCCAAAATCCACTTCCAAAGATGATGTCGCTGCACTTGAGCTTTCTGCTCTTTATCATATTCTTAAGGGGATTCTTTTTTTTGCCCCTAAGACTATCATTCAGATGATGGGTAGATGTCGCGGAAGAGACCGCAACCTATCTTATGTGATGCTTATTCCTCGCATCTTTCAGAGATTTGATATTGACCTATCTACTTGTGCTGTCGACCCCGAGCCCAAGTTCCTCAAACTCTCTCGTCGCAGCATTGCCACTGTTCCTCCACCTACTGCACCTACTCCTTTTGCACCTACTCCCACAGCACCTGTTCCTTCTCATTCTTACCCTATGACATTTGAGGGTATTCAACAGCACTTATCAGATCTGTAGTCCTTTTATGTTGAGACTTCGAGGGAACACGAGTTCCGTGATGTGACTCGGTTCCAGGCGATTGCCAACTCCTTCGCCGATCTGAGGTTTGCGCAGACGGGTCATTCTGCTAGCTCTCTACCTCGAGACCCTTCTGTTTCTGGCTACCGCATTGACGACGAGGCGGTCCACTCTCTGTTCCAGCCAGGGAACGCCTATGATTGGTATCGTACCGCTGGTGCCACTCCTCGCACTTCTGGCGCTGGTACTTCTAGAGCTGGTCCTTCTGGACATGTTGGCACAGCAGCTGATGACGATGTTGACAAGGATGATGATTTTTAAGATGTTAGATATTGAGACTGTTACTTTTGTCTTATGTTTACTTGGAAATGCTCCGACATTCTAAGATTTTATCAGTACTCTTATTTTTAGTTATTATCAGCACTTTTCTTTTATTATGTGACTGTTCATAGACATGGTTTTGATTATGCCTTAGTTTTGGCATCTTAGTTTATTATTCAGCACTTTATTTGTTTCAATTTTATTCTCGCACTTTATTAAATACTGCCTGTGACAAATACATGCCTGTGTTGTTCTCTAGACTATCTGTTTCTACCATGCCTGTAATGAATATTCATATATATTTTTTTATTGTGTTTCTTCACTGTTTGTTACTTATGCATTTATTGCGGGGGAGCTTTCTCTTTTGCAATTATTTTGCTAAGTGACAATGGGGGAGAAATAAGATCTAACATTTTCGTAAATACAGGTTATGAACAATTTCTTTTGATTACTATTTTGAATGGATCCAAGCTTAGATGTTATATCGGCAAGGTTTGCCAATTATCAAAATGGGGGAGATTGTTGGCCCATTGGTCATGGTCAAACCTGATTTTAATAATTGATCAAACTCTGTCTCGATATAAATGCAAGTCAATTCAGATGTTTATCTACGACGTTTTGGACACTGCTCAACAATGGATATTTACTATGTTCAAGACCGAAGCTGTTCCGAAGCTGTTTGCCATTCAGAATGCACTTCCTGTTAAGCTATGTAATTTTTTATTTTATTGAGTCTAGGAATACATTATACACTGAGTCGTACTGGCAAATAGACTATCCGAAAATGTTTTTCAAAACCATCCTATTCTGTTACAAATGAACTACGTTATTGAAAAACATCCTTTTTACAAAAAGCTTCTGAAGGACTTTTCAAAAAGCCAAAATTGATTTTTCTCAAAAATGAACTGGCAAAACCCTAGCA
The DNA here is from genome assembly GCA_029216955.1 of Iris pallida. Lineage (NCBI taxonomy): Eukaryota > Viridiplantae > Streptophyta > Magnoliopsida > Asparagales > Iridaceae > Iris > Iris pallida. The sequence continues at coordinate 1,925,015 of JANAVB010044215.1, forward strand.
GAACTCGGTCCGAGTTCGGCCAGAGTTCAGCCAATTGGAACGTTAGTGAACGTTGGATTTTGAACTTGGTCATCCTTCAGTTGCGGTTTGTTACAAAGAGTTCTGTCCGAATTCTGCCCGAATTCTGTCAGAGTTCTGTCTTTGGAAAAACTATAAATAGAGAAGTATTTCGATCATTTCAAATCACCAATTAACTTTCAATCTCTTCTCTTCCTGAGCTTACATTCTTCCAAAGAGTTTTCAAAAAGCTTACATTTTCAAATCCCAAGCCAGTTACAATCCTCTAGTCGATTTGCCAGTGCGGTGCGGTCTAGAAGTTTCAGAGCGATTGTAATCAGAGGCTTGATAGAAGATACAACTCTTTACAATTGAAGTTGGTCGAGTTCTTCGTATCAAAGCTCGCGTCTGTAGAAGTTGCAAGGACTTTGTATAAAAACTTGCGGGATTTTCCAATTGTGGATTCAACTGGAAGCTAGAGTTCTTCCGACTGGACTAGTCCTCACAAGAGGGAAACCAGTATAAATCTCGGTGTTTGCGTTTGCCTTCTGATCAATTTTAATTTCTGTCATTTACTTTGTGATTATTATTGTATCTGTGATCTAACTGCTAACAAGATTTTTAATTAGCAATATTCTGCTGCCTACTCTATTCACCCCCTATAGAGTATTCTGCTTTACGATTTCGTTCCTACAGTGCACTCCCTCGAGCCTAGGCAGCAAATCCAGTCGGTAGGCTACTGCACCGATCCTTTCTATGATGGTAAAAGGTCTGATGTAGCACGGACTGAGCTTTCCATCGCCGCCAAAGTAAATCGTGCCATGTGTCGGGGATATCCTCAGAAACACCATGTCACCAGCCTAGACATAAAACAAAAACTCAACACATAGCTAACAAATAATCACGAACAACACGACAGGAAACTGAAACTAATCTCGAACTCTAACGGTCCCCGGTGACTATCGGCCCAATACCGCTGCCTATCCTGAGCCATCCTAAGTCTGTCTCTAAACAACCTGACCTTCTCGGTCGCATCCATAACCATCTCCGGCCCAAGAAGTGCCCTCTCGCCGACATCGTCCCAAGACAAAGGAGTACGGCATCTCCGTCCATATAGAGCCTCGAATGGCAACATCTCTATACTTACCTGGTAGCTGTTGTTGTAAGCAAACTCTACCAGGTGAAGATGGTCCTCCCAAGAGCCCCCGAGATCAAGCACACATGTGCGAAGCATATCCTCCAAAGTCTAGATAGTCCTCTCTGACTGTCCGTCTGCCTGGGATGATAAGCGGTACTAAACTTGAGTGAGGTGCCCAAACTAGCCTGCAAACTCCTCCAGAAGTGGGAAGTGAATCGGCTATCCCGGTCTGAAACTATGCTCACCGGAACCCCATGCAATCTCACGATCTGACGAACGTACAGCTCTGCCAGCCTCTCCATAGACAAACCCACTTTAAAAGGCAAAAAGTGGGCCGATTTGGTCAATTTATCAACGATGACCCAAACTGCGTCTTTCCCTCATGGCGATCGTGGAAGTCCAGACACAAAGTCCATGGTGATGTGCTCCCACTTCCACTCGGGAATGGGTAGCGGCTGTAGCAATCCACCTGGTCTCTGTCTCTCGGCCTTCACCTGCTGACACACAAGGCAACGAGATACAAACTGAGCTACCTCGCGCTTTATGCCATACCACCACACGTGCTCTCTCAGGTCCCTATACATCTTGTTGGCCCCAGGATGCAGAGAATACTGAGAGCGATGGGCCACCTGAAGAACCTCCTCCCGAAGCTCTCCACGTGGAACGTACAGCCTAGTACCATGCCACAACGACCCATCTTTGGCTAAAGAGAAATCGTCGAGCAACCCCGTCCGCACCTGCTCCCTGATGCTCCTCAGGGCAACATCATCATACTGCGCTGACCTGACTATCTATCAGCTCAGACTGAATCTGCAAACCCCACATCTGGATCTCCATGCCCGGAATGATGACCTCGATACCCAAACTATCCAGGTTGGCCAAAAGATGATGATCTGTCGTCAAGAACATAGCTGCTGGATACCTGCTCAAGGAATCTGCAACTACGTTGGCCTTCCCCGGATGGTACTGCAGTGATATATCGAAGCCCTTTATCAGCTCTAACCACCGCCTCTGCCGCATGCTCCTTCTGAGTGAACACGTACTTCAAGCTCTTGTGATCTATGAAGATCTCAACTCGCTCTCCGTACAGGTAATGCTTCCATAACTTCAAAGCAAAAATAACTGCGACCAACTCCAGATCATGAGTATGATAGTTCTTCTCATGAGGACGTAACTGTCTGGATGCATAGGCTATCACCTTTCCGTGCTGCTGAAGAACACCACCCAAGCCCTTCCCTGAAGCATCGCTATAGATCGAGAACCCACCTGACCCAGATGGCAAAGTCAAGATCGGAGCTGAAGTTAACCTTCTCTTCAGCTCATCGAATGCAGCCTGACACTCAACAGTCCAGACGAACTCCACGTCCTTCCTGGTGAGTCTAGTCATCGGCTCTGCAATCCGCGAGAAGTCCTGGACGAACTTCTGATAACAGCCAGCCAAACTAAGAAAGCTCCGAACCTCGACAACTGAACTAGGCGTAGACCAAGACTCAACTACTGAAATCTTCCTCTGGTCCACCGAGATCCCGTGCTCGGTCACAACATGACCTAAGAACTCGACCTGATCCAAGAAGAACTCGCACTTCAAAAGTTTTCCGTAGAGTTGCTCCCTCCTCAGAGTCTCTAACACAACTCTCAAGTACTCCTCATGCTCCTCATGCATCTTCGAATAGATCAAGATATCATCTATGAAGACCACCACAAACTTGTCAAGGTACTGATGGAATACCTTATTCATCAAGTTCATGAACACCGTGGGAGCATTGGTCAACCCGAATGGCATCACTGTAAACTCGTACTGGCCGTACCGAGTCCAAAATGCCGTCTTGGGAATGTCATCCCGCCTCACCTTCAGCTGGTGATACCCGAACCTCAAGTCTATCTTCGAAAATACCTTCGCCCCACTCAGCTGATCGAACAAGTCGTCGATCCTCGGCAAAGGGTATCTATTCTTGATAGTGAGGTTGTTGAGTGCCCGGTAATCAATACACATGCGGGACGTACCATCCTTCTTCGACACAAACAGGACTGGCGCTCCCCAGGACGAAGAACTGGATCTGGTAAACCCCTTGTTCTGCAGCTCGTCGACTTGCTTCTTCAGCTCTATCAACTCGCTGTTGTTGACCCTATATACGTGTTGTGAAATGGGCTCGACGCCCGATACCAAGTCTATAGAGAACTCAATGTCCCTTTCTGGCGGCATCCCCGGTAACTCCTCGGGAAAGACATCCGAGAACTCAGCTATCAACGGATGTGGCAAATCCTTCCCTGCCAACAAAGCTCCACAGAATCCAGCCTCCGGCTCCGCTGCTCCTCGAGCAAACTCGATCTCTGGCTCTCCCGACGGCCTAAAAAGAACTCTGCCTCCTCTACAATTAATACTAGCAAGGTGCATGCTCAACCAATCCATATCGAGTACCATATCATACCTCGGTAGGGGCATTACGAGCAGACACACACTCTCGTTCCGACCTCTAAGGGTGACTCTTCGTCCCTTGTAAATATTATTAACCAGGATGATGCCTCCTCCGGTCATAATCTTACAAGTCCTACCCATATATTCGGCAATAATGTTGTGTCTCAGAGCAAAGGAAATAGACACAAAACTATGAGTGGCACCAGAATCAAACAAGACGAAAGCAGAGAAAGAATCAAGGAGAACATGACCTGCTACAACATCTCCCACTGGCTCTACCTCCTCCTCTGCTGCCAAAGCGAACACCCTGCCCACAGGTGCTCCCTTCTGGTGCTGTACAAAGCGCTGCTGCTGGGTCTGAAGTAGAGGACCTCTCTGCTGAACTGCTAGTCCTCGATTCTGCTGTACCCTGTCCTGGCCTCCTCGGACTACGTGAAAGCGGCAATCCCTTAGCTGTTGATCGTGCGCCCCACAGTATAGACAGACGCCCAACCTCTTCCTACAGGCCTCCCTGGTGTGCCCCGGCTTCCCGCAGAAGCCCCACAGAGTAGCCGGTCTTTGGCCCTGTCCCTGGTGCTGCTGGGCATGCGCTGGTGCCTGCTGAATCTGTAACAGGGGCTGCTGCTGAAATGGCCTCTGCTGATGCTGAAAGTGGGGGCACCTGGCCGATCCTGCACTGGAACTTGCCTCCATGGTATCTCTGCTCCTCTTCGGCTTGAGGCCGAAGTCCTCCTCTACAATCTACACGTCCATCAATATCTGATCGAACGTTACGTCACGGCGACCCGAGGTGCGGGTGCGCACTGCATGAATAAGTCCCCTACGGAACTTACGAGCCTTCTGCCCCTTATTCTGGATCATATCGGGAGTGAACCTGCTAAAGTGGAAGAACTCTGCTGCATACTCGTCCACCGACGAGTTCTCCAGCACTAGACCCACGAACTGGCCCTCCAATACTGTAAGAGCCACGTCCGGAAAGAACTACCCCTTAAAGAGCCCCCGGAAGTTCTCCCATGTCATCCCTCTCATCGACGCACGAAGATCCGTACGGTACCATGTCAGCGCGATGTCGAAAAATCGGCTGGCTGCAGCCGAAACCCATAGTCCTCTAGGAAGCTCTGCCAGCTCCATACTCCACTGCACGTCCTCTAGCCAATCGTCTGCATAAAGGATGCCCTCCGTGCCCGTGAAGTCCCTGGAGCACATCTTCCTAAAGTCTAATACTGTCTCTGGCCTAGACTGCTACTGGTACGGCAGCTGGCCAGTAGGGCCCTGTACCGTACCCGGTGCCACTCTCTCCACGGCTGCCAGTGCAAGCTGATGCGAGTTCTCCATGCTCTGCCTCAGCATCTCAATCTGACGGTGTGACGCCTCCGTCTGGCGCTACGATGCCTCTGCCCGGGCTCGCTGTGTCTCCATCATCTGCTGAAGGAGAAGGAACATACGGTGTGTATCCGTCGGTGTCGGAGGTAATGGCGGTAGCATCTCTGGAATGACGATCGAAACCCTCTGGGGTGGAGGTGGTAGACCTCCCTGTGCAACTGCCACGGCCTCCTGGATAGTGGAAACACTTGGGGCAGTCTCCTGAACCTCCTCCTCAGCCTGGTCAGATCTCTCGTGCAAGCTACTCGATCCAGTGGCCTGCGGGTGCGTCTTCGTCATCCTGGAGACGAATTGAAACAAGAGATCAATATGGCACATGAGAAGATATTATCAAAGAAGGATAGTTAATTTAATACAAAGGGAGTAATTATGATAATCAAAAGATCGGAAATTTTTCCTAGGTGTGATTGAGAAACTCCTATCATATCCTAGGTCCTACGTCCTAATTGCAGGCTCGTAATTAGTACTCTAAGTCGAGCACTGTAAGCCCCTATTTTTCAAAAATTATTTAATTAGTGTTAATTAATTATTAATGTCATTTTTAGCCTTAAAATATTTATTAGGATTTTTAGGAATTTTTCTAAAATTTTTAAATGATTTTTAAATGAGTTTTAAATACTAAAATATCATTTTGCAATTTATTAAAATGATTTAATACCATTTTGTAATTTTTAGAATTGTTTTAATAGTAGTTTGTAATATTTAGAATTGTTTCAGTATTAGTTTGTAAATAACGAATTGTTTTTAATGCGGAATGCAAATTTTAATTTGTATTTAGACACTGTTAGGACCTATTTGCAATTACCTAAACTACAGGGACCTAAATGAAAAACCCTAATCCTACCCACCCCCGACGACTGGCCAGCTGCCGACGACCGGCCAGCTGCCCCCCGCCATTTTTGGCCGACCTAGCACCGCTCGGCCGACTCTAAGCCCCTATAAATAACCCCCTCACTCACCCCGACCCATCTCCGACGACCGCCGCCCCGTTCTTCCTCCATAAAGCCTAAACCCTAACCCTAACTTCGGCGATCCCCACTGCCACTTCCCCAGCGACCTTCACCACCAACCACCACCGTCGAAGTGTTCGCCGCAGCAAGGCGAGTCGATCGCCACCGGAGCGCCACCGCCCCGACCGCTCCTCCGCCGTCCAGCGCTCGACGAACCCCCCTTCGACGCCGGACACGTGAGTGACAGGACTCATTCCGTGTCGTCCGTGTCTCGAATCCACGTGCGTGGTTCGCCAGGACACGGGGACACTAGTCCTCTGTTTGGACACGTAAATAGACGCTCGTACGTGTCGTGTATAGCACGGACACGTAGATTCATGTGTCCCTAACTGTCCGGGCACAGGATTGATTTTTTTTATATATTAATTAACCTAACCTAAATAAAACTAACCTAAACCTAATCCTAACACACCCAGCGGGCTGACCCCCTGGCCAGCCCGACCCAGTCAAACCCTCCCCCCCCCGCGCGCAGTGGGCCGAGTTCGAGCCCCTGTGCTGCTGTGTTTATTTCTTTTTCTTTTTTTTTTTTTCCTTTTTCTTTTTTTTCTGTTATTTATATATATATATATATATTTTATATATATATATATATATATATATATATATATATATATATATATATATATATATATATATATATATATATATATATATATTTATATATATATTTATATATATATGTATATACATATATTTGTATATATATATGTATATACTGTATATAGGCAGTATTTTTATGTATGTATATATATTTTTATAGTTAGTAAATTTTTATATATATATTTGAATTTATATACATATATGTATATATGTATATTTTTTCATGTGTATATATATATTATTATATATATACTATTATATATATGTATACAATATTTGTATACATATATATGTACTCTATAATTAAGTATTTTCTTATATATATATATATATATATATATATATATATATATATATATATATATATATATATTTATTTTTTTTATGTATGTATATATATGTATGTATATATATATATATATATATATATATATATATATATATATATATATATATATATATATATATATATATATATATATATATATATATATATATATGTATTTTTAGCATATGTATGTATATATCCACTATGTATAATTTTACCTTATTAAAATATTAATATTTATTTTTCACTTTTACCAATTTGTATTTTAGTATATTTAAATTACTGCAACCATTTGGTGTCCAAGCCTAGCATGGGTTTTTGGGCCCAAATGTGTTTTCACACATTCAAGACCTGTACAAGTCATATTGGACTTGATTCATGGCCTTGGGTCCTGTATTTGAACTTTGGTTCAAACTATGTACATGGACAAAATACGCAGATAATTAATTATTTAATTTCAGATTGTGTGTAATGCTGTTTTTGAATTTCTAAAAATACTTAAAGTACTGTTAAAATTTTGGAAAAATAGTATTTAGATACTATGTTAATTTAGCTAATTTAGTATAATTTTTATAGTATTTAATTTACAGTTTTGCCACTAGTTTGGCATATGAAACCAAAACTCACTTTCTGTATACTTAGGAAAACTGATTTTTTGTAAAATACTTGTACTGGTTAATAAATTCCAAAAAAATTATAATAAATTTCTATGATTAAAACGGATCATTTTGGTACTTTACTTTAAGTAAAAATAAGCTTTTTTGTCTATCTCAAAAATTGTTGGAACACAATGTTCATTTGATTTATTTATTGAATAATTACGACTTGCAACTTTTTGTGCTACTTTGAGTTTTAGCCGTATTGAACCTCACCCCTCACTAGTGTAAAGACCCTAGAAAGTTAATAAAGTAGTGTGTCACCCCACATTGGTCTCCTATGCTAAAATCATCATTTTGGCTAGGTGCCCAGTCACAAGTCGTGTTGCACCAATTAGTGTCCTAGTATTTTAGCTTAGTGTAAAAACTAAGTTTATGTATTTATTTCTACAGTGACGAGTTACCAGACATCTATAGCACTTTTATCACAGCTTGCTTTGCTTTGCTTTGCTAGAGGCAAGTACTTTCTACAAACTTTACATACTGTTACATAAATGAACTGCTAATCCAACCATGTTAAATGCTGATCCTTGGGGTAGCAAGTTAGATATTCACATGTTGTACTTCCAGTTACTTCCATGCTTAGAACAATCTTTATATATCCCTCACATGATTAGAATCTGGGTTATGGGGAAACTGTTAGTAGCATACGTGATTATACCCCCATCTCCGTACGTATGTACCGAGCAAGGTTGACATTTTATATGTATACCTTATCGTAGGCTTTATCTCAAAGCGGATTTGTGCGTATGTACATCTATCGCCGTTTCACTTGTACGAAAGTACATTTCATTATGTGCCCCCAGCACATTGTACATCTATTGACCGATCACGTACTTGCTACAGTTTTAAACATTACATATACATCTGTCTCTATGACATATGTGTCCTTGCCATGATAGACTATGTGATGCCATGTTTCCAGTTATTTCCTCTTATGTTCATTTCCATGTTTTATATGCTAGTTTGCTAGATTCAGTACTTGCTCCCGTCCTGACAGGATAACGTTGTAGGTATCCTTACTGAGGAGGAGTTACTTTACGACACATATTATGGAGATACTGCCGAGGACCCGGCTTTGCTTTACGAGGATGTTCCTGCGGGGAACCTCGCCTAGTTGTCTTTTTGCTATAGACTTTTGAGAGTAGTCATGTATTAGACTACGTATTTTGTAACTGGACATGTATCCAGTTTTACATTTCAGACTTGTACTTTGGACATTTTACTTTAGGAGACGACTTTTGTGTTTGGAGCATTTATGACTTTTATTCACTTATAGAACTGTTAGCACATTTAGTCTTATCTTGTTATCTCTAGAACAGCTCACTGCGTTTTATCCTAAACACAGGCTGGACATGACTCGGCCCGGCCCAACAATTTGGATAACGGGTCGTGATAAGCACCATTACGAGATCGCACTAATTGCAACACTGACCTGCATGGGCCACCTCAAAAATGTGTCACGACCCGTACCCTTATGAGGGGTACGAGCACGTGGGTACGTCCAGCCTACGCCGCAGTATCGGCGGTAGAACGTTGTATATAACGTCTATAAATAATATGACTAACAGTATAAAGGTACCGGTATAGTATATACTCTTCGAATGGAGGTGACATAGCAATACAGTCTCAATCACATGATAAAACTAAGGTAGATAGCACAGAAGGATAATATGATAGATAAAAATGAAATAAGTCCAAGATCCAACACAAGCTCAGATATATACAACATCACAAGGTCTCAAAATATAATACAGAAAGCTACAGTCTGAATGTACTAGCTGGATCGCAGTCCAGGCAAACCCAACTAATCTACACTACTCTGGGAGTACAAAGTCTAGTGGCTCTACTATAAGGCCACGGTCCTGGACTACTCCATCTAACTCGAGCCCATAATAGGTCGAGCAGTCTGCCTCAGAATCATCTGTAATATATCAACGGTATCCTGTCAGAAAAATGAGCAAGTACAAGCGCTAACAGCAGTTCCATGTGAATTGACAAATTCTATAAGAGACAGTATAATGAACTACAAGACAAAGATATATGAAGATTTGGGAACCGTTCGGAAGCTGAGTTACAACTCTTAAACCAAACAAGGACCGGGGTTGTAACCATTCTCCCGAGCAGAACTTAGTCTCCAATCAAGGTATAACATAAAGGCTTGTAGAACATGTGAGTAACTGAATATCATAGCATGGTGAGAAAGTTCTGAATGTAGAATAGAGCAAGATATATGATAAGATAAAATAAATATAAAATGTGCCTTGAATTATTAGAGCGTTATGTGATCGGCTTGGGATAAGTGACAGGACAGGCTATCCACTTGGCCCGACAATCCGCAGTGACCTCAACGGATAGTCATGCCGGCCAACCTGGATAATGAGCACAAGGTAAATAGGATCTCGCTACACCCTACGTGAGGGGAGAGTGGCGCGAGCACAAGAATATAGTGACAGGGTGGCTTGGATCACATAGCCCATAATAATTCCCCATCCTCGTGATTCCGTAAGAGGGTAACAAGTCCCCTTAGAAATCGATGTCTATACAAGTACAGGGAACAAGACATGAAATTTACCAATATACCCAGAAATCTAGGAACAACATCTCATGTCATGATCCAACGTATACTAGTCCGTGAACTATCGTGACTGGGAATCGAGTAAGACACTACGACTGAATCGGATATAGCAGATATCAAGACAATGAAAACTATCAGTAAATGTACTCGCCTGTTATCCTGAGCTGTAGGGTATATCAATGCTCAGAGTAGTAATCAGAAACCTAAAGATGAGATATTGCATGTTAATTTAGGTTTAACAAAGTTATGAATAATTTATAATGAATGATATAAAATCTAGGTCAAACTCGGTCTCACTGAGTCACACTAAGTCCTGTCAAGTCAATCTAGGTCAAATTAAGTCATATCAAGTCAATCTAAGTCAGACTAAGTCAACCCTAGGTCATACCAGTCCTAACAAGTCAAAACAAGTCGAAGCAAGTCAAACGGGATCAAGAGTTGACTTACAGTTGACTTTTAGTCAACTGGTCAACCCTGGTCAACTCTAGTCAACTCTAGTTCAACCCTAGGTCAAACTGGTCAAATGTTGACCAACAGTTGACTTTTGGTCAACTGGTCAACTCTAGTTTGGATTTTGTCAAATTTAGACAAAGGGTTGACTCATTGTTGACTTTTGGATAAAAAGTCAACTCTTGGTCAACTGAGCCAAAATTGGTTCAAATATGATATTTGTAAGGTGTACCTAACAAGTCACCTAAGTTTCAAGTCAATCCGAATACCCGAACCCCGTATCTTGAAATTACCCGATTACCCTTTACATATTTACCCTTAAACCACTCTAACATTGAAGCCAAGTGGCTTTTCCTTAGGAATTCTACTCCCCGCTTCCTAGGGTAGTAGGATACTAGCCTATACAACCATTACCTACCAAGTTCTCTAGGTAGAGTGGACATCCAGTCCATCTTACGGTCCATGTTAGTCGTTTACCCGTTATCTCGAGTACCGTAGGATACTCAACGATATCGCGTGATACCACTCTCCTAATCCCAAACGAAGTCCCAATTTCAACCTAGGAGCCTACCCACAAACTCTATTCTATATTAGCTAAGTCCACTTCAAGTTTGGATGCGTTCCGACGCTCCTAACTCAAAATCCCTCATTCACTTGTCCTCACCCAACCATTCACTCACTCACTCAATCTCACTTTTCAACTCCCACTTAGGACTAGTTTTAGGGGTTAGTTAGAGGGTATATATAGGTGTATATATAGCTATATATAGGGCTATATATGTATATATATAGGCATACATATAGGTATATATGTGGGGGGTTATGGGGGTCAAAAAGGGGGAGGGGGAATAGGCTGCTACTGCTGCTGTTATTGCTGCTTGCTGCTGCTGTTTGGAGGGGGGGTGGCAGCAGCCCAAAACCCCCCGGCTGCTGCTATTGCTGTCCTACTTCTTCCCCTCTTCTCACCCTCTCTTCTCCTTCTATTTTCCTCTATTCTTCTTCTCTAATTCCCCTCTAAACTCTCTCTATATCTCTCTAATATATATATAAAAACACTCATGCATATCACTCAAATTCATCCCCCTCTCTATATATATAAATACACATACAAGTATATATATAAACACACACACACACACATATATATATAGGAACATACACATATATATATATATATGAACACACACACACACACACACACACACACACACACACACACACACACTCACACACACACACACACACACACACACACACACACACACACACACACACACACACACATATATATATATATATATATGAACACACACACACACACACTCACACACACACTAAATATGAATATTACACTCCACAACATTAACACAAATATGGAATTTAAAGTGCCTAACCCACTTAGATGCAAATCTAATTATTCTATAAGTGTCCAAATTTGGGGGAAAACTCTAGGACACAATCACAAATCACAACTTCTCCTAGGACACACCAAACGGACTCAAACTTGACACGAATAGGGTCACAAACACGGGGATCAATCCTACGGGATCCAATCTAATTATTATGATGAAAAGAATGAATTAGAAAATTGGTTGTACCTATCGGGAGATGGATCCCAATGGAAAAATCCTCCGACACGGCTCCGACACAAAACGAATTGTTTAGGACACACCCCTTCACTTCTTGCTCCCAAAAGCTTGGAGAATCACTACTTGGGATAGAGGAAGAGTTGGATGGAAGAATATTGGGAAGAAGAGATTTATTTGGAGATGATTTCTAAGGAAATCCTATTCTTTTCTTGGAAAGAAAGCTTGGAGAAGAAAGAGATGGTAAAAATTTGAAGTGGGAAGAAGGAAGAGGGAGGGTGGTGGCCGGCCCTATATGTAAGGGTTGGGGCTCCTTATTAATTACAAGTTTGCCCCTCCCTTTACTTCCAAGCTAAGTTAGCTTCCTAATTTGGTTTTGGGGGTTAGTTTAGACTAAATAAAAAACATAATTAGGCCTAAACACTCACGTGGGATTAGTCCAAACTCCTAAACCTAAATGTTAAGTTTGGTGGACCATGGCTAATTAATGTGTTAAGCACAACTTAAGTCGAAATTCCCAGAGTCCCGAATTAAGTCGGAATGCGATAAAATTCGAACCCGACTCCTATAATCATGAAATATTATTATTCATGAAATAAAATTCCTAAAATATTCAAAAATAGAAAATTACCATTTTACCCCTATCTTGGAATAGTGAGGGTGACACGATCATTTGTATTTTCTGCCGTCGCCCAGGACACCACTACGACGAGCGCCGCAAAAGATGGAGACTATGCTTGTACTGCGGATCGCATACTCACCAAGTCAAGGATTGTCTGGAGATCGTTGATCACACTGTCCAAGGACAAGCACGAGGAGTACCAGGACTACAGCAAGGGGACCGGTCTCTCCAGATTCAGCAACCATACGGAGCACTACCAAAGGGACCAGCCTATGTCAGGACAGCTGGAAACATTGAAGAGATTCCAGTCCTGGAGGAATACTGAAGTCAGACTAAAGACCGAAGGCTTTTTCTTGCATGGTTGGAGAAAACCATGTATCTTGATTCGCAATACAGTCTTCCCTTAAATTTCTCTTAGCACCTAGATCCTTTCTTGAAACTTCTTGTTTTTTATTTTGAACCTTGGTTGATATTCGAAACTTATTTCGAGATATTGTTTCCTATTCAGTAAACATGTTTCATATCCACAATTCGATAATTGTTTGAAATCCACTACTCGATACTGTTTGCCTATTTTCCTTTCATGACTTTGGTTTTCTATTCGAGAGTTGTTTGTCAACTACTTGTTTTGACCTTGTCTCCTATCCAAGATTTCGCGTATTTCATGGATACTTGTTCCTATTCGTTTAATTGATATTATGTTCGCTAATCGAACTGGTACTATTTGAAATTTATTCCTACTCGAAATATCATTCTGAAAACTTGTTTGAACCTTCACTTTTATTGATGCTTGTTTGAGATTCTCTTTCCTATTCTTGACTTATTCGGGATTCGTTCTCTATTACGATTTTGTTTACTATTGAGATTCGCTTGTTTCATATTTACGATCCAATACCTTGTTTCCTATTGGAACCTGTTTTCTAGTCACTATTTGAAACCTTATTTTCTCGTTGAGATTTTCTATTCGAGATTTTGTTTCTTATTCACGACTTTGTTGATACTTGATTTTCTATTTTTGACTGTGTACCCTATTGGAGATTTTATTTTCTATTCGAGTTTTTGCTCAAGATTTCATTGTTATTCGAGATTTTATTAAAATTTGTTTTCGGTACGAGATTTTATTTCTTATTTTGAAACTTTGTCCCCTACCTGATACTTTGTTTCTGTTCATCCTTCGAGACTCTGTTATCCCTTCAGGATAATGTCCCATATATGGAATCTTTTTTACCATCCCATGTTCATTTGAGATTTCGGTTACCATTTGAACTTTGTTCACTATTGAGGTTTAAAATCTCCTTGTTGCCCTTTTAGTACTCACTACTCCTTGATTGGATCCGTTGCTGTTTCTTAGTACCTAACAAAATCTCTTGTTTCTAAAAGGCAGATAACATCACCTTTTACCTTGACTTAGACTACCAGAACTCATTTTGAATTCTTGAAATTTTAAATTCCCATGAATAAGGTTGAGAGACTATTCGATGATCTACTGGGGCGTGGCAGTTGTGCGCTGCAATCTTTGTCTGGACTACGGATACTGAGGGTTCACTGCAGCCAACAGTGCATTGGCGAGGCAGGAATTCTAAGTTGAAGTGATTTTGGATATTCATTGGTTTTCGAGTATTATTGAGACTTTGCCATATTCTTTATATCTTGATCTCTTGGGTTACTTCGTCAATGATTGTTGGAAAATGGAGAAAGTTGACAGGATATTCGGTGACATATTGTTATTTGAGTCACGGAGCCGAAGTCCACTGCAGTCAGATATATACTGGCGGGGTATGGATTCTAGGCAAAGTGATTTCAAATACCTATATGTTCTCCGGTACCATGGAAACTATATTCCCTTTTCCATATAGTTATTAATATTTCGAGAATCCTTGCACGTTCACCCTTATTTGATACTAATGGCTCCTGGATGTTCCATACTTCTTCTCAATCAACCCTTGCAATTTCCCTTCTTGTATATTGTTGTTGGACCATTGATTCTCTCAAAAAGTACCGATTGCTGTATCTTGATTTCGTCCCACCAGATTTCCCATTAATCATACTTATATATTTCGATCGTGTTTTGTCTAAACTTTGATCTTGATAATGTTTATCTAATCGTGGTTCTCCTATCTTGTTCTAGTCCACTTGTGCTAAACTCTTGATTTTGATCGTGCTTAGTAGATCGTATCTTCATAGTTTTACACTTCTAAGTTGTAGTTAATTTTCATTCCATCTCGTGCCTGTCTGATCTTTCTATTATTAACAAATTGTGTTATTTTAATTTTCGGCCTGAAATTATCATACTTGGTCTTGATTGAACCTTGTTTCACTTCGTGCCCGACCAACTTTGACCATTATCAATCATGTCATGTTACCCGTTTCATTCGTCATAACAAGTCATTCCAAGTTCTACCTTTGATCACATGAATATAATCCTAATTTTGCTTAGATTTTGTAATGTTTACACTCAGTACCTATTGATCATACCTACTGATTGAAATTCTGTTTTGATCATGACCAATTTTCCAGCATGCCTCAACTTTGATCTAAATTCTGTTTAGGTAATCGTGCCAAACGAGGTTTTTTTTCTTTTCTAGTCATGACTAGACTCTGTTCAACATCAGGTTTAACGTAGTGCTCAGTCTTAAAATTTTATCTTTGAGTGCTATAACTTGTCCACTGTATCCTTTGAATTTTGAGGACGAAATTCTTTTAAGGGGGAGAGATTTGTAACTCCACCTTCCCAATTTGTTTAGAATTTTAAAGTTTTCTAAATAATAATAATTTTGATTTAAACAATTTTGAATAATAATTTTTTTAATGAAATTTTGGAGGGAGATTTGAATTTATGGCATGGAGGGAATTCCTAGTTTGTTACAACTAAATTGAAGTGGTCCCCATTTTTGAACCTCCTAACAACTTTTATAACTGATTTCTGATCAGTTATGCAAAGAGTGAAAAAAAAGGGAGGGGTCATTTGCAATTTTACCATTAAGTGGAGGGGCTTATTTACAAAAGCCTCATTGTTTTTATAATAGCTGAGAGAGAGAGCTGTATTTTTCCCAAATCATCTCTCCTCTCGATTTTTCAGAACTCTTCCGAATTTCCTCAATCAAAGCCAAATCCCTAACCCTAACTTCTTCGGAGATGGCCATGGCGATGGCAGAGGACACTGTCTCTGGCGATTAAGCCGGCAGCTGCGTTGAGTTCCCGGCGACGACAACGTCGGCCCCTGGTCAGTAGCGCGCAGGAGGATCTCCAACGAACTCCTCCTCTAGAAAGCGGTCATTCGTTCGGCGACGTCTCTCCTCTCTTCCTCGACGACATTCGTTCCCCTACCGGCGACGACAACTGTGTACGACTTCCCAACGGTGATCTTCATCGTGAGTTCATAGTCGGCAGCCGAGGTGAGTCTCGATCCCAACTTTCGTTCAGATCTGGAATGGATTAGTGATGATCTTGATGATCGATCAATGATTGGATTTCTTCTTTCCTAAGTTGAAATTCGATCGGATGATAGAACAGCTGGTTGATTCGACAGAGTTGCCACGAATCTGAAGTTCGAATTCTTGTGAGTAATCTGGATTCTTAGTTTTGTTTTGGGGGAATTCTTTTCAAATTCGAGTATAATTTTTGAAGTAATTTTTGGGATGCATCCTACTTGTTTGTTTTAATGTCCATCTCGGGACTCGTTCGCATTTTGAACTCAGAGGGGGCTGTCTCCAACTCTGTGAGACGTGTCTTCATCACGGTTGGTTTTTCTCTGAAGGTATTCTTCCCATCCCTCTCGAGATTGTAGAGTGTTGATGTGGATTCTTGAATATGCGTAGTATTGCCGGGCCAGGATCAAGTCTTGAATAGGATGGTTCGTGATCGTGTTTGTGTCAGGTGTTGCCATGTCCAACCTGTGTGCGTGTCAGTGGAGGAATGGCGTGAATGTGGAAGGAAGGAGTCTGTGCCAAGCCAGGCTTTTCAAATTCGTTTGTACCTTCAATTGGATTGATTATATTTGTAATTTGCTTTCAAACATTTTCTAAACGTTGATTCAAATAAACTTTAAATCTTTGCCCTCCTGATTGCTCTTGGTTGATGAATAATTTAGCTTTGAGTGTTATATATTATTCGTGCTAGGTTTTAGGTCAGTTTCAATTTTTTTATAGTTGTTGGGCGTGGGTTGCTATAGAGATGAGGATTTGGTGGTTTGAGTAATCTGCATGTGTTGGAACTTTTTAATTTTTGTTTTGCTAACTCATGAGTTGAATTATGGCTTGGAGACTGAGGGGTTTGTGTGTGCTTGGAAGGACATTTAGTTCTGATTATTCTTCTGAATATTTAGCTTTGAACGACCTACTGAACTCTTGGCTTGTATGTATTTTTTGCTAGAGGTCGGATTGTGTATATATGCAGGCTTGGTGGAGTTGGCTATAGCTAAGCTCAATTGCTGGCCTAGGGTTGGTCTTATATATTTTCCATTGTGTACTTTGGTCTGCTAAGTTTGAGTTTGAGGGTGTGACCCTGCCTCTTTTCAGAATTCTGGGTTCAGGAAGACCATTGTGTTGGCCAAATTGACTAAGTATAACTAGTTTGCAGGTGACAATGGCCCTTTGATTTGTCCCTTTGGCATAAAACGTTTGATTGCTATGGGCTAGTTAGAATAATAGGAGGAGGTCTGGAGTGTCTATGGGAATAAGCAGCAGTAGCTAAATATTACTGTTTGGTTGTGTTCCATAGCTAATGGTGTGTGTTACTTCTTTTAGCTTGGGGTCGAATAGTTATTTTGCTTTGACTAAAAATGAATGTAGAGGGGTTAATCTAGAACTGAGTTTAAGTATTGTCAAGCAAAAATCAATTAGTTGTGTATATATTGGTACTTAGTTTTATTATACCTTAAAGCTGCTATCTATTTATCTTAGTCTAGTTATGAGCTAGGCCAATGTTATTATACTTCAGCCATTACATAATTTTTTATTTTTTTAACAAATGTTTTTAATGGAGATAAATTCTATTAACTATAAGAAAATGTTAAAAGATTAAGAAGGAATTAGTGGACCCTCATATTAAATCATATTAGCTAAATCTCAATAGAAATAATAATAAGATAGTTATACCTTCATGCATAACCTTAACCCAACTTGTAATTACAACAGGAGGACATCCAGATCTATTTCCTACCCTTGATCACCCGGAGCAAGGCAAGTACTTTTCTATGGTCTTGTGCATTTACATATCTTGTACTTTTCTTATGACACGTCATGACACGATATCCTGTACTCTCGTACTTTCATGTTCTTGTACTTACTTGTGTCGGGAGGGAAAATACACTAGCTATGTGACCAAACCCGGTTACTATATTCATGTAGATAGCTTAGGCCTCGCATCGTGCATGCGGGTCCTAGGCTGTACCGATATTCATGTACTCCTGTACATGTTCCTGTACTCACCCCAGCCGGTCACATAGGCTAGTTGTATTTCAAATATTGTACACATGTCATGTCTTGTACTTCAGGTTCATAGTTTATATTCTTGTACTTTATTTCCTGTACTTACATTCCTGTACCTTCATGTTCTTTTCCTGTATTTCATATTTCATGTTCTTATGTACGCATTTCCATATCATGATGTTCTTGTTCATTACCTAGAATTGTACTTTACTTCGCTCTTGACTGGATATGTTGCAGGTATACTTGCAGGATATTGTTCTACCTTATGGGCCAGAGCCCGGGATATTAGCTGAGCAGGATGGAGACATGACTTAGCTAGAGGCTTCAGGTTTAGATTGTTTAGCTCTACTCCTAGATTTTGTTTTAGAGTTCATAGTATATTTTATTCCTGATGACTCTGGTACCTTTATGTTATATAGATTTGTGGATTATGGTGATCTTTCTGGGAACGTTTTATAGATGCTATGCTTGTACACATTCATGTTTATCTGGTTAGATTTCCCTAGCTTGGTACAGCTTACTTCGTCGTGTCTAACGACGAAGGCTGGGCGTGTCTGACCCGTGTCCGATTATTCGGGAGCGGGTCGTGACACTGATCCAACCCAACACCCCCCAAACCAAAATTTTCTGCTTCATTTCAATTTTTTTACTCTCTCTCTTCCAAAACCCTAGTTTGTAATGCCCCGCTCCGCACGGTGCATTATGCTGAGTCGTTGACTCGAAGAGTTGCGTTGATCCGATTAATTATCGATGCAAATTGATACAAGAGTACGTTGACCCAAGAAATGCATCGAATCGGATCGATACAAAGAGTTATGTTGACCCGAGGAACACATCGAGTAAGATCGATGCAAGTGTTAAGTTGGCCCGAGAGAAAGCATTGAATCGATTCGAAGAACCAATAAATCGAATCGACGCAAGGTATTAGTCCAATTTGGACAAGTATTGATTTTAGTTGATTTCGTGTGTAGGCTATATATTTACGCTGAAATATAAGAGGTCGATATTTTGCCTTATTTACAACGGAGTCCGCAAAACCAAATTACCGCCTCGCAACGGACTGAGGCATAGGTACGGTAAGCCAAATCGGTCGTATAATTCAACGTAGCACGAAGTGCTCGAATGGCTAAGTCTGAAGATTTAGCCGCGCAACAAGTTATGAAATCAAGCCGCATCGGCTTAGCAAAACGACAAGGTGTATCGGATTAAGAGGGGGGACTTTGACTCTTCTTTCCTAGTCCGTCATGCTTAATTAAAATGTACATGGTATTGCTAAGTTAACCTATCGAGTCCATGGACGTGGCTCGATCGAGAGATGAACATAGTAAGTGTCAAACACTAGATAGAACAATTGAAATGAAACACACATCAAACGTACGAGTTGCTATTGACATTGAATATCGCAAAGGCGAGCGCCTTGGTGCACAAGCCATAAAAATATGGGATAACTATATCGACGAGTGCCTCAACGCACAAGTCATTCATGCCCCCGTGCACGAGTTAGTATGCTAGAACATTGAAAGACTATATCGACGCGAGTGCCTCAGTGCACGAGCTATAGAACATTGAATGCCCTATCGAGACGTGCCTCAGTTGCACGAGTCGGAGGGAAGGAACATAAGTCTAACATATTGAACACTAAGGCGTAGAACATAGAAATACTGAATCGAGACGTGCATCGAATGCACGATGCAAGGAATGGAGAATAACTATATCAAAGTGTGCGTACGTGTACAAGACTGATGAAAGATGGCTTCGTTGTGAAGAAAAGGACAGTTGTGGCATGAATGTGGCAGAACTGTCCAATATGGCATGGTGCCTTCAAAATGTTTATGGCCTTCGGGACGTTAATTGATGAAAATTGAGTTGGGGCATTGTGCCAATTGAAATAGAGATAAGCGAATTTGCTTGGTTGTATGAAAGATAAGATACGTTACATGGTCAAATGGACTTAAAGATATATGCCCGTACACGGGTGTTTTCTTCCCTCGAACGTGGTCTGCCAGGGCGCTAGGACCGTTCGGCCTAAGAGGGACTGTGAGATAATCAGTAATGTTGGTGCACTTCATTAAGACGGTTTACGACCTGCTATTGATGTGATAAGCCACTTACTCGAGTAATTCGGGGGTCCTCTATTGTTTAGGTTAGCAACTGCACAGAGCGATCATCGTCTTACATATTTCGATTTGAGAAATATAAGTCCATTCTATCCCGAAAAGCTAGTGACCTTCATATAGTTAAGGAACAACGGGTCGAAAGTGCAGGAACACAGAGCTCCTGCATAGAGAACTTATAACATGACAGAAAAGGAATGAGGCGCATTCACCTTACGTCGGTACAAGGGCGAGTGCGTCAGTGTTTAGTAAGAAGTCACGAAACAGCACGAGATTGCTATTGGTTGCCTGCTTGCTTATGTGAATCGAAATAACATGCTTGCATGATAACATGCTTTTCTACTTTCGAATATGCCATGAAACCGATCCTAAGGAGAACATAGAAAGATAACTAAATTGTATGCGGCATGAATCAATACATTACTAAATGTCGGTTTAGTTAGGTGGGTCTTTGATCAGTACAACAAGGACGAAAGTACTAATCCCCTACTAGTTTGCTAGCAGGTTCAGGGAATGGTCTGCTCGCGGCAGAGCTTTGCTTGATCGCGCTGAGGCATGGAATGCAGTAGCGTTTGAAGTATGCGATCGCATTGACGCTTGGACTTGCAACATGATTAATGCGGCCGAGATATAGAAGACATGATGTATGGAATGGTAAAATCCTTTGTGGGCAAGAGAGAACCGGAGTGTTGTAGCCAATCTGGCAAATTCAGTTGGGCTATTGAAAGCCTTTGTAACCTCAGTTCATTTATTGAATAAAGAGAATTGTTTCGTATACTCTGTTTCTTTTGCTGCTAAATAACAATATCAAAGATAACCATTTAAGAACTTGTCATCTTGTCTTGTACGAGTGCAACTCCAGACTCGTACGGCATTACGCCCTAGCGAGGACGATGATTCGGATAAATCGATGCGAGGACGAGCAATTTTTCGGGTCGAGGTGTGACATAGTTTTCCTCTTATATTCTTCTTCTTCTTCTCCACTATTTCCATCCTCACCATCTCCATCAAAACCCTAGTTTTCTTCTTCTCATCATCTTCTTCTTCTTCTTCTTCACCATTTCCATCCTCACCATCTGCATTAAAACCCTAGTTTTCTTCTCATTTCCAATTTCGATGGCACCCAAAGGCACCTCACAAACAATGTAAAAATCCTAATACTTTCTTTCTCATAAAGAATGCATAGAAATAAACCCTAAAATGTACATTTCACTCCATTATCAAGATAGAAATAAACCCTAATATATATTTTTTTCATTCGACAATTTTGACTTTAGGACTGCCAGAAATTGTGGCAATTCTGAAATGGACTTGCTGTACAGCAAGTCCATTTCAGGACTGCCATAATTTCTGGCAGTCCTCAATACTTCTAGGAATGCTAAAAATTATGGCAGTCCTGATGTACAACAAGTTTATATCAGGACTGTCACAATCCCTGATAGTCCTCAATACTTCCAGGGCTACAAGAAATTATGGCAGTCTTGGTGTGCAACAAGTCCATATCAGGACTGCCACAATTTCTGATAGTTCTCAATACTTCTAGGCTACCATAAATTGTGGCAGTCCTGATATAGACTTGCTGTATAGCAAGTCAATTTCTTCTACAACTAGGATTTTATCCATAATTTCTTCTACAACTATAGTTCATCCAATATTTCTTCTATTAATGAATAAAAATGATTAATAGATTTGATAATCCAATTTCTTCTACAACTGGGGTTTCATCCATAATTTTAATAATTTGGGAACACAATTTCAAAGTAAAAGTTCCATGATTCCCATAAGTTGGTTTATTTATTTTTTCTTCTTGTTCTTCCTGTTCTTGTTCTTCTTGTTCTTCTTGCACGATGCCCAAACATAAAGAAAGAAAATAAATTAAGGTTTGGAGAAAGAGATGCGAGGAAGGAGACAAGAGCAAAAAATAAAAAGTTGACTTATATACTTACATCTGGGCTAGTCCTGAGTAATTTTCAAGTGGCAAATTTGTAAATAAACCAAAATCAGATTTGGGCTAGCCTAGTCAACTTTGGATGTCGCCTTATAATTAGCCTAGCCTATTGCAAAGGGTTGTTGTCCTTCCGTCCCTCCTTTAAGTCATTCGTCCATCCTCTTTCTCGGAGAGACGTGGGATGAAACTTGATTTTTTTTTCTTTTTTCTTTTACTAATTACAATATTTAGTTAATAATTAAGATATTTAGTTAATACTAAGTAATTAATAACAATTATCATTAGAAATTTAACATTAGTTTAATTTGTATTCATAAATAAAAATTAGAAATATTAACTTGTTAATATGAGTATTAATTTATATTAAGACACTACCAAAATAAGCTAAATCAGCAACGACATTAGCGACGAAAGCAAGAAACGTTGCTAATATTTTGCATATTAGCGCCGTTACAGAAAAACGTCGCAAAACGTCACTGTTTGCGACGTCCAGCGACATTTTGCGCCTACTTTAATTTTATGAAAACAAGAAGTCGTGGAGTAGTTGGTAAACGTCGGTAAAATATTAAAAATAATGACGTTTAGCGACTCATGTCTCATAATATGTCGCAATATATTATACAATAGCGACATTTGGCGACGTTCGCCTTCTTCGTCGCTAAATTATTTGATAATAGGGTTCTGGGCGCTGGTTCGAGTTTTCATTTTTTCCCAAAAAAATTTCCTTGCTGTCCATTCCTCTCCCTCGACCACTTCGTCTGCGAGCCCCCGATCGCCCCCCCCGGTCGAACCCCGACGAGCCTCGACGAGCCCCGGCGACCCCGCGACCCTCCGACGAGCCCCCTGACCCCGCGACCCCCCGGCGAGCCCTCCTCCTCTGACGTGCTCCGTCGTCGACCCCTCCCTCAAGTCGTCGTCCTCCTCCTCCTCCTTTCCACCCCGACTAGGTAAACCCTAACCCTCTTTCGGACACGATACTTTGACATAGGACACAACACTTTGACACATGGACACTTTGACACTTTGACACGTGGACACTTTGATACTTTGACACACACGTGGATCCAGATCTGACACACACAAGACACAACATTTTGACACTTTGACACTTTGATTCTTCTGGACACATGGACACACACTGTGCACACTATGACACGATAATATCCTTTATTTGATAGTTAATATGTTTATGATATTTTTGTGTACTACTATGTGATTTATACAAATATGTATATGTAATGCCTAAAAAAAGAATTGTAATACCTTATATTTATATATGAAATGCACATTCATATTTGTGTGCTACTAATGGATTTATACACATTCATAATAAGGTTTAAAACATACAAATCAACAAGGGTTTAAAACATATTTGTGTGCTAATACTAGCGACGTAATGTCTCGCCGATCTACGTCGCTCTGGCGATAAATAGTGACGTTTTCCCTAATAGCGACCATGAATAACGCGACATGCTCGAAACGTCGCTAAATACGTCGCTGTTTTCATTTAGCGACGTTTTGTGGCTGTTTAGCGACGTCGTTTGGCGTCGCTAATATGGGATATTTTGGTAGTGAGCTAATTCATATCAAAAATCCATAAAATGAATTAATGTTCATAATTTTCAATTTGTATAATTAAGATAACAATGTATACATGACAAATCAATTTTAAAATAGTATAAAATATTCCGAAGTAAATTTATTCTTAAGATTGTAGTTGCAAGTGTCTAATTATTAGTAGTTAGTAATTATTTAATGGAAATATGTGTAATATACATATTTTAACCATAATTATTTTAAACATATTTTGATATATATATATATATATATATATATATATATATATATATATATATATATATATATATATATATATAGACACGGAAAAATGGCTGGGTTTTGGTGCTGGATTCCGCTTGTTGGTGCTGGCCCGCTCTCCGAGGCCCACCCTCCGGCGCCCAGGCGGTGGACGGCCGCCATGCGTCGTCCCCATCCCCGCCATGAGTCTCCCCTCCTCCCCGGCCTCCTTGGACCCGGCGGCTGGCCGGGCCTCCCTCGGCCTCTCTTCCAGTGGGGCACGCATTCTCCCTCGTCGCCGCCGGCAGACGCTTGCCAGGCGTGCGGAGGACCGCCCCCCTTCCTATCGCCGCCTCGACGCTTCCGCCGTCCTCGGCGTCGAAGGAGCCGCCGGGCTCATCGCCCTCCGCCTGACCCGGGTCCCTCTCTTCTTGGCCCGGGCCCTCCCCTCTGTGGTCCTCCCCGGTGCCCAGGCCCTCCCCCCAGCGTTCTTCCTCCGGCGGTCGTCTCCACCGCTGCGCCGCTCCTCCCTGTAGCCGCAGCCCCACCCTCTTTTCCTCTCCCCCCGAGGCCCCTCTCGCCTCCCCCAGCACTTAGCGCCCCCGCGGATCCGGAGCCCTGCCCCGCCCCGCCGTGTTCGTCCCCGGAGCTCCCTTCGGATCCTCCGTCGGTTTAGGGTTTTGTGGCTCCTCCGGCCGAGGAGTACCCCGCCCAGCCATACGCCCTCCTCCAGGAGCCTCCTCCTCCAGCCTCTCTTCCTGCCTCTGCCGCAGGTCTCTCCATCGCCTCAGTTCCGCCCCCCACCGCCTCAGGCGCGGCCGCGCCTCCCTCGAGCTACCTCCCCCACCCAGCCGCCGGCTCCACCCCGGCTCCCTCCTCTCAAGCGGGGACCTACTGGCAAGACCCGGCCACCTCGCGGTGGTACTGGGTCTCCGCCCAGTCGGCCGCGCATCTCCAGCAGGCCTCCGCCGCCGCGCAGTGGGTGGCGTATGCCCTCTCCCAGGGGCAGGGCCGCTTCCTCTAGCCTTTGCTCGGCGTCCGCCTGCTCTCGCCCGCGCTCCTCCCTGGCTCCCCTGTCGCCGGGATCGCGCCTCGGGATAGGCTCCTCCCCCTTCCTCCGCCTTCCCCCCCTCTCTTCTCCGCCCGCAGCCCGAGGCTCTCTTGCCGAGCTGCGGCCTACGCCAGCCGTGTCGCACCTTCCGCCGCCGCTGTGGAGTCGCCCCCGCACCCTGGCCTTCGTCGCGGCTCCCCGCCGTGGAGTCGCCCCGGCGACGTCCCCCCCCGCCCTCTTCGGTGGCAGCCCGAGCCCCCTCCGGTCGAGTCCCTGCCCCCCGGGCCCCTCGCCAGGCTCAGCCCCCTCGGGACCCGCGTGGACCGGCCTCGTTCACGCCGGGGTCGGGGCTCCGGCGGTTCCTCCCCGCAGTCCCACCGCCGTCGTGGACTTCTTCTCCCGCCGCAGCGCTGCTGTCCGCCGTGGCCGCCCGGGCCTGCTCCGCCCTCTCTCCCGCTGGGTGCGCGCGGGAGTCCCGAGGCTTCTCCTCGGGCCGGGTTCCTCGATCCCCACGTGGCGCGCGTGGGCGCCTGCCCCCATCGGGCCCCGCGACTCCCTTGGGACGCGTGGGCGCCGACCCCCATGTTCTGTCTTCATTTTGAATTTCAACCGCTCCCCCACCCCTGTTTTGTCTTTTCTGCTAGTTTTCTTTCCGGGTGTTGGGACCCGGCCTGTACTGTTGCAGTTTCATTCAATAAGATGCAGTTTCAAAAAAAAAAAAATATATATATATATATATATATATGTTTAAATATATATATATATATATATATATATATATATATATATATATATATATATTAGCAAAGGACACTTTTAAACGTGAAAGTTCCACGTTGAAGCCTAGAAATATTCGTATTATATATAAGATAAGGTTACACTAGTACGAATGAACGTACGTTGCACATATTTCATAGTAATTGGGAAGG
This sequence comes from Iris pallida, assembly GCA_029216955.1. Classification (NCBI taxonomy): domain Eukaryota; kingdom Viridiplantae; phylum Streptophyta; class Magnoliopsida; order Asparagales; family Iridaceae; genus Iris; species Iris pallida. The sequence continues at coordinate 1,951,047 of JANAVB010044215.1, forward strand.
ACCAACAACAAGCCCTTTATTTTTCCATACGTAATTACCTAACTGTCCATGTTAAATTTAATGAACGATTTTAAATAGTAAATATAAGTAAGATGTTTTCTGAACAAATTTTTTGCAGTGAAGTCTAACTTTTCCTATTATATATATTTATTATATATGCCCGTGCTTTGCACGTATTTTAGAGACTATATATTATTAAAGTATGTATTTTATAGATTGTTATTAGGAAGACTAAAATGATGTTTATACTTATTCTAATATTTATTAGAACTATTTAGAAAGTCTAAAAGATAGTCGCCTTAATTATTTTAAATTTATTATTATTATTATTATTATTACTATTATTATTATTATTATTATTATTATTGCATGCATGCATGCATGACTACTTAGGAAGACTAAATGATAGCTATTGTAATTACCTATTTATCAATATTTAATTTAATAAAAAATTTTAATTAGTGAGCATATATAAGGGTATATTTGGACAGAAAAGCTCACGGTAAAACTGAACATTTTCTATTATATAGTACTATATACTACTATATATGCACGTACATTGCACGGATTTTATACTATTTGAGAAGAGTAAACAATAGTTTCTTAATTTTTTTACTATTCAAGAAGAACAAACAACAATTTATTATTATTTTTTTACTACTTAGAAAGAGCAAACAATAACCTCCTTATTTTTTTCTATACGTAATTAGCTAACTACCACTACACCAAAAGAGAAATTTTTCAACACAATTTTTTTTCCAATTGCTAACGGTTTTTTGTCGTTACTAATTACTAATGGTAAAACCGTTAGCAATCTAAAAATCCGTTAGTATAAATACAAAAAATTAAAATATAAAATAAATAACACACATTATTTATGTTATAACACTTTAAAACCGTCAGCAAAAGTTAATAAAAATAAAGAAAAGGGAAACCCTAAGAGCATCTCCAACCCTATTGTGAGTTTGAAAAAAATAGTTGCCACATAGGAATGACAACCATTTTTTTCAAAAGTACTTCTCCAATGCAAATGTGAAATAAAGTGTGGAGTTGACATGGCAATGACATGTCAAAGACAATGTGAAGTTGGTTGTCTAGATCTAGACAATGCACTTCACAATGTCTTTATGTCCACATCATCATTTGTGAATAAAAATATTTATAAAAAAGAAGTAGAAGAGTAAAAGTTGTCTTGGAAGTTGTAAAAAATTATTTGTATTGTCTTCTCAATACTTTTGCATTGGAGATAACTTTTTAAATCCATTGTCATTTGTGAATATAACCTTGCCACATATACAAGACATTGTCTTGTCCCTCATGCCACATAGGATTCACAACACAAAACAAGACAATAGGGTTGGAGATGCTCTAACCGTGTACCTTCACATGGAAAGAAAAAAGTGTTGGGGAGAAACACATTTTTATTCCCCCAAATTTTTTTTCCCGTGTGCGTGTGAAGCCCTAGAGAACCTCTTTTCCTAGAGCTGGTGAAGCCTCTTTCGCTCCTAGGACCTACTCCGGGGACCCCTTTCTCTCGCTCTAAGGGCCTTTCCATGTGAAGTCCTAGAGGTCCTCTTCTCCGCTAGAGCTGGTGAGGCCTCTCTTGCTCCGAGGACCTTTCCCATGTGAAGCCTTAAAGGATCTCTTCTCTAGAGCTGGTAAATCTTTCTTTCTCCTCCTCCTCATCATAATAATAAAATTTTAGTACAAATTTTAAAGAATAAGTTTTGTTCTCATTCAGAGATTCCGTCAGCGACCAGCTCTTGCACGGTGGCCCCCGACACCGACATAAGGATTTCGTTCATTTGCATATTTATCCGAATTTGAACTGGTATATAAATTCCATCATCCAATATCTAAATTCTTTCTTTTAATTCTTTTTATTACTTGTAGTCTACAATATGTTGCATTGACACCGATACATAGCCAATTTTGGTGTGTCTGATACGTGTCCTATATATATTGAATCAGCTATTCAATTTCTAAAGTTCATGAAATACTCGAATCTTGTACTGAAGGCAATGGGATAATTCATAGCTACTCAATCGTGAAGGGGAAAGGCTATTGTCTTCTTAATTACTCCAAGTTTGTTAATTTTAATGATGGGATGACTATTGTTACTTTTAATTTCCTTGTCATGATCAGCAAGGATAATAACACACATACTTCTAAGTCATAGTGATGTTTTTTTTCCTTTAATGGGGATAGTGAGAACTATTCTTTTTATATCCATAAATTAGTGTACTGTAATTTTTAAGGCTCACACCTTCTCTTAGCATTTGTTTTAGACTCTTCTCTTTGTTTAGCATCTTGCCACGACTATATATATATATATATATATATATATATATATATATATATATATATATATATATATATATATATATATATATATCAACCCTGCTATTTGGCCCGCGAGCGGGCCAGCCCGCCCGCCACGTGGCACTTCCCCCTTGGCAGGTCGCCGGCGTGGGCCCCACGTTAACAGGGGGCAATGGGGAAGTGCCACGCAGGCCCGCCTGCGGACAAAATAGCTTTTTCCTATATATATATATATATATATATATATATATTTCAATCTTTTAACATGATAGGCCGGCCATTCCTTGGATGCCGGCAGCTAAATATAGTGGTGAGGCACAACTGCATTCTATTATGTTGTATTATTTTACCTTGGTCTTTTTTGATACTAATAGAAGAACCATTGACTTGTACTTAACATTGGCTTCTAGTGTCAAGTAGAAAGCATCTTTAACAATCATTGCCATTAGTGATACTCCTCTATACGATATTCTTTTATTATGTTGCTTATGATCAATCACATAATCCTGGAAACTATTTCTTTGTACAACCTATATTCAAGGTACGTACTTGTTGGCTTTGTACATTAGGGAAGGTTTTTTATTTTACTTATTTGGTGACTCTGGTACTAACCTAGGGACGATTGTTCTAATTTTATAGCAGTTCAAATTGACGGAATCTCACTATTGGCATTCTTTCTTATCTTCACAGATCTGCGAAACGCCACACAAGCTCCATCACAGGTTCACAGAGTTCTATGATGTTAGAGCTACTGAAGTTAGTACTCTTTAGATGTACTTTTGTTCTTCAGGTACCTTCTGATGAATATGTGATTTCAATTGAAACCTTATCTTGACCTTCACTTCTGCTATCCTTTTTTATAATCATACACTGTTTTTAACAAATTTGATGTGGTTTTCATATGTTGGCCTAAGTAGGTTGTTTTTCTTCCTGTACCTTCCTCAAGATTCTTGTTTGGTATAACATGATTCGTATATTGCCTATCTTATATTCTAACTTCCTTTTTTGCTATATAACATGAATTTTAAACAAGTTGGCTAGAATGTTAAATGCTTAAGCATTTAATGCTGCTAATGAAATTATATAATTTTGCAATGCTAATGAAATCATATGAAACATGAAAATTTTCCAGCACTGTAAGCATGTAGAAAGTTCAATGAATCTTTAACTGGAAACAGAAAGAATGATTTTATAGTGTCTTACATTTACAAATTATTTTAATTTGCACTGCTGATATCAAAACTCTTGCTCATACAGGCATTGATTGAAGGATTTGACCAGAAAGCACTGCGTAAGGGTTTGACCAGGATGAGTCATATGTTAAATACTTATCTGACTACATTATTTCGGCTTTGGTGGAAGCACTACATAAGGTCTATAACATTTTTATTAAACTATATTTGTTGTATCATCATTTTTTTTATCTCTTAATGTGTATGAATTAACTTTTTTGATATAAATCTAAGAAAAAAAATTGTGCAAGCATGTTCGATTCTTTAAACGAATGCGTACATGTTCAACAAAAGTGAAAATGGTAATTAAAATCTTATATGTAAATGTATGCCCTGTTCTTCATTGTTGTCTGACCTTAGTTTTGAATTTTTGGGAGCCTATTTTGTCTCTGCCTGCATGAATTTTTTGTGGATCTTCATTTTTAAGAAATTTGTTAATGCCGTCTGGCTTTACCACGATCGTAATGCTACATATTCGTCCTGTTCTTTCTTTTTCTAGCAGCTGGCTTTGCCACACCTTTGGAGCACCATGATCATAACTTTTTAATTTAATGAAGGTTAGATTTGTTACTTGCTTCCTGGATAATGTGAGTTATACTCACCTAAACAGCCTCCTCACACACATCATGTTCAATTGCCACTCTTGTAAAAGTCTTATTCATGATTTGTTTTTCTTTTCTTTTTGGTATTCACTTTTCTTCCTAACAACTTTATATATTCTCTTTCCAATGTTTCCTTTCTTACTAAGTTTTCTTTTATTTCAAATAACCAAACTAATATTAACCAAACAAAAAAAATTATTGTCCACTTTCCAAATAAAATTAAAATCATATAAAACATTGTAGGCCTACAACACAATCTATCTTTGCCAAAGTCTAGTTTGTAGGTAATGGAATTACCAAATTGGTTTAGCCATGGAGAAAGTATATGGCAGTTGGGAACATCAACCTTAATTTTGTCTCTACATAAGAAATATATATTACCTATGTCTCTCTAAATTTGGACAAGAGAAAATTGAATTCGATTTAGTGAACACATAATTTTTTGCTTGCAAGAAGCTTATGTGGAAAAAGGAGTTTGATACAAGTTTTAAAGGTTATATAGCTATCCATTGTGAGTTGCTTTATCTTTTATGGGTACTGTTGGTAGCCCTTCTTTTACTAAATTAATCTTCACTGATAAATCATCTCCTTACAGTCTGCTCGCGTTCAATTTCAACAACGCTCGCATGTCCCTGTAGCAGAGTCACCTACAAAGCCACATATAAAAAGTTTGTCTGAAGAAGAACCTCTTTTACTAAATGGAGGTGGTGAAAAGCAACCGAGTGTTCAAATTGTACCTGATTAGGGTATCACTTACTTACCTTCATTTTTGTTTGTCTTAGTTATGCAATTATCTTCTTGTTGACACATGCAATTATCTTTTATGGATTGGAGGGAGTTCCTGTGGGAATTTAGTTTAAATGTCACTATTTACAGTTGCTTATTTAGGCAAGAGTAAGTCCTTTTAACAACAATTTTCTTTGGAAGCCCATAAGCTGTAAGAATTGCTAAAATAAAGGAGGATGAATAATTTTCTAAGGAAATTGGTGGAAAATTGGTTAGCAATTCTCTGTCTAGGAATCCAAGCCAAGGTAAGTTGTTGCAATAGTGAACATTCTTGCTTTTGAAGCTAAAGTTCATATATATATATATATATATATATATATATATATATATATGTGTGTGTGTGTGTGTGTGTTTGTGTGTGTTACCAACTTACTTTGCATCTATTGGTGTTAATTTCTGAAAGGTACAAAAGAATTCTGAGGATAAGCTAATTAATCGGTGCATGCCGAGCTAATGATCTGGCACTCCTGAAGGTAAATGCTCCCTTGTATCTCTTGGCTTGTGTATCAATTCCATAATACATAGCCAACTATAGTTGCTTAATTCCCATCCACTGAGATACCTAAACTGCTTCTACTTTCACACTTCTGATTTGCTTGCCCAGAATGTTGTTTTTTTTTCCCTGATAACTGATTCCTTTATCTATATGTTCAGTTACTGATGCCTTTATCATGTCCCCTACCAAAATCCGCACTTTGGAGTTTTAAGGGATTGGTACCTGTTATATATAGGCATTTTTTTGTTTTTGTTTTTTGCCCAAAGGAAAGCTACTGAAATAGGTAAACCATACCTTCAATATCTTATCCCTAAGGTGGGGAATCCAATGAGTATCCAACATACATACCAAACTCTTTTGCTGATGTTATTGTTATTTCTTCACTTCCATCTTTTTTTTACGTTGTGCTCACGACAAGCTTGGAAAGTAGGGGATTATAAACTATAAAGGTGAAGTTGTCGACTAGGTTATTGTATCCATTGTAACAAAAATTTTGAACAAGAGAATACGGGTTGATATGCTAACCTCAAATGAGACTGGACAAACAATAGCCAATATAAATTGATTGATAAGAGTAGGTATTAATGACAAAGTTTTATGGATGAACACAAATATCAACATAAAAGGTTGGCCAGAATCTGTGGTCTGGTAGCAGGTACATTTCTTAATAGGTGCAAATCTAGATATCAAGACTTAGCTGTCAAGTACAAAAGTCATAGGAATTGTTTTGGTATAACTTGGCTTACCACCTGATAATCTACAAATGCGACTTTACAGTCACATGGAACAGTTATAGTATAGCTTTCAGTCGGAAAAAAACATTGGCTAATGTGGCTTTGTCTAGAGTCCTTCTATTTTTACACACCATTCTATCATCTGTATTGGATTCGATGTTCTATTATATACCAAAAGGGCCAACTCTTGCATCCTAATCATTGAACTCTTCAATATGGGATGGAAATAGACTAGCATCATTAATGGACCAAGGGTCAGTTGTGCATAAGAACATTTGAGTTATCACAAAATCCTTCAAGCTCTGTCATGGCTTAATATAATTTATGTTGTTCTCTGAATTATTCTACAGTGGTCGGTTAATTTATGTACTATTTTCTACTAACTATTTGTTCCTTCAGTTTGAAATTATGTTGGAAGCTTTTGTTTGTGTTGTATTAGGCTGATCACTTAGTTTTTCTTTACATATCTGTCATGGGCTTATTGTAGATTTTGTAATGGGAATGGATCTTTGAACACAACTTTTACACTCAAAACGCTACACAAATTGGTAGCCGTTGGATCAAACAAAACTAACGGATAAGATGAGAATACGAAGATTATAATCTTTCATTTCCTATTTCCTTTTTGGGTTTAGTAATCTTGTCCGTTAATTTTGTTTGATATAATGGCTACCGATTTGTGTATTATTTTAAGCGTAAAAGTTGTGTTCAAAGATCCGCCCCCTTTTGTAATTATGCTTGTTTTTAGGAGGAGAAGGTGTTGCAACAAGTAAGTGACATGGAACTCTTTTTTATAGCTTGTGTTGGGAGTGGTGTAACGTCCCAGAACCAGAATACTGGAGAGCGGAGGCATACATAACCAGCTACGCATATTGAAATGGAATCCACCTCGCTATACGGTCACGGCTGTCTAGATACATGAGAGTTTAACTACAAGCCATCAGCCTCTTATGGTCATGAACAAGCCTATTGTCTCAATCTCATGCAAGGAACATCATTTACAAGATGTTAGAGCATCAAATATACAATAGTAAGGCATCCCATACATTACATATTTAGATGATCATGAAGCTAGTCGTACAAAATGTGAAGACTAGCAAGAGTTTCAGTCATACATAATCAACCCTAGGATTCGTCAATCATGTTACAGCCCGTAGGCAGACAGTAAGTAAGTGCAATACGAGCTAATACGTGCTCGCCGGCTAAACGCCTCAAAAGAATATTTTTACAATAAAGTGGAAGAACAAAAGAAAAATCCACTCGTTGCCTTGGTTACGTCTGGTGGTCACCATCTGGCTGGAAGGTAGAGAGATCCTCTGGAGCTGCTCCGGTATCTGGCCACGCAAAACCAGCTGGGTCAGATTCCAGAAAGAGCAAGTGCCACAAAGGAGGCTTCACTTAAGAACTAAAACCAGCAATTAGCACAAAACATAACTATATAATAAAAGACTGGAAATACGAAAAATTATGACGATATACGATGAGATAACCATGGGACTATTCAGATAACCGAGTTACAATCCTTAAACCAAACAAGGACCGGGGTTGTAGCCCTTCGTCTGAACGGAACTTGGTTTCCACCATTTATCGATAAAGTAAAGCACAAGTAATCAGGTCATGTAACAATCTTGTACAGGATCAGGACAAGACTAGAGGACAAGACTAGACTGAGTTAGACTCCATCCAATCAATCACGGCCAAGCAATAAGTACGGCTTGATACTTTAGCTAACTAGGGTTATCACAGGCCTAGTTACTAGTAAGATGCAATGAGATATTCCAACAGCCACAAGCCCTGCAGACCATCCATGTTATCCAGGTCGAATATCCGTTCATGAAGGGTGCAACACATGACAGTGTGCTGGAAATGTGCCCGACTCGTCGGCAGGCTACAAGTCCACTTGCGTGCCCAGATAACGGAATTGTCTGTAGCTGAGAAATCTCTTCATGACTACTGGGTTATTCTAGTTATTAGCCTTAGTCAATTTCAGTAGGTACCCCTGACCGTGGTACTCAGGGGTCCCTGTCCTAGACATGATGCGTGACAGTATTGGTTCATTTGTACAAACACAATCGTCCATGGTGTCCAGGCCATTCATTCTTGTCATGTCATGCTAGCCGTCGTAATAGCATTCAATAGTTCCCATCAGGCTTGCTTGTCATGTCTTGTCATGTCATGTCAATTCACTTGTTATACCATGCCATGTACAATTATCAGTCCAGTCATGTCAATCAATTCGTGATTATCAAGTTCATGAAAAGTGCAAGGACATAAAGACAATCGGGTATCCAAAAAGGGGGCTCAAGACTCTACGCTAGCAAACCTCTACGCTAGGCCAAGAGGCCCCAAGCGTAAAAGTGACTTTACGCGAGCAAGACCAAGGAAATACCGCTTCTACGCGAGCGGGAGCCCTACGCGAGAGGGAACTCTACGCGGGCAAGGCTCTACGCTAGCAAGCACCCTATGCAAGCGAAACTTTACGCGCGTGAGCACCCAAGTGAAACTCTACGCACACAAGGCTCTACGCGAGCGAGGGAGAGTCTACGCGAGCACGAGTGGCCCCCGCGTAGAGTTCAAGTGAACTCGGTGTAGAAAGGATTACGCTGGCACGTAAATGCTGTGTGCAAAAACAAAATTTATTTTATTCCAAACTTGTAAAAGAGTACAAAGTGCAATGAATTCTGGAAAAGTACAACTTTAGGAATCTGATCAGAAGACGATCATTTTATCCCTTGGGCTATGTGAACTTGAAGACTGTAGCCTCTGGAGGATGCAGCAGCAATTTTACAAGAGTTCTTGATCTCTGTCCATGTGTATGTGATGCTTTAACAATGATTAGAAACTCTATTTATAGAGTTCAGGAAATAACTGTTTTAGCAGTTATTCTGATGTGCGCGAGGCTTGATTGTGCCACATTGGGTTGCGCTAACCTCCTGTTGTGCCAACTTTCATTCAGTTGTCAATCGTGTACTAACTGTATTTAGACGCGTGGCATCGTATGATTGAGATGCGCGTGGTTGTGTACAGGATAGTAGACACGTCTTGAGAGATTAGTGGCATGTGCGCCACATCATCCTGCTTTAGAATGTAAGTTGTCTCAACTTTATCAGGTTGCGCGAGCTTCAGTCAACAAGTCAAACTGCGCTTGATTTGGGCTCCGCCTACACACGTGGCAGCTTCTGAGCAAAAGTCGTTCAGGTTGCGCCCAGGCGCAACTAAGGATTTTGTTTAGATTGCGCCTGGGCGCAACTCACGAAGTGTACATGACAGCTGTCCAATACCTTCCCTTAAGTGGCACAATTCACGGGATTCGAAGAGATTTTCCTCGTTTACTGTTGTGTCAGTCATCAGTGTTGTCAGGTAATGATGACCATTAAGTGTCAGATGCCACGTAGGTTTTGGCACAAAAAGACTGGGCGCAGTCTACTATCAGGCGCAATCTGATCAGTGGCGCAGTCTGTTCTCTGAGCTTCATATTAGTGGCGCAACCTAATTCTTGTGGCACAATTTGATCACTGAACAGTATATGTCACGACCCGCTACCCAAATTGTTGGGCCGGGCCGAGTCATGTTCAGCCTGCGTTTGGGATAAAACACAGTAAGCTGTTCTAGAGATAACAAGATAAGACTAAATGTGCTAACAGTTCTATAAGTGAATAAAAGTCTTAAATGCTCCAAACACAAAAGTCGACTCATATAGTAAAATGTCCAAAGTACAAGTCTGAAATATAAAACTGGATACATGTTCAGTTATAAAATACGTAGTCTAATACATGACTACACTAAGTATCCCAAGTGACTACGCAAACTAGGCGAGTTTTCCCGCATGAACATCCTCTTAAAGCAAAGCCGGGTCCTCGGCAGTATCTCCATAATATGAGTCGCAGAGTAACTCCTCCTCAGTAAGGACACCTACAACGTTATCCTGTCAGGACGGGAGCAAGTACTGATTCTAGCAAACTAGCATATGAAACATGGAAATGAACATAGAGGAATAACTGGAAATATGGCATCACATAATCTATCATGGCAAGGACACATATGTCAAAGAGACAGATGTATATGTAATGTTTAAAACTGTAGCAGGTACGTGATCGTCAATAGGTGTAAAATATACTGTGGTACAAGTATATAAAATGTACTTCCGTACAAGTAAAACAAGACATAGATGTACAAACGTACAAATACAGCTGGTGCGCCTACGACAAGGTATACATATAAAATGTCAACCTTGCTCGGTACGTACGTACGAGTAAGGGGGCATGATCACGTACGCTACTAACAGTTTCCCCATAACCCAGATTCTAATCATGTGAGAGATACATAAAGACTGTTCTAAGCATGATAGTGACTGAAAGTACAACATGTGAATATCTAACTTGCTACCCCAAGGATCAGCATTTAACATGGTTGGATTTGCAGTTCATTTATGTAACAGTATGTAAAGTTTATAGAAAGTACTTGCCTCTAGCAAAGCAAATTAAGCTGCCATAAAAGTGCTATAGATGTCTGGTAACTCGTCATTGTAGAAATAAATATATAAACTTAGTTTTTACACTAAGCTAAAACACTAGGACACTAATTGGTGCAACATGACTTGTGACTTGGCACCTAGCCAAAATGATGACTTTGGCATAGGAGACCAATGTGGGGTGACACACTACTTTAACTAACTTTCTAGGGTCTTTACACTAGTGAGGGGTGAGGTTCAATACGGCTAAAACTCAAAATAGCACAAAAAGTTGCAAGTCGTAATTATTCAATAAATAAATCAAATGAACATTGTGTTCCATCAATTTTTGAGATAGATAAAAAGCTTATTTTTATATAAAATAACGTACCAAAATAATCCTTGTTAATTATAGAAATTTATTATAATTTTTTCTGGAATTTATTAACTAGTACAAGTATTTTATAAAAATCAGTTTTCCTAAGTATACAGAAAATGAGTTTTGGTTTCATATGTCAAACTAGTGGCAAAACTGTAAATTAAATACTATAAAAATTATACTAAATTAGCTAAATTAACATAGTATCTAAATACTATTTTTTCAGAATTTTAGCAATACTTTAAGTATTTTTATAAATTCAAAAACAGCATTGCACACAATTGAAATTAAAATAATTAATTATCTGCGTATTTTGTCCATGTATATAATTTGAACCAAAGTTCAAATACAGGACCCAAGGCCATGAATCAAGTCCAATATTACTTGTACAGGTCTTGAATGTGTGAAAACACATTTGGGCCCAAAAATTCATGCTAGGCTTGGACACCAAATGGTTGCAGTAATTTAAATACACCAAAAAAATACAAAGTGGTAAAAGTGCAAAATAAATATTAATATTTTAATAAGGTAAAATTATACATAATAGATATATACATACATATGTTAAAAGTACATATATATATATATATATATATATATATATATATATATATATATATATATATATATATATATAAAATATATATATAAGAAAATACTTAATTATAAAGTATATATATATATATATACAAATATTGTATACATATATATAATAGTATATATAATAATATATATACACATGAAAATATATACATATATACAAAAAAAAATATAAATATAAATATATATATAAAAAATTTACTATATATATATATATATATATATATATATATATATATATATATATATATATATATATATATATATATAACAAAAGAAAAACAAAAAGAAAAAGAAATAACAGAACACAGCAAGGGGGGCTCGAACTCGGCCCTCTGGGTCGGGTTCTCGAGTCGGGTCGGGCTGGCCAGGGGGTCAGCCCGCTGGTTGTGTTAGGATTAGGGTTTTGTTAGTTTTATTTAGTTTTAGGCGAGTTAATATAAAAAAATAATAAAATCAATCCTGTGTCCGGACAGTTAGGGACACAGGAATTTCAGTGTCCGTGCTATGCACGACACGCACGAGCATCAATTTACGTGTCCAAGTACTGGACTAGGGTCTCCGTGTCCTGGCGAACCACATACGTGGATTCGAGACACGTACGACACGATTTGAGTCCTGTTACTCACGTGTCCGACGTCGAAGGGGGGTTTGTCGAGCGCTGGACGACGGAGGAGGGGTCGGGGCGGTGGTGCTCCGGTGGCGATCGACTCGCCTTGCTGCGGCGAACACGTCGACGGTGGTGGATGGGGGTGGCGACCGTCGTTTGGGGCTGGACGGGGGCTCGCCGGAGTTAGGGTTACGGCTAGGGGTTTGGGGAAGAAATGGGGCTGGGGGCGTCGATGGTGGTGGGGGGGGGGGGGGGGGTTGTTCTAGGGTTATGGTTTAGTCTAGGGTTTGTTTTATAGGCAAAGGAAGTCGGTCGGGGCGTCGTGCTGGCCGGAAATGGCGGGGGCAGTCGCCGGTCAGCCGTCGGGCAGTCGGGGTGGGTGAAAGGGAAATTAGCACTAGGGTCCCTAGGTAATTAACTATTTACCTATAGGTCCCTCCTGAGACTAAATGCAATTAGTAATTTGCATAACCCATCCCGCACAGTTTATGTGCACATAAAATTTGCAAATAACAATTGGGAATTTGTAAAACGATATTTAAACAATCTAATTAATTGTAAAAGTCAATTAAAACATTTTAGAAAATTGCAATTTGATATTCTAAGCTTTAAAAATCATTTAAAAATTGTTTAAAAAATTATAGAAAATTTCTAATAATTATAATGAATTATTTTAAGGCTAAAAATGACATTAATAATTAATTAACACTAATTAAATAATTTTTGAAAAACAGGGGCTTACAAGTCTTCCCTCCTAAAAAAAAAAATTTCGTCCTCGAAATTCACAAGGATTGAAGACCCTACTAATAATCTAACATAGCAAGCAATGCAACAAAATGACTAAGGCTGCGATCGAAACTAACCTCTAAGGTATCAAGCGGGAACGGGTGGTTCCCTCGCAGCGGTTGGATCGAACAAGTAAGGGTATCATCTCTCCCTCATGTCCGACTCCCTCTCCCAAGTAGATTCAGCTGGAGAGTGACGACTCCAAGCTACTCGTACTAAGGGTATAACCTAGTTCCTCAGCCTCTTCTCTCTCCTGTCTAATATCTCCACTGGCTGCTCAGAAACTGTAAGGCTCGGCCCGACCTCCAACTCTGAATGATCTAGCACATAACTGGGGTCTGGAACATATCTCCTCAGCTGAGATACGTGAAAGACATCGTGAACTCCTGCTAGGTTGGGTGGAAGTGCAACCCTGTAAGCTACCTCTCCAATCCTGCCAAGTACCTCGAACGGCCCGATGTATCTGGGGCTCAGCTTCCCTCCTCGTCCGAACCTGATCGTCCCTCTAGTAGGTGATATCTTCACTAGCACCATATCACCGTTTGTGAACTCCATCGGTCTGCGACTAGCATCAGCCCAGTGTTTCTGCCTGTCCTGAGCTACTCTGAGCCTGTCTCTGATCATCCCGACTTTCTCTGCTGCATCCGTGATCATCTCTGGCCCAAGCATAACTCTGTCTTCAACATCATCCCAAAAGAGCGGTGTGCGGCATCGTCGTCCATATAGCGCCTCGAAAGGAGACATACCGATATTGGCTTGTTAGCTGTTGTTGTATGAAAACTCTACCAAGTGCAGATGGCTCTCCCATGATCCTCCAAAGTCCAGCACGCAGGTCCTCAGCATATCCTCCAGTGTCTGTATCGTCCTCTCGGACTGCCCATCTATCTGCAGGTGGTACGCCGTACTGAACTTGAGCCTACTGCCCAACTCCTCCTGCAAGCTCCTCCAGTAGTGGGACGTGAATCTGCTGTCTCTGTCCGACACGATGCTCACTGGCACTCCGTGTAGGCGAACTATCTGCTGCATGTATAGCTCCGCCAACTTCTCGGTGGAAAGCCCCACCTTGAAGGGTATGAAGTGCGCACACTTCGTCAGCCTGTCCATGATGACCCAAATGGCATCCTTCCCTCCTTGGGAACGAGGAAGCCCTGAGACGAAGTCCATCGTAATATGTTCCCACTTCCATTCGGGAATGGGTAACGGCTGCAACAACCCAGCTAGCCTCTGGCGCTCCGCCTTGACCTGCTGGCAAACTAGGCATCTCGAGATAAAACGTGATACATCCCTCTTCATCCCGTGCCACCAAAGATGTTCCCGCAAGTCACGGTACATCTTGTTAGCACCAGGGTGAATAGAATATCTCGATCGGTGTGCCTTCTACAAGACTGCCTCTACCAGCTCTCCCTTCGGCATGCACAATCGGCTGCCATGCCTCAAGAATCCATCCTCTGCTATAGTGAAGTCATCCAGCAATCCAGCTAAAGCCTGGGCTCGAAGTCTGCGGAGGCTCTCATCTGTAGACTGTGCCTCCCGGATCTGCTCCATCAAACCTGACTGAATGTCAAGCGCCATCATCTGTATCACTGATCCTGGCCGAACTAGCTCGATACCGAGCTTCTCCAGATCCTCCCGCAAATGCCGATCAATCATCAGGTACCATGCCATCGGATGCCTGCTCAGCGCATCCGCCACCACATTTGCCTTCCCGGGGTGATACTGTAAATCGATGTCAAAGTCTTTCATCAACTCCAACCATCGTCTTTGCCTCATGTTCAGCTCTTTCTGCGTGAACACATACTTCAAGCTTTTGTGGTCAGTAAAGATTTTCACACGCTCTCTGTATAAGTAATGTTTCCATAACTTGAGTGCAAAGATCACCGCAGCTAACTCTAGGTCATGAGTAGGATAATTCCGCTCATGAGTCCGCAATTGCCTAGATGCATAAGCAATCACTTTTCCATGCTGCTGTAGGACACATCCCAGCCCCTTCTCAAAAGCATCGATGTATATGGTGAAACCTTCAGAACCTGAAGGTAATGTCAGAACTGGAGCGGTCGTCAGCATCCTCTTCAGCTCCTCAAATGCTGCCTGGCAGTCCTCTGACCAGATGTACTCTGCGTCCTTCCGCGTCAGTTTCGTCATGGGTTCAGCTATCCTAGCAAAGTCCTGGACGAACTTTCTATAATAGCCTGCTAAACCCAGAAAGCTCCTGATCTCTGAAACTGACGTCGGAGCCTTCCATGTCTCAACTGCAGCAATCTTCCTGGGATCCACCGAGATTCCATCTCCAGTAACTACACGGCCGAGAAACTCCACTCGGTCTACAAAGAACTCGCACTTCGACAATTTGGCAAACAATCTCTCCTGCCTCAGAATCCCCAAAACTATCCGCAAGTGCTCTGCATGCTCCTCCGGCGTCTTCGAGTATATCAGGATGTCGTCGATAAACACTACGACGAACTTATCTAGATACTGGTGAAATGTCTTATTCATCAAATTCATAAAGACAGCTGGCGCATTTGTGAGACCAAATGGCATCACCAGAAACTCGTACTGCCCGTACTTCGTGTTGAACGCCGTCTTCTGGATGTCTGCTGCCCTGACCTTCACCTGGTGGTACCCGGATCTCAAGTCTATCCTGGAAAACACCTTCGCCCCGCTCAACTGGTCGAACAAATCATCTATCCTGTGCAGAGGATATTTGTTCTTGATGGTGATGGCATTCAAAGCCCGGTAGTCAATATACAACCAGACTGTACCATCCTTCTTAGGCACAAAGAGCACTGGCGCTCCCCATGGAGAAGCACTGGATCGAATGAAACCCTTTTTCAACAGGTCATCAATTTGCTCTTTCATCTCTACGGCCTCCTTGGGATTCACTCTATAGCAAGCCCGGGATACTGTGATGAACCCGGCACTAAATCTATAGTGAACTCCACATCTCTGTCAGGCGGAAGTCCTGGAAGATCCTCTGGAAATACATCCATAAACTCCCTAATGATAGGGTGTGGCGGTGCTACGTCCCAACTGTCGCACAACAGTTCGGCTCTAGGCTGATCTTCGGCCCTGTCCTCCTGACACTGAATGGTGCTGTGCCTGGGGGACTGAACAAAATACTACCCTCATGACAATCTATAGATGCATGGACATAGCTAAGTCAGTCCATCCCCAATATGATATCATAACCGGGGAGTGGCATCACAAAGAATCGTCCCCTGAACTCTCTCCCAGCTATAAAAATAGAACATCTATAGATAGCTCTAATAGGCACTGGTCCTCCTCCCGTCATCACTCTACTAATCTCCGCAGTAGGTGTAGCTACTAGATGGTGTTTATGCATAAACTCTAATGATAGGAAGCTATGAGATACACCAGAATCAAACAAGCATAGAGCTAGAAAAGTATGCAAATAAACATGACCTGTGATGACGTCAGCTAGGTAATCTGGCTCTGAAACCTGCTCCGGCTCAAGAGCTAGACTATAAATCTTCCCCTGAGGTTCCTTCTGCTGCTGCAGATGTTGCCCAAACCTCTGCTGCTGAGTCGGAAGCGGTCCTCTAGCTCCCTTGGCTACTAGGCATTCCCGTATCATGTGGGTGGCAGACCCACAAACTAAGCACTGCTTCAACCTCTTCCTGCAGATGGAGTAGTCGTGCCCTGGTCTTCCACAGAAAGAATATATAGCTCCCCTCTGCTGCTGCTGCTGATGTCGGGGTCCCGGGGCTCTAACTGGCGGGGTCGGGTGATGTGATGTAGGGGGACGGTACGTCTGCTGGGGCGGCATCGGTGCTCTCTGCTGGAAAGCCTGACGCTTGGACGGTCCCTCATGATGTACAGAAGTCGGCCTCTTGCTAGACAGAAGACGCTCCTCGATGCTCCGGGCCAACTCTAGGCTCTGGTAATAGTCAGTCGTACCGTTTGCCACTATAAGAATGCCAATGTCTGGAACTAGACCATGGCAAAACCTACGGGTCATCTCCTCTGGATCTGCAACCAGACTAGGAGCGAAACGGCTCAGGCGACTAAACTCTGCCGCATACTCGTCCACGGAACGGTTCCCCTGCTGGATGTTCTGGAATCGTAACCCCATGGCTACTCTAGCAGTGGTCGAGAAGAATTTCTTCTTGAACTGGGTCTTGAACTGATCCCAAGTGGCCCTCCCTCTCGCAAACAACGGCTCATTCCGGAACCAGACTCCTGCCAAGTCTATCAGCAGAAATCCCGCTGCCTCGACCTGGAGGTCACCCGACATCCTAACTCCAAGGAGCTTCCTCTCTACCGAGTCTAGCCAATCATCTGCTACTACTATACACTCAGTCCCTGAAAACTCCTTGGGATTCAGACCCATAAAGTCCTTGATCGTCCCCGCTCTCTGCCGTGGCTCTACAGGTGGTGGGACCACGGTACGTTCCTCAGAATGCTCCATGCTCTGGCGGAGTAGGGTAGTCTGCTCCTGATGGGTTGTTAGGAACCCCTGGATCATAGTGAGCAGTTGGTTCCCGTCGAGTGTGACGGAAGCCTGGGTAGGTATAGTGATAGGGGGTGGTGGAAGTATCGGGGCCTGCTGGGACTGTGATGTGGAAGGTGGTGGAGGCATCTTGGTTGGTGGATTTGTGGAGTGGGGGAGTGTGGTAGGTGGAGGTGGAGGTGTATCAGTCAACTGGTCAGCTGACTGGATAGGGAGTGTGCCATTTTCAGGTGTGACATACTGGGATGAACGAGTAAGCACCATCTAAATTACAATAAAAAGGACTTATAAGGACTTGTTTAAAGTAAGCAATAATAGACAAGAAAATCTAATTATAATAGCAAACATGTGATGTATTTCCTATGTTGCAATCCTAGCATTCCTCTAGGTGTTCTAAGCGTCATTCCTAATGTTGTCTAATTACCTTAAGTTCCTAATTGCAGGCATGCTTGGTACAATAACATAACCAAACAATTTAGTCAGGACCTGTATGGGACACCACTAAAAACATGTCACGACCCGCTACCCAAATTGTTGGGCCGGGCCGAGTCATGTTCAGCCTGCGTTTGGGATAAAACGCAGTAAGATGTTCTAGAGATAACAAGATAAGACTAAATGTGCTAACAGTTCTATAAGTGAATAAAAGTCATAAATGCTCCAAACACAAAAGTCGACTCATATAGTAAAATGTCCAAAGTACAAGTCTGAAATATAAAACTGGATACATGTCCAGTTATAAAATACGTAGTCTAATACATGACTACACTAAGTATCCCAAGTGACTACGCAAACTAGGCGAGTTTTCCCGCAGGAACATCCTCTTAAAGCAAAGCCGGGTCCTCGGCAGTATCTCCATAATATGAGTCGCAGAGTAACTCCTCCTCAGTAAGGACACCTACAACGTTATCCTGTCAGGACGGGAGCAAGTACTGATTCTAGCAAACTAGCATATGAAACATGGAAATGAACATAGAGGAATAACTGGAAATATGGCATCACATAATCTATCATGGCAAGGACACATATGTCAAAGAGACATATGTATATGTAATGTTTAAAACTGTAGCAGGTACGTGATCGTCAATAGGTGTAAAATATACTGTGGTACAAGTATATAAAATGTACTTCCGTACAAGTAAAACAAGACATAGATGTACAAACGTACAAATACAGCTGGTGCGCCTACGACAAGGTATACATATAAAATGTCAACCTTGCTCGGTACGTACGTACGAGTAAGGGGGCATGATCACGTACGCTACTAACAGTTTTCCCATAACCCAGATTCTAATCATGTGAGAGATACATAAAGACTGTTCTAAGCATGATAGTGACTGAAAGTACAACATGTGAATATCTAACTTGCTACCCCAAGGATCAGCATTTAACATGGTTGGATTTGCAGTTCATTTATGTAACAGTATGTAAAGTTTATAGAAAGTACTTGCCTCTAGCAAAGCAAATTAAGCTGCCATAAAAGTGCTATAGATGTCTGGTAACTCGTCACTGTAGAAATAAATACATAAACTTAGTTTTTACACTAAGCTAAAACACTATGACACTAATTGGTGCAACACGACTTGTGACTTGGCACCTAGCCAAAATGATGACTTTGGCATAGGAGACCAATGTGGGGTGACACACTACTTTAACTAACTTTCTAGGGTCTTTACACTAGTGACGGGTGAGGTTCAATACGGCTAAAACTCAAAATAGCACAAAAAGTTACAAGTCATAATTATTCAATAAATAAATCAAATGAACATTGTGTTCCAGCAATTTTTGAGATAGACAAAAAGCTTATTTTTACATAAAATAAAGTACCAAAATGATCCTTGTTAATTATAGAAATTTATTATAATTTTTTCTGGAATTTATTAACCAGTACAAGTATTTTATAAAAATCAGTTTTTCTAAGTATACAGAAAATGAGTTTTGGTTTCATATGCCAAACTAGTGGCAAAACTGTAAATTAAATACTATAAAAATTATACTAAATTAGCTAAATTAACATAGTATCTAAATACTATTTTTCCAAAATTTTAACAGTACTTTAAGTATTTTTAGAAATTCAAAAACAGCATTGCACATAATTGAAATTAAAATAATTAATTATCTGCGTATTTTGTCCATGTATATAATTTGAACCAAAGTTCAAATACAGGACCCAAGGTCATGAATCAAGTCCAATATGACTTGTACAGGTCTTGAATGTGTGAAAATACATTTGGGCCCAAAAACCCCTGCTAGGCTTGGACACCAAATGGTTGCAGTAATTTAAATACACCAAAAAAATACAAAGTGGTAAAAGTGCAAAATAAATATTAATATTTTAATAAGGTAAAATTATACATAATGGATATATACATACATTGTTAAAAGTACATATATATATATATATATATATATATATATATATATATATATATATATATAAGAAAATACTTAATTATAAAGTATATATATATACAAATATTGTATACATATATATAATAGTATATATATATAATAATATATATACACATGAAAATATATACATATATGTATATAAATACAAATATATATATGAAAAATTTACTAAATATAAATATATATATATAAAAATACTGCCTATATACAGTATATATATATATATATATATATATATATATATATATATATATATATATATATATATATATATATAATAAAAAAAATATAATAATATAAAAAAAAACAAAAGAAAAAACAAAAAGAAATAACAGAACACAGCAAGGGGGGGCTCGAACTCGGCCCTCTGGGTCGGGTTCTCGAGTCGGGTCGGGCTGGCCAGGGGGTCAGCCCGCTGGTTGTGTTAGGATTAGGGTTTTGTTAGTTTTATTTAGTTTTAGGCGAGTTAATATAAAAAAATAAAATAAAATCAATCCTGTGTCCGGACAGTTAGGGACACAGGAATTTCAGTGTCCGTGCTATGCACGACACGCACGAGCATCAATTTACGTGTCCAAGTACTGGACGAGGGTCCCCGTGTCCTGGCGAACCACATACGTGGATTCGAGACACGTACGACACGATTTGAGTCCTGTTACTCACGTGTCCGACGTCGAAGGGGGGTTTGTCGAGCGTTGGACGGCGGAGGAGCGGTCGGGGCGGTGGCGCTCCGGTGGCGATCGACTCGCCTTGCTGCGGCGAACACGTCGACGGTGGTGGATGGGGGTGGCGATCGTCGTTTGGGGCTGGACGGGGGCTCGCCGGAGTTAGGGTTACGGCTAGGGGTTTGGGGAAGAAATGGGGCTGGGGGCGTCGATGGTGGTCGGGGGGGTTGTTCTAGGGTTAGGGTTTAGTCTAGGGTTTGTTTTATAGGCAAAGGAAGTCGGTCGGGGCGTCGTGCTGGCCGGAAATGGCGGGGGCAGTCGCCGGTCAGCCGTCGGGCAGTCGGGGTGGGTGAAAGGGAAATTAGCACTAGGGTCCCTAGGTAATTAACTATTTACACATAGGTCCCTCCTGAGACTAAATGCAATTAGTAATTTGCATAACCCATCCCGCACAGTTTATGTGCAAATAAAATTTGCACATAACAATTGGGAATTTGCGAAACGATATTTAAACAATCTAATTAATTGCAAAAGTCAATTAAAATATTTTAGAAAATTGCAAATTGATATTCTAAGCTTTAAAAATCATTTAAAAATTGTTTAAAAAATTGTAGAAAATTCCTAATAATTATAATAAATTATTTTAAGGCTAAAAATGACATTCATAATTAATTAACACTAATTAAATAATTTTTGAAAAACAGGGGCTTACAGCATATTCAGGGCGCAACTTGATTTTTAGGCTCTACAAGACCCCCTTCAAAGTTTTTAAAACTTAAAAACATTACGAAGTTTTGGAATACTTTGAATTTAGAAAAGTTTTGACTAAGTCAAATTGCGCCGGACAATGCTCGGTCATCACGATTAAATACCTTTCTCGAAAATACTCAATCCTCTCTTCGTCTTCCGGAGTTTCATTGATTATTTTCAGTTTCCCATGAAGAAGAAAAATACGAAGAGTCAATTTGTTGATATATATGTAGTAGTTGATCTTTGTGCTTTATTCTTCACTTCTGTTCTTCAATGGCCCCTAAGAAGAAAGAGATGGAGACCAATGCTGACACCACAACCAAGTCTCCTGAAGCGGGACATGATGTTGCGCCTACAACTTTTTTGTTGGAGGCTGACCCAGCTTTGAGGGCAGTGAACTTTTTGAACTGTTTCGGTTTAACCCCGTCAGTCTTCAATCGCTCGAGTGGCGGATCATCCTCTGAGGAGCACGTCAATTCGGAGGGATTTCTTAACCTGATGCGTCGCTCGGGGATCCGTACCATACAAGAATTGGACGCCGCCCTTCGTCAGACTGATGAAGGCAAGGACAAGAAATAATGTCCTAGGCAGAACAACTTTTTATTTTTATGTCCTTGACTGTAGGGGTCCACCCGTGTTTATGCAATGAAACCTAGAATTTCTGATTTTGTGTGGCTGTGATTTCGAATGGTGCTCATGGACATATTCTTTTAGCTAATTCTTTGTTTTACTGTTTCTTCTGAAGAACACGTGGCAGTCGTTACACGGTTTTAGATGCCCATTTTTAGTTTTTTCCCAAAATAGGATCCTAGAACGACGCACCCACCTCATCTTTAACCTCTTTAAAAATGACATCCAGAAATGAAAGAACCATTCATACTCTCTCAAAACAAATGTCTTCCCATAAGGTTTCACATGCGCCACTTCATCCTGATGTTATTTGCCTGCATGCTGTGCCTTCAAAAATTGGTAAGTCTCGACGAAGAATCAATAGTATGAATATTCTTCTTTCGCACCACTTTTGGAGACAAGTATCGATCTGCATGGTGTAGACACTTATTGGTATGTGCTAACTATTTCTGAGAATAGACGCACACTGTGGTCCAGTATTTAGCTCCGATCAGAGGCACGTATTGCTGACAAACACTTGTTTGATCAGCGCTTAGTGCTTATATGCGCCTATTTGTAGGCGCAGTGCTGATATGCGCCTGTTTGTAGGCGCAATGCTGATGTGTGCCTGTTTGTAGGCGCAATACTGATGTGCGCCTGTTTGTAGACGCATACTGCTGATCAATTCTGCTAACTTCTCTTGTTTTATTGATATTTGCAGGGACTTGGTTAGCGAGCTTCTTCAGAACTGGCATTGGTGATTTGGATGTTGTAGAGAGCATTTTTCTGACACTCACATCAGACAGCTCACGTGGTTCTGACACTCAAATCAGACAGCTCAGGACTCTTCATGTTAAGAAGGGTCTTCCTCAGATGGTAGGAAGAGCCTATACACATGAGAGTTGGATGGTGAAGACGCAGAACTAGGAATTGTATCACAAGGGTGATCTTGTTCCTAGTTCCCCTGGCGGGCTGTCTTCTCTCCACCAGTTGTATTGACAGCAGCTCACCTTTGTGCTGCTGCACTCTGGGGTTCTCCTCTCGTCTTTCTCAGAGAGAAGACCAGAGTTAATTCCATTATCTGGCTCGTTGCTTCAAGTCGAGACGACAAGAAATTGCCACCAACAAATAAGAAGATCCAAAGATGTAATAGACCTTCATTATCGATGAGAAGATCCAAAGATGTAATAGACCTTCATTTAGAATGAAAATCCAAGATGTAATAGATTCTCATCAAGATGTATCTATGCTTTTAAAGAAGGAATAAAGAAATAATTGTCTCATTATTCTTTTTTTTTTACAATTTGATTTTTCTATGCTGTCATAGATGACAGAATCCAGAGAGGATTACGAATGTGGCAAGTTGTTTTGATGTGAATATTTGGAATTCAAATTCGTAAAAGACATGGCCTCTCACTATGATGAATGAATGGGTGATCATTCAATTCAATTTCCGAGGAAAAAATATTGAATGAATGAATGGTCGTTTAAATTTTCGAAGAAGAAAGTGAATGAATCAAGCACGTCGGTTTCGAAGAAGGTGAAGAGTCGGTTATGAATGAACCGTTAGAAATGAATAAACAGTTGTGCCTCTTTCCAAAAGTCGCATTAGTTCTCAAGGCTGATTACTTAGTTGTTCTGCCTATAAATTGTCAATCTCTTTTCTTCCTGTGCAAGAAAAAATGTCTTCCAAAGATTTGATTGCTCCGAAGACTGAAGAAGAAACCAAGACTTCCCTTGCTGAGCCTTCAGTACCTTCTCAAAAAGAAAGGGGCGAAGGCTCAACTGTTCCTCCTGTACCAGAACAGGATTTGATCTCCAAGTTAGTGGAGCCTGGAAAAACTACCGAAGAAGAGACATTGAGGATGGTTGTTTGTGAGTTCCTAGTGCGTTCTGACAATGAGATGTTTGAACGATTGGCGAACTTTGTATTTAATCAGGAAGGGTCAGGGCCTAATATTATGTAATTCCATTCTGCTTTTGAATAAAAATAAACTTTTATTTACATCATGTCTCTGAAAATAAAGTATATTTTGTCTTTATACATAATATTTCTTGAGAAATTTGTCATTGATGGGCATCATAGCAACTCTGCCATCCAAATCTGTTAATTGATAGGCTCCATTGGAGAAGACTTTATTTATTACATACGGTCCTTCCCATTTTGCCTCGAACTTGCCTTTGCTCATATGTATCATAGTCATAGGACGTCTGACTGTAAGAACCAACTCGCCTTCTTGAAATGTTCGCGCTCTGACTTTGCGATTGAAAGCTTTTAAAATCTGGGCCTGATAAAGTTCGATATGTTGTTGAGCTAATAACCTTTTCTCGTCGAGCGCCTCCAATTCCTGAAGCCGAAGTCGATCATTATTGTCTGTAGTAAGCTCATTAGCAATGACGATTCTCAATGATGGAATTTGAATTTCCAAAGGTAGCACAGCTTCACATCCATATACCAGAAAAAAAAGGTGTGCAACCTGTGGGATTACGGACGGTAGTGCGATATGCCCATAGACACTCTCCGAGTTTATCACTCCAATTACGTTTGTTAATAGAGACAAACTTTTTAAGGAGTTTGATAATGGTCATGTTGAATGCTTCAGCCAACCCGTTAGCCGCAGGATTATAGGCTGTAGAGGCGACATTATTGATTCTGTTATCATCACAGAACCTATTAAACTTCTGGCTGATAAATTGTGGCCCATTATCATGGATGATTCGGCGAGGGACACCAAATCTGTATATCACATGATGTTTGATAAAATTGATAACGCTACTAGTTTTTACTTCTGCCAAAGGTATAGCTTCGGTCCACTTGGAAAAATAATCGGTTATAGCTAAGATAAACCGATGTCTTTAGATGAAGGAGGATTGATAGGGCCAATTATATCCATGCCCCAAGCTTCAAAAGGCCATGAGGCTGCAGTTGGATGAAGAAATTTCGACGGTTGGTGAATGAAATCCGCATGAATTTAACATGCACGACATTTCCTTGCATAATCAATAGCATCTGATACCATAGAGGGCCAGTAGTAGCCCATACGTCGGATACGATCCTGTAGTTTCGGACCAGGTTGATGTGCTCCACAAACACCATCATGAGCCTCACGTAATATCTGTTTTGCTTTATCACCAGCGAGATACCTCAAGAGTAATCCATCAAAAGTTCTTCGATATAGTGTCTTAGTAGTATGATTATAATAGAATCGAAGTGATCGACGACGGATACTTGTGGCTTCTTTAGGATCTTATGGCAAAATGTCATGCACTGCAAAATCAATGAAAGGTACTCTCCAATCCTTTCTAAGGATATTGACTTCAGTTAGGTTGCTGAATTCAATGTTGTGGTTGTTTTCGACACAGAATAGTTCTCTATTAGAGATAACAACCATCTGTTGCCTTTTAACTGGAACTGCCAACACTGCAGCTAGGTTAGCTAAAGCATCAGCTTCTATATTGCATGCCCGACGCACATGTTCGATGAAGAATCCTTTAAATGAAGAAGCTATCTTGGTTGCTGCTTCATGGTATGGTACTAGATCTTGATGTCGGACTTCATATATGCCTCTAAACTGATTAACAATCAGCTTAAAGTCACCATATACTTCGAGATATTCAATACTCAATTGTTTGGCTAATTGAAGTCCGATGAGCAAAGCATTGTATTCTGCCACATTGTTGGAGCATGATTCGTCTAAAGAATAGGCCCTTTGAATAGTTAATCCATCGGGTGAAACAAGAACAATTTCTACTCCAGCAACAAGAGTACCTCCAGGTCCAATTCTAGAAGCTCCATCAAAGAACAACTTCCAGGTAGGAAATTCTTCTGAGATTATATTTGATTCTAATGTTTCGTCCGGAATATCATCATAGAGTTTAGATGTCTCAGGGACAGGATGAGCTGCTAAGAAGTCAGCAAGTGC
This sequence comes from Iris pallida, assembly GCA_029216955.1. NCBI lineage: Eukaryota > Viridiplantae > Streptophyta > Magnoliopsida > Asparagales > Iridaceae > Iris > Iris pallida. The sequence continues at coordinate 1,976,868 of JANAVB010044215.1, forward strand.
TTGGCCTTTCACAAATTTTTGAGGAACATAAACCATATCATATTGTGCTAGTAATATGGCCCATGTGGCAAGCCTAGAATTGAGTGTACTTGGCTTCTTCATTAGAACTCGAAGAGGATTGACTCGGGATATGACATGAATAGTTTGGCCTATGATGTAATGTCTTGTCTTCTGAACAGCAAACATTAAGGCTAAACATTCCTTTTCTACCGGACTATAACGATGTTCAGCTCCAATCATCGTTCGGCTAAGATAGTATATGGCTTGTTCATGATCTTCCTTATTCTTTTGAGCCAGCAAAGCTCCCAATGAATGATCCATTGCTCGGACATACATTAAGAAGGGTATTCCTGAGATCGGTGGTACAAGAACCGGTGGACTCATTAAATACCGCTTTATGTCGTCAAATGCTCGTTGACATTCTTCCGTCCAAACGAAAGATACACCTTTCTTTATTAATTGAGTAAATTGTCTGCAACGTCCAGATAAATTCGAAATGAACTGCCTGATGTACGCAAGCCGACCTTGGAATCCTCGTAGCTCTTTTAGGTTGCATGGAGGACGCATCTCTTGAATGGCTTTGATCTTCTCGGGATCAACTTGTATACCTTTAGAGGTAATGACGAAGCCGAGAAAGTTACCACTAGAGACACCCAAGAAAGACTTGTTGGGATTCATTTTGAGTTGATGCTGGCGCATTAGATTGAAGATAGTTCTTAAATCTTGAATGTGATCTTCTTTGAGATGACTTTTGACAGCAATATCGTCAACATAGCATTCGACAGTCTTTCGCAGATGATCACGAAAAATAGTACTCATAGCCCGCTGGTAAGTTGCACCTGCATTCTTAAGACCAAACGGCATGACCGTATAACAGTACACACCTTGAGGAGTACGAAATAAAGTATGTTTCTCATCTTCAGGATTCATCCGGATTTGATTATATCCAGAAAAAAACCCATCCATAAAAGAAATTTGTTCGAATCCACATGTATTGTCGATCATAACATCAGTAATTGGGAGAGGGAATTCGTCTTTAGGGCAAGCATCATTGAGATCCCGAAAGTCTATGCTTAGAGCACTTCCTACCCCCAGTGTCTCTGGAAGTCATGTTGACGGAAGCGTACAGAACCTCATCTTCATGTTCTGACATAGGTTCAGAGTTAGAAAAGTTCAGACGATCGAAGACAGATCGTCTAGTTGTTTGACAACAACACTTGATAACAACCTTGTGATTACAATGATGATGATCACTTGGTTGAATTGGAAGTGTTGAAGTGTTGTCCCGCCTTTGCTTGAGGTGTTCTCGGAGATCGGGAACAGCAATGGGACGAGAAGAAGTTCGAGGGATATGTTCTTTAATAACATTCGGAACATGGTTCTGGTTCTTCAAATGTTTTGTCCCTTGAGTGTATAGGGAAGTGCTCATTTCATTGGCATAGGTGTCTGGATTTTTGATCCTGGAAGTTTGTCTCTGATGTTGGTTGGTCTTCGGCATTGGCTGTTTACGTTTCACCGAAGTTGGCCTGTTGAGATAAGTTCTTAAATCAGCAAACTCACCCCCAGGGGTTTCTGTTTGAGACACCAGCAATTTTCCCTGTCTTGAACGGGAGATTTTGAGGGTTGGGAGATCTTGGAATTCTGCTACCGGAGTAGGCAGAATACATCTTTGATCAGTACAAGTTCTTTTAACATGGAGAGAAGAATCCTTGTTTGAAAGAGTTTTTGTACTGACTGATGCCGAGGCACGTTCAGTGTGATCTTCTACGGTAAAGACCGAAGAAGACTGAGAAAAGACCAAAGGGCCTTTTCCTTTGTTTTGTAAAGAAGGGTTAGCTAAAGAGCATTTTCCTCTGTTGTTTTCCAAGTCAAGAGACGAGGAAGTTTGAGAAAAGACCAAAGGGCCTTTTCCTTTGTTCTGAGGAATAGCCAAAAGACTACCCCCAGTAGATTGCGCAGGGGCAGCAGGGTGTTGGAGATGAACAGCACTCTTCCCTTTGTTATGAGAAGAAGAAAGATTAGCCAAAGGGATGTCTTTGTTGGATTGTGTAGGCATAGTTTGCGCATGAATTGATGGCGCACTGGCAGGTTGCGCAGGAGAGTCCTTGACAGAGAACTTTCTGGTTCTGGCCACAGACACTGTGGTTTGCGCATCAGGAGTTCTGGCCACTGAGTGTTTGGGGTGCACTCTAGTTGCTAGAATGTTGGTTTGTGCAGGAAGATTGGCAGCCAACTGCGCCAGAGGCAGAGGAGTCTTGCCCCTTGATAGGGCAGCATATGAAGTCGCTTGTGCACTGGCAACAGCAGATTGCGCATAAGTAGTTGAGACAGATTGTGCAACAGTCTTAGTAGCAGCAACTGTAGACTGTGCAGCAGATTGCGCAGCAGGCTTCTTGGCAGACTGCGCAGCAGTCTTACTGGCAGAGTTAATGGACTGCACAGCAGTCTTGGAGACCCACACTGGGCGCACTTTGCTCGTGGCAGAAGTGGTTGCAGTACGAGGAGTGGTCTTAGAGTTGATCATGACTTCATAGGCTGTCTGGTTGACCTTCACAACCAGAGTCTTCTGCGTCTTCCCGATAGACGCTACGTCATATTGAGTTGTCACTTCCTCGTCGGAGGAGAAAGTCGTCCCCAGTAGAGTCGCCATTTTGTTTGCAAAAACAAAAGTATGAAACTTTATTGATACAAACTTTGTAAAGATTACAAGAATTCTGGGAAAGTACAACTGTAGGAATCCAATCTAGAAGACGATTACTTTATCCCTTGGACGATGTGAACTTTGAAGACGGTAACCTCTGAAGTTGAAGGCAAAAGCCTCGGAAGAATGCAACAGCACTTGGACAAGAACTCCTGGACTCTCTGATATTTCTGAAGTTTATGTCTGATCCCCTTTAATGAAGACTTGAAACTCTATTTATAGAGTTCTGGAAATAACTAATTTTTAGTTATTCTGGATGGCGCAAGTTGGATTGCGCAGGAACTGGATTGCGCAACATCAGATTACGCAGGCAGTTGTCTGGTCGTGGGCCAACTGTCTTGGACACATGGCATCATTTGATTGAAATGCGCATGATCGTGTGAAGACGGTTGCCACGTAACGAGCAATTGATGGCATGAATGCCACGTGTATTTTTATCAGTTGTCGTGATGAAGTGCGCCACATGAATTGCGCTGACTTCGGATTGCGCTGAAATGGATTGCGCTGGGCTAGATTACGCAGGCACTGGATTGCGCTGCATGTACAGCTGTCCTCGAGCGCTGTGCAGCGCAATAAACGAACAGTTTTCTCGTTCTTCGTGCTGTCAGCTGTCAGAAGATTTGATTGTGTCAGGTAATGATGATATTGCCTCGTCAGCTTGCGCAGTCGAGAGTGTGCACAATCTAGTGTGCGCAATCTGAATGATGTACAATCTGATGTCTGTGCAGTTCATTTGAAAGTTGTATTTCTTGATTTTATGGCTTTGTTGATGGGTGCAACTTGTTTTTTTAGGACCTACAGTCATCATCTCAAAATGATTGATGTACTGACTTGGAGAAGTGCTGCCATCAAACAGCATAATGGTTAGAAGTTTATATTTAGGAGGAAATGGAACTTCCTTCCACTCTGTAGGATATGGTTGCTTTATGCCCAGTCTTTGTAGGCCATCCTTCTGCTTGAAGGCCTCAAACTGAGTGCGTAAGAGTTTTACAGCTTCATTAGCATCCTCTGTTGTTTGGGAATTGGTAGGCTGGTTAGAAGTGTTAGGAGGAGGAACAGCGTGGTAATTACCACCCTCAGCACCAGACTGACTTGGATCAGCTTGAATTGGCACAGAAGCAACTTGAGGGGCTGGTACCCCCAGACTAACAGGTACAGAAGATTCTATAAGCTTAGGATTTGTAACAGGGTTTATAATCGGAGGCACTGTATGTTGAGCCACCATTATGGTGTGCATGCTTGCAACCATTTCTGCCATGGTTTTCAATTTGTCTTCTAATACAACAATTCGTTGCTCTTGGCTGGTTGACGTAGAGGCATCTTAATCTTCCGTAATGGTATATGTCGTCACTTCTCTTGCAGCTGTTGATGAGATAGTTTGTTCAGAACTTTCACTATCTGCATCAAACTCCGAAAGAGAGTCCTCTTCCACATGGGTGATAGGAAGATCTTCTTGATTAAAGACACCTTGGTTCAAATGTCGATTTCTCGATCTAGTGTATTGAAAGACACCTTCATTGGATGCATGGATCCGATCTAAGTATTGCTGACTGGGATTACGGGATGTATTACGTCTTGGACGTTTTCCACCCCCAGTGCCTTGAGAAGTCATATTAACAGAAGCATATAATAGCTCATCTTCGTCTTTTATTATATGTTCAGGAGTTGAAGCATAGTTCAGACGATCGAAGACAGATCGTCGAGCCGATTGGCAACAACAGTTGATGACAACTTCATGTAGGCAGTGGCGATTTGAAGCGCGATTTGGAGGTGAGGAAAACATTCCCGTAGTTTCCTGCCTTTGTGTAAGACGTTGTCGGAGATCAGTTACAACCACAGGACGAGAAGAAGTCGGAGGAACATATTCCTTAATGATGTTAGGAACATGTCTCCTGTTCTTCAGGTGTTTTGTTCCTTGAGTGTACAAAGATGTACTCAACTCATTAGCATAGGTAGATGGGTCTTTCTTTTCAAACTTTGGCTTTTGGTGCAGATTGGCCTTTGGCATAGGGTTCTTGCATTTCGCCAAAGTTGATATTGGTTGACGCCTATTGAGATAAGCACGTAAATCTGAAAATTCTGCTCCCGGTGTCTCTGTTTGTGATACCTTCAATTTTCCTTGCTTGGATCTTAAAATTTGCAAGGTAGGAAGGTCTTGACCAGACCCCATAGGGGTAGGTAAGATACCTCTCTGATCAGTATTCTTTTCGGTATCAGAGATCCGAGGACCTCTGTTTACAGGAATAAAATCTGATACGTCTTCCTCTGAGTCATAGACCAGGGAAGTTTGAGGAAAGACCAAAGGGTGCTTTCCTTTATTTTGAATAGGGTTAGCTAAGAAGCGTTTTCCTTTATTCTGTGGTGTGACCATTTTAGGCATAGATTGTACCAATAGAGGAAATATCAAAGGACTTTTCCCTTTGTTTTGTCTATTGTTGGCACTAGGACATGAATTCTCCAAGTTCAGAACTTGAGAATTGGAAGAGGGAATAGCCAAAAGACTAGTTCCCTTGAGTTGCGCCAGAGTAGCAGATTGCGCCTGGGTTGCCGATTGCTTGGGTTGCGCCATAGTCCTACGGACTACTGATGGCGCCTTGGCAGCAACTTTGGTAGACTGTGCCTCGACAGTAGCTTGAACTGACTGCGCCTTGGCAGGAAAGATAGTAGTAGACTGCGCATGGACAGCAGGGTGAGCAGATTGTGCCCTAGCAACAGAAACAGGCTGTACTGGAGCCACTGAGGCGGATTGCGCCTTGGTCATTGAGCACTCAAGTTGCGCCTGGGCAACAACGACTGTGGGAGATTTAGGAGTCCACACAGTCCTGTTCTTGGCGATAGCCACCGTGCGCTTGTTGCTCTTGGTGTTGATCATATTCTCGTAGGCTGTCTGGTTGACTTGAACAACCAGAGTCTTCTGCGTCTTGCCGATCGACGCCATGTCACATTGAGTTGTCACTTTTTCGTCGGAGGAGAAAGTCGTCCCCAGCAGAGTCGCCATTTTGTTTGCAAAAACAAAATTTGTTTTATTCCAAACTTGTAAAAGAGTACAAAGTACAATGAATTCTGGGAAGTACAACTTTAGGAATCTGATCAGAAGACGATCATTTTATCCCTTGGACTATGTGAACTTGAAGACTGTAGCCTCTGGAGAATGCATCAGCAATTTTGCAAGAGTTCTTGATCTCTGTCCGTGTGTATGTGATGCTTTAACAATGATTAGAAACTCTATTTATAGAGTTCAGGAAATAACTATTTTAGCAGTTATTCTGATGTGCGTGAGGCTTGATTGCGCCACATTGGGTTGCGCTAACCTCCTGTTGCGCCAACTTTCATTCAGTTGTCATTTGTGTACTAACTGTATTTAGACGCGTGGCATCGTATGATTGAGATGCGCGTGGTCGTGTACAGGATAGTAGACACGTCTTGAGAGATTAGTGGCATGTATGCCACGTTATCCTGCTTTAGAATGTAAGTTGTCTCAACTTTATTAGGTTGCGCGAGCTTCAGTCAACAAGTCAAACTGCGCTTGATTTGGGCTGCGCCTACACACGTGGCAGCTTCTGAGCAAAATTCGTTCAAGTTGCGCCCAGGCGCAACTAAGGATATTGTTTAGATTCCGCCTGGGCGCAACTCACGAATCGTACATGACAGCTGTCTACTACCTTCCCTTGAGCGGCACAATTCACGGGATTCGAAGATATTTTCCTCGTTCACTGTTGTGTCAGTCGTCAGTGTTGTCAGGTAATGATGACCATTAAGTGTCAGATGCCACGTAGGTTTTGGCGCAAAAAGACTGGGCGCAGTCTGCTATCAGGCGCAATCTGATCAGTGGCGCAGTCTGTTCTCTGAGCTTCATATCAGTGGCGCAACCTAATTCTTGTGGCGCAATTTGATCACTGAACAATATATTCAGGGCGCAACTTGATTTTTAGGCTCTACAAATGCGTGTGCGTAAAGGGGGCACTACGCCAGCACGTTAAAACGTGTGCGTAAAGGAGGAAATGCTACGCTGGCACGTTAAACGTGGGCGTAAAACTAAATACTATGCTAGCACGTAAGAACGTGTGCGTAAAACTTCATCTTCTCCCCAAGGCCAAGATAAGTGTTTGCAAAAAACAAAAAGTTCTTTTTATTTCACAAACTTTGTAAGAAGATTAAAATTGAATTCTGGGAAAGTACAACTATAGAAATCCGATCTGAAGACGATCGCTTTATTCCTTGGACGATGTGAACTTTGAAGACGATAGCCTCTGAAGAATGCAGCAGCACTTGGACAAGAACTCCTGATCTCTCTGATGATCTTGAATGATCTGCTCTTGATAATGAAGGACTTGAAACTCTATCTATAGAGTTCTGGAAAATAACTAATTAGTAGTTATTCTGGATTGCGCAGGCTGGATTGCGCAGGTATTGGATTGCCCAAACAGCGAACTGTGCCGGCAGTTACTCGATCGTGGCTCAACTGTATTAGACGCGTGGCATTGTTTGATTGAAATGCGCATGGTCGTGTACAGACGGTTGCCACGTGGTGAGCAATTGATGGCATGTAGGCCACGTATAAAATGTCAGTTATCTTGATGGATTGCGCCACTAGAACTGCGCTAGCTTCAGACTGCGCTGGGATCGAACTGCGCTGAAGAGGATCTAGCCGACTGCGCTTCGGTTGGGCTGGCAGATTGCGCTGGCTGTACAGCTGTCCTCGAGTGCTGTGCTGAACAAGAAACGAAAGGACTCCTCGTTTATCGGGCTGTCAGAAGATCGGATTTTTGTCAGGTAATGATGACGTTGCCACGTCAGCATAGCGCGCCTGGATGTTAGCGCGGTTCGGCCTCGCGCAGTTGATTTATTGCGCAGTCTGTCTCCTGTGTAGTTCATTTGTAGGGTGCGCAATTTGATTTTCATTGCTTTTGTGATGGGTGCAACTTGATTTTTAGGACCTGCAAGACCCCCTTCAAAGTTTTCGAAATTTGAAAATATTCAGAGTTTCAAAATACTTTGAATTTCGAATTTAAAATCAAGTTGCGCACGTGGTGCATTGACTGCGCGTTTGGAGGAATCAGCTTCGACTTTTATGGCGCAATCTGAGGTGACTGTTACACTTCTGAAAACTATAAATAGTTTCCATTCTCATTCTGTCAACCTTTACTTGCTTTTGATTTTCTGAAGAGATAGAAGCTTCCCTCCTACTCCGACTACTTCTCCTTTCTTTCGCCGTCGACGTTAATGGCTCCTAAGCGAACTGCCACCGAGAAGGGCAAGGCTCCGGCCGAACCCTCGACTCGTGTTGCGCCACGGATATCTCGCCATGAGATTGGCCACCCAGCGCTGCAAGGTAGATGACAAACTCGATCGAAACCCTTTTTAGGGTTCTTGACATTTTCGAACCTTCATACCTCTCTCTTTTTAGAGATTAATGGTATTGCGCCGCCCTGTTTAGGGTTTTGGTTGCACACACAATAGTATTTATTTTTATGAGAACTATATTCTTGCACAATTGGTTGGAAAGCGCTGGCAGATGTTCGGCGCAATCCATCGATTTGCGCAAGTCGGCTGAGCCAGCGTAAACTGATGCCTTGCGCAAGTGGGTTAGCGCAACCTGATGTCTTGCGCAAGTGGATGTGTTGGCGCAATTGGATACTTTGCGTATGTGGGCTGCATTGACGCAATCTGATGTTTTACACATAGCACAATTTGATGAACTCTTTTTAAAGAAACTTTGTGATTTTACATGTACTGATCTTTATCTCTTTATTTGATGCAGTTAACCTCAGGGAAGATCCCAATTATGAGGTCTTTGCAGGATCTTTAGCTGAGCCTGTGTTCAAATAGGATCTTTTCCATGTGACATATCCTCAATATGCCTTACCGTCATCTCGGCAAGCCATCCGGATGGTACAAGATAATGAAACTCTGCTGTGTTTGATGAACGGGCAGCCACTCCAAACTGTAGACACAGTTACTCATAAGAAGCCGTTGTTCCTGTTCGGTGAGGCTTTTGACAAGAACTCTCAGCCTAGACCTCGCATGGAACAGAGACTTTTTCAAAGAGGCGAGAAGATGATACTTCTACCAGAGATTTCCAGATGCCTTCCCCTGTCTCGCTATGCTTTTGCGAGCTATCCCAGAAGGATGGAATGGGATATAACTCCACTACAACAAGCCCGAACGGGGAATATCTGTGTGAAGAAGGGGCCGAACAACAAAGACATGTTCTACAGTTCCTCTGAGCGTCACAGCTCCCTACTCAGAGGACTGAAACCCGGTTGCATCCCACCGAAAAACTCTTCCCTGCTGCTACCAGTCAGAACTCCGATATTCGCAAATGAGTTTACGAAGGTTGAGGGAAGGTATCCAGACCAAGATATTCGATTGACAGGTCTTGTGAATCCGGATAACAAGAGATGAATCTGTATAGCCAATTGGATATTGGCTCAATTTGACGACCGACTTAAGGAGATTGAGCTGTACCAAGCGGTGTATGCCACCGTTTATGGTTTCCCGCCTAATCCGCATCTATTCCTTGTATTGGCGGAGAGATACAACTACAGAACGGGGACTTTTATGACACCCTGCAGAGAGATCGGATTGGCTTTACACGAGATGAAGTACATCTCCAGCCTACCAATGGGGGATATCCCCTATGAAGAATTTGTCCCGACCAATGATGAGTTGGAAAAATTACGCCAAGAGAATGCTGACATGGTGACTGTCTTTGAAGAGCTTCTATGCCACTACAAGATCTGTTCCTTGTACTACAAGAGTGGTACATCCGGCACCTGCTACTCAACCAAATGGTTGCCATATCTTTTTCTCAACCATAGCATTGAGAAGAAGACCAAGGAGCACGATAACTGCAAACCCACCGTCTTCAGACCACTTAGCAACAGCGAAGTGATAGGGTTGATGGAAGAGAACAAAGATATGGATATCAAGATCAAGGATGATCTTCAATGTCCTCCTTTCAAGAAAGAAGACATTATTGAAAGCTACATGAGGCTGGGCTACAGGCCCATGTCGAAGGAAGCCCAGCTGGCGGATTTTCTAACTTATTGGCTTCGACGATATATCGTTCCTGGAGCCAGCGCCGTCGATCGCTTTCATCGAGGCGTACTATTTGCTGCTGTCCGCTTAGTCTTTGGCTACCGGATGGATCTATTGTCAGCGATGACTTGCAGAGTAAATGCTGGCCTCTGCTTTTTTGTCGATCAAATGCTTCGAGGAAAGGGCGAGAAAGGAAGCTTTCCTCGGCTGGAGCTACCATACACATATCTGTTCGGATGGCTGCTTCTGCACTATCCTTCACTGATGAACCCCGATATGGGGGCGGTGAGCGGCAGCTTCTTGAGGAGATTCTCCAAAAGCAAGTGGATATATACCACTTTAAGAGATTGCAGGCGCGCTCTGAATCTCGGAAAGGGATGGAACTTCTATTGTGTTCCCCCTCCAGCTGGCTACGAGCATATGTCTACCAACCTTGTCGACTCTGGGAGGGCACAGCCTCTTGGCCACACAATTTTTGACTGGTTGAAGATGATCCGGCCATCTCACTTGGTGTACCGATTTGAAGATGAATGCTATCTGGAGCCTTATCTTCCTAGCCGTTTTGCACGCCAATTCGGCTATGACCAATTCCATGTAGGCAACGCCATAACGTGCCTACAGGGAAAAGGTTATCTGATCGATGAGCCCGGGCTTGGGCTTACTATAATGCTCGGGACACGAGGACGACGTTCTCGATGCCGCTAAAGAGCGATCATGGTCCTCGCATACTATATACTTATTCACTCTTCTACACATCAGCGAATACCTTTGCTGAGAATTTCAACTTAGCAGATAGCTTTGCGACAGCAACGCGATTAAAGAAGGGAGCATCTGTTGTGATGGCTCCTGGTAATGATGAAGAGGATGAGCCAGTTGATGCACCGCTGGAAGCTTCGAGGGAAGCCAACTTCCCTGAAGAAGTCAACGAGCCGCTGCGCGTCTCCTTGAAGGTTGTCAGATCTCCAATCAAGGAGAGGAAGAAGAGGAAGGCGGAAGAACCTTCTTCTCCAGTTTCTAAGAGAAAAATTGTCTTAGAATCCTCAGAAAGGGTCACTACCCGGTCGCAATCTCGGCAGCAGGCTGAGTCGACTCAAAGAGAAGAGACGACGACTCCGACCTCTCTTCAAAGACAAGTAAATGTTATAGATGTAGAGAGTCCGGAGAGACCTCTACGCAGAAAGAAAATAGTTTTCAGAAGGAAAGTGGCCACTCCTCCAAGACCTATCCTGTCATCGGTCGTGACCAGTGTTGTCGCCGGAGTCATGATGTCGTCTCCTATACCTGCCCTTGAACCCAGACAGGAAGCTTTCAGTCCAGAGAAGAGTGACGAGGTTGTAGAGACCAGGGAGGAAATCGCGGAGACAGCAGATGAGGCTGTGAAGCCAAATGAGCCAGAAACATCTCCCGAAGCATTGCAACCTCCAACACTTGCAACAGAAACTGCCCACCTTCCAGCTTCTCCTCGATCACTACGTGCCAAAAAAGATCAGTTAATGATTGAGGCACTAGAAGATTGTGACTTTGGCTTCCACGATGATGTAGATCCAGTTGCCGCAACTGATAGTGAAGAAGCACGAGAAGAGAGTGCAAGTGATGAAAATACATCAGCAGAGGCTGTTGATGACACTCTGAATCCAGAAGAGGATGTTGATGTACATGCATCCCTAGAGAAGAATGCGATTAAAGAAGTAGCACTAGAGGAAGCTACTATCACCCATCAAGGAGGTATTGGTTGATATTAATGCCCTTCTTTTATGGATTAAATGGCTGACATCTTAATTTTTATCCATGCAGAAATTCAACTTTCTCCGATTCCTCCAATATGCACTGATATAGTGCAAATAAAGGCGATAGCCAGCAGTAGCCGTCATTTATCAGGCGGCTCTGAAGCGGGTAGTAGCCAGGCAGTAATGTCTGAAGCTACTTCTGCGAGGCTACAACCCATGTCAGCAGATGACAAACTTGTCACTGGACCCAGCAATGGTAAGATTGCCCTTACTTTTGATCCTTTTTGATAGTTGCTAATGACAGCAAACTGATGGGGTTTATTTGATTTCGCAGAGGAACATCTGGGAGGAGCAACCAGCTCTACCATGGCTCCCTTGTCCAAAGAGACTACAGTTCATGCTGCCGAACTTCCGCCTGTGCAGGCACCTGCTGCTTCAACATCCATGGGAGTAGCTGCTACACCTGGTGCAATAGCTACTAACAGATTTATAATTGGCTCCTTCACCAACCTTTTCTTCAATTCATTGGGACCCTTAGTAGAAAGGGCAATGGAGAAAGAAGATGTTGGTTTCATCACTGTTAGAGGTCCAGCCTCTTATCTGATCAGTGCCATCCGAAATCAAGGTGACGAAGTCAAGCTGTTTATCTTGAACACATACTGGATGAGCTGGAGGAATCAGTTAAGATCTACAAAGATCGTAATCGGGGGGAGGTGGAACCCTTGGTACATGCTGAGTTTGAGAGGATGTCTCGAGAGGCTACAGTTACGAAAGCTGATTTCCAGGTTTTCTTGGACACTTTCGCTACCAAGTCTTCAGAGTATAACTCCCAGATGGAAATAATAGCATCTGCTGCTGGGGAGAAGGAAAAGAAAGTTGCCGAGAGGAAAGCAGAGTTCGATCGACTTCAAGAAGAGTTGAGAATTGTCCAACTTGCTCTGGAAGAAGAGACCACTCAACATCAAGCTGCAGTCCAGCAACTGGACATTCTGACCCACGAAAGAAATGATTATGTCAGGACTCATCAAGCTGAAATCTTCCGCCGACTAGTAACCTTGCCGACTTTTGATGATAAATCTGGAATGGAGGAAGCTAGAAGGCGGGTGATGGATTCTTGGAAGGAGCGACTTCAAACTTTAAAGCAACAGATGGCTAGTTTGATGACCCCACCAGCTGAATAGGAAGACTTTTTGTATCTTCTGTTTTGTGACATGTCTTTTTGTAATGCCTTTTAATTCTGATCAATAAAAAGACATTCTCTTTGTGGCTCTATTATTTATTGTATATCTCATTCGGATATAAATAATAGCAATAGAAAATATATTCAGAGGTCCGGGACATGATATATTTCTTGATTTAGAAAATAATTATATTCATTATATCTGCTCAGAGGTAATGTGGACATGGCAGAATATAATTTGTTGAATATCATTATTTCAGTAGACAACTTAATCAAAGGTAACAAATACATGACAAGTTGCTGATATGAATGAACGGATGAATCGTCAAAATGCATGAACGAAATAAATCGTTGGAATGAACGGATGAACCGTCAGAGGAATTAAATAAACAGGTGATCCGTCAGATGAATGGATTAACGGGTGAACCGTCGGATGAATGGATGAACAGGTGAACCGTTGGATGAATGGGATGAACGGGTGAACCGTCGGATGAATGGGACGAACGGGTGAACCGTCGGACGAATGTAATGAACGGGCGAACCGTCGGATGAATGTAATGAACGGGCGACCAGTCGGATGAATGTAATGAACGGGCGAACCGTCGGATGAATGTAATGAACGGGCGAACCATCGAATGAATGTAATGAACGGGCGAACCGTCGGACGAATGTAATGAACGGGCGAACCGTCGAATGAATGTAATGAGCGGACGGACCGTCGGATGAATGTAATGAACGGACGAACCGTCGGATGAATGTGTCGCTTCGTTGTTTCACGAATCTCTGTCTATAAATAGAACAGAAAATTAGATGGAATGATCACCTTCACTTTTCAACATAAAGATGTCGTCTGGAGATGCATCCAAGAAGGCTGAGATCGCCCCGAAGGTTGAAGCGGGCACTGAAGAACATCCTGCTGAACCGACCCAGCCAAAGCAGACGGAGGCAGGCGAAGGTTCGTCTGCACCCCAGCCACCATGGGATATCCTGGACTTCCTGGTTGAACCAGAGAAGACTGAAGAAGAGGAGGCCATGAGGATGGCCGCTTGCGCATTTCTGGTGAAATCGGGCAAGGATGTTCTCGGCTCTTTTGCTGACTTTATTTTTGAGAAGGACGGCAGTGGTCCTTGTCCTGTCTATAAAAAGGATGATAGTGATTCTCGTCCTTGATATTATGTAACGTCATTCATGATGAAATAAAATCAAACTTTATTTATGCACTGTCTTGTTGTATTTACATGAAATCCTTGTTACATTCATACATAGTATTTCTTAAGGAATTTGCCATTGATAGGCATCATAGCAACTCGACCGTCCAACTCTGAGAGTTGATAGGCTCCATTTGAAAAGACTTTGCTCACAATGTAAGGCCCTTCCCATTTTGCATCGAACTTGCCTTTGCTCATGTGAGTCATAGTCATGGGACGTCTGACTGTTAGAACGAGCTCTCCTTTCTGAAAGGATCTGACTTTAACTTCGCGGTTGAAAGTCTTCGAGATGCGGGCTTGGTATAACTCAATATGCTGTTGAGCCAATAGCCGCTTCTCGTCAAGCGCCTCCAATTCCTGAAGTCGAAGAATATCGTTGTTCTCCGTTGTCAGCTCATTAGCGATGGCAATCCTTAAGGACGGAATTTGAAGTTCCAGGGGTAGAACTGCTTCACAGCCATACACTAAAGAGAAAGGTGTACAGCCTGTGGGGTTGCGGACCGTAGTACGATAGGCCCAAAGACATTCTCCAAGCTTTTCACTCCAGTTTCGTTTGTTAGTAGACACAAACTTCTTAAGGAGCTTGATGATAGTTTTGTTGAAGGCTTCAGCCAAGCCATTAGCAGCAGGATTGTAGGCTGTCGAAGCGACATTGTCAATCCGGTGATCATCGTAGAATCTTGTAAACTTCTTACTAATGAACTGAGGTCCGTTGTCATGAATGATTCGTCGAGGTACACCAAATCTATAAATGACATGATGTTTCACAAAGTTGATGACGCTGCTGGTTTTGACTTCTGTCAAGGGTATAGCTTCGGCCCACTTGGAGAAATAATCCGTTATGGCGAGTATAAACCGATGTCCCTTAGAAGAAGGAGGATTGATGGGACCTATAATATCCATGCCCCAAGCTTCAAAAGGCCAGGAAGCAGCAGTCGGATGAAGGAATTCTGATGGTTGATGGATGAAATCTGTATGGATTTGACAGGCTCGACACTTCCTTGCATATTCGATGGCATCAGATACCATGGAGGGCCAGTAGTAGCCCATACGTCGGATACGATCTTGTAGCTTAGGGTCGGGTTGATGTGCTCCGCAAATACCATCATGAGCTTCACGCAATACTTGCTTCGCTTCATCACCAGTAAGACAGCGTAAAAGAAGACCGTCATAAGTCCGTTGATAGAGAGTCTTGGTGGTCTGATTATAGTAGAACCAGAGAGATCGTCGACGAATACTCGTAGCCTCCTTGGGGTCTTCAGGAAGTATATCATGGACCACGAAATTGATGAAGGGAGCTCTCCAATCTTCACTGATAACATTGTCTTCAATAAGATTACTGAACTCAATATTACGATTATTTTCGATGCAGAACAATTTCCGATTAGAGACAACCACCACCTATTGTATTTTGACAGGGATGGCTAAGACTGCTCAAGATTGGCCAAAGCATCTGCTTCAGTATTGCAAGCTCGGCGGACATATTCGATGAAGAAGGCTTTGAATGATGTAGCCTTGCTGATTGCCGTTTCATGATAAGGCACTAGATCTTGATGACGAACTTCATAGGTTCCTCTAACCTGGTTAACAACCAGCTTGGAGTCACCATAAACTTCAAGATATTCGACGTCCAGTTGTTTAGCTAACTGAAGGCCAATGAGTAGAGCATTGTATTCTGCTACGTTGTTAGAGCAAGGTTCATCCGTAGGCTCTTTGGATAGTTGACCCGTCTGGAGAAATAAGAACAACCCCAACTCCTGCGACATTGGTACCATTTGGTCCGATCCTGGATGCACCGTCAAAGAACAGACGCCAAGTAGGAAATTCTTCGGAGATCATATTTGATTCCAATGTCTCGTCTGGAATTTCATCATAGAGTTTGGATGTCTCCGGTATAGGATGAGCAGCTAAAAAGTCAGCCAGTGCTTGACCTTTGACAGACTTTTGTGGAACATAAACTATGTCATATTGGGCTAGCAGAATGGCCCATGTAGCTAACCGAGAATTGAGTGTGCTGGGTTTCTTCATTAATACTCGAAGAGGATTAACTCGGGATATGACATGAATAGTTTGTCCAATGATGTAATGCCTTGTCTTTTGAACAGCAAATATAAGAGCTAAGCATTCTTTTTCGATCGGACTATAACGGTGTTCGGCACCAATCATAGTACGACTGAGATAATAGATGACCTGTTCATGACCTTCTTTGTTCTTTTGGGCAAGTAAAGCACC
This sequence comes from Iris pallida, assembly GCA_029216955.1. Lineage (NCBI taxonomy): Eukaryota > Viridiplantae > Streptophyta > Magnoliopsida > Asparagales > Iridaceae > Iris > Iris pallida. The sequence continues at coordinate 1,992,957 of JANAVB010044215.1, forward strand.
CAATGAATGATCCATAGCACGGACATACATTAAGAATGGTATGCCCGAGATCGGTGGCACCAAGACTGGTGGGTTCATGAGATATCGTTTTATGTCATCGAATGCTTGTTGACATTCTTCGTTCCAAATGAAAGATACACCCTTCTACATTAGCTGAGTAAATGGTCTACAACGTCCAGACAGATTCGAAATGAACCTCCTGATGTACGCAAGTCGACATTGGAATCCTCGTAGCTCTTTTAGGTTGCGTGGAGGACGCATCTCTTGAATGGCTTTGATCTTCTCGGGATCCACGTGTATACCCTTAGAGGCAATGACGAAGCCGAAAGATTTACCACTAGAGACATCCAAGAATGACTTGGTGGGATTCATTTTGAGTTGATATTGGCGCATCAGATTGAAGATTGTTCTTAAGTCTTGGATGTGATCTTCATTTAGACGACTCTTGACGGCAATATCGTCGACAAAACATTCAACAGTCTTACGAAGATGATCTCGAAAGATGGTACTCATAGCTCGTTGGTAAGTTGCACCCGCGTTCTTGAGACCAAATGGCATCACGGTATAGCAGTAGACTCCGTGAGGAGTACGGAAAGAAGTGTGTTTTTCATCTTCAGGATTCATCCGAATCTGATTATATCCAGAGAATCCATCCATGAAGGATATTCGCTCGAACCCATAAGTATTGTCGATCATGACATCTGTGATAGGGAGAGGAAACTCATCTTTTGGACAGGCTTCATTAAGATGCCGGAAGTCGATGCAAACTCGAACTTTACCAGTTTTCTTCAAGACTAGGACAACATTGGCTACCCAATCTGGATGTTGTTCTTCTCGAATAAAGCCACAAGCTATAAGCTTTTTGACTTCATCATCAATAGCGTCCATCATTTCTGGCTTGAATCGCCTTTGATGTTGTTTGACTGGCTTTGCATTAGGCAAGATATTCAATTTGTGAGTAGCAATTTTGGGATCTAAACCTGGCATGTCTTCATAACTCCAAGCAAAGATATCAATATATTCTCGAATAAGAAGAATTAATTCTTGTTTATCTGCCTCTGGAAGGTTCTTGCTGATGAATATTGGATGAGGCGACCCGCTTTCTCCTACGTCAATTTAAACCAATTGATCTTCGGTAGGAGGTTCCCGTTGTTCGAATCGGAGTTCCCATTGGGTATCCATTCGTTGAGCCCAAGGATCTGTTTCAGGACTTTCTTCGATATCTTCGTCATAGTCTTCTGGAAGTTCGACAGAGACCATGTTAGAAGATACGATCAGTCGATGAACCTGACCAATGCTAGTGTCAGAGTCCCATGATCTGGAATCAGAAGAGTTAGAGCGCTCCTCACTATCGGACTCGGAGACTGCTGGAGATAAGACTGGAGGTGAAGCATATCCAAGACCTCTTTTTGTCCTGCTGTAGTACATCTCTGATTTTCCTTTCGGAACAACCGTACGGATAGGATTTCTTCTACCTTTACCGTAGTTGAGGCCATTCTTGAAGTCATAACCCATCTTTCGGATGATGTCTTTTGTTTGTTGACTATAACAACGAAGTTGGAGACGTCCCATATCGTTATTTTTGCTATCATCCGTATAGCTGAATTTTTGTTCTGGTCCTTTACTAAAAAGTATTGGACTCTCGCATCTCTTTCGAGAAGGGACAACAAAGTATGAATCATCTGGATGTTCAAGTAAGACCTCTGTCTGAAAAGACTGTACAACTCCCATTGTAAATGACTGAAAGCTATTTAACATATCTAAATAGCACTTAGCATGATAAATGACATCAGTATACTGGAAAGGAGATGCTTTTTCATTGATTTGTACATCTGTATTTACAACAGGACCTTTAGCCTTAGCAGGCTTGGTCAGATTGATTACAAGAGGGGGAGAAGAAGAACGTGGAGGAGGATTGGACTTGTTACGACGGAGGTCGATAACAAGCGGCTCAGAAGAGGTGAGCTCCCTTTGATCCTTGTTACGACGGAGGTCGATAACAAGCGGCTCAGTAGATGTGAGCTCTCTTTGATCTTGACCACCATCGGTTGATTGCTTCCGGACTGGCAAGTGAATAGCCAATGGTTTAGAGGGTTGAGGATGAGAAACACGCCCTTTAACAGGTATGATGAGGGTGTCATTGGGCACTGCTTCTTGTTCTTCTTCAGTGTCCAGAGCCAGTACTACCTTCATGAACTCATCCTTATACATGCGAGCATCGTTACAATATGCTTCGACGCCTTTGAAAGGATAGAGATCCGCAACCTCTTTTTTGAACTTCTCCATTATCATCAACGTATTTAAAACATTGATGGAGAGTTGAAGGAACAATGTTGTGTTCGTGCAAGAATGGTCTCCCTAAAAGAGCATTGTAAGGGCAACTATGGTTGTCTATAATGTAGAAGGTCACCTTTGTGTGAAGATTGCCTATTTGGAGTTTTAGGCAAATCTTGCCCAGAGGCTCACTTCTTCCTTGGTTGAACCCCAATATGGTAGTGATTGTACCAGAAAGACTATGTACTGGGATCTTCAGTGCATCTAGCATTGTCTTCGGCATGATGCTGAGTGCTGACCCTAGATCTATCAGAATACGATCGACTTTCATCGAATCGACATATCCTGTATAGTATAGAGGACGATCATGCCTATTGTCTTCCATCAGCATATCATCCTGTGTGAAGGTAATGTTTGGAATTAATTCCAACACACTGTGACAATGGAGGCAAGAGACAGGCTCTGCTTTCGGCTTCTTTAGAAGGGTTAGGCAAGTTTCTGCCTACATTAGAGCTTCACTCAGAGTTTCTCGAGTCTCTTTGGAGAGGCGCAAGAGCTCGAAGATTGACAGCCTAGCCGTTGTATTGGCTAGTTGGGCCAAAATATCAAAGTTGTATGGCTTCTCAAGTCCAGAAGGAGATGACTTCTTCAAAGGTTTGTCGAAGCGGACTTGTTGTTTGCCTTTGTCGGCTACCGTCGGCTTGGGAGGAGTAGGTTCAACAACCGGTGAGGATGCAGAAGGGATGTCCTCAGCAGAGACAGGTTGCACTGGAGCAGACTCAGAAGAAGAAGCAGGGTTTTCTTGATTTTCAGGAACTTCCCGTAGGTAGGCTTTCCCTGACCTGGTGCCCAGCAGGATTTCCTCTTCAACTATGGGGTCAAAAGACACCATATTGCAGATCTTTGTTCTACTCTTGGAGCGGTCTTTTTGTTTAGAAGGAGCCTCGAAGTCAGCAACAAGGTCCGGATGGATCCACATAACCTCGCCATTATCAAGGGATAAGGGGACGAGACCTTCACTTCGTGCAGGAGGGAGATTCTCGATCTCAAGAGTGGCCTTAGGGATAGGGATGACACCATGCTGTACCATTTGTGGAGGAAAGTTACCGAACTGTACTGAGACCATGTTCGCGGTAACAGTCTTCTCATCTTGTTGAAGAGTGACAACACCAGCGTTGACTAGCTCTTGAATTTTGCCTTTGAGCACGTAACATGCTCGAGTGGGATGCCCAATGAACCTGTGATAAACACAATATTTGGGATGATCAGTCTTACCGACCTCGTCGGGCTTCTTCGGGTCAGGGAGTTGGAGCGTATTGCTTTTGATTAAGCAATCGAAGATGCTCACGGTGTCGTTCTCGTCAAAGGAGTACTCTACTTTCGGACGAGGTTCTCTTGGTGGAGGGGCAGAAGGAGTAGAAGTAGACGTAGGTGGAGCCACATTGACAGCCAGAGATTCTTTGCTCTTCAAATTGATGTTCAAAGTCTCTTTTCCCTTGCGGTTATTCTGGCGATTACCGCTACTAGATGTAGGGTGTTCATCGCGGTCGGGGTTAGTCATATGTACCCCCAACTGCTTGAACTTGTCAGCGCTAACTTCAGCTGCTTTAGCATTGACAATGAATGATGGCCAGTCTTGAAATTGAGTTGACCCCGTTCACATGCTGATAATAGGGAAAAGATTTGCCTTGCAGGTATCTATAGTAACAGCGGCAGGAGTTTCAGGAGGTATCTTTAATGCTTCTCGGCAGAATCTTTCAATGAAACTCTCAGCGGTTTCATTATGTCTTTGTTTGATCTTATTGAGGGCCGACATGGTCATGTCGTTAATTCCTTCATAGAATCGTTCCAAGAAGATTTGTTTAAGACCCGAGAAAGAAGTGATACAGCCATCAGGCAAGCTTCTATACCAATCGTATGCTACACCGGCTAAACAGACGACGAATACCCTGGTAAGAAGAGCATCATTTGGCTGAAGTTGAACAGTCATTACCTCAAAGTGGTTAATGAACTGACTCGGAGAAGTGCTGCCGTCAAACAACGAAATTGTGGGAATCTTGTACTTTGGAGGGAATGGAACTTCCTTCCATTCAACCGGATAGGGTTGTTTGATCCCCAATCTTTGTAAATTGTCCTTCTCTTTAAAAGCCTCGAATTGAGTGCGCAAGAGTTTGACAGCTTCATTAGCATCTTCCGATAATGAAGAAGGAGCAGGCTGAATGATAGTGTTAGGGGGAGGAACAACGTGATAAGTACTACCCCCGGCTCCTGACTGATTGGGTGTAGGTTGAATTTGTACATGGGATATTTGAGGAGATACTACCCCCAACCCTGTATTGACAGGCACCGACGATGCTATAATTTCTGGATTTGTAGCAGGTGCAGTCGGTGGTACTGTATGTTGGGCCATGATGATAGAATGCATACTTGCGACCATTTCAGCCATGGTCTTCAGCTTATCCTCCAGTGCAGCTATTCGTTGTTCTTGATTTACCGAACTAGAAGTATCTGGGTCTTCAGTGACAACGTATGCTGTCACTTCTCTAGGTACAGTAGAAGACACTGTCTGTTCAGAGCTTTCACTGTATGCATCATAATCAGAGAAGGAATCATCTCCTGAATGAGAAGTAGGAAGATGACCAGAAGGACCTTGGAGAAGATTTCTTTGACCGATTGTGTCTCGGTTTCGGGATTTGGTGTGTTGAAATACTCCTTCAGAGGATTCTTGGAGTAAATCCAGATATCGTTGACTAGGCTTACGGGGCCTGCCATGTTTGGAGCACTTTCTACCCCCAGTGTCTCGAGAAGCCATGTTGACGGAAGCATACAATACTTCGTCTTCATCTTCTGACATAGGTTCAGAAGTTGCAAAATTCAGACGATCGAAGACAGATCGTTTTGTTGCCTGACAACAGCACTGGATGACAACCTTGTGATTACAATGGTGTTCAAGTGGTTGAACTGGTGGTGTCGAGATATTGTCTCGCTTTTGCTTGAGGTGCTCTCGGAGATCAGGAACAATGACGGGACGAGAAGAAGTCTGAGGGATATGTTCTTTGACCACATTCGGAACATGGTTCTGGTTCTTCAGATGTTTTGTCCCGTGAGTATACAAGGAAGTACTCACTTCATTAGCATAGGTATCAGGATTGTTCATCCTGGAAGTTTGCCTCTGATGCAGGTTCATCTTCGGCATTGGCTGCTTGCGTTTCGCCGAAGTTAATGTAGACCGAGGTCTATTGAAATAATCCCGTAGATCGGCAAACTCACCCCAGGGGTTTCTGTCTGAGATACCAGTAATTTTCCTTGCTATGAGCGGGATATCCGGAGAGTTGGGAGATCTTGGAGTTCCGCTACTGGAGTAGGCAGAATACCTCTTTAATCAGTACATTTCCCTTTGGCAAGAAGAGAAGAACTCTTGTTTGAGAGAGTTCTTGTACTGATTGGTGCCGAGGCACGTTCAGATTGATCTTCTACGGTAAAAACCGGAGAAGACTGAGAAAAGACCAAAGGACCTTTTTCCTTGTTTTGTGAAGAAGGGTTGGCTAAAGAGCGTTTCCCTCTGTTGTCTTCCAAGTCATGGAACGAGGAAGATTGAGAAAAGACCAACGGGCCTTTCCCTTTATTCTGAGGAGGAGGAGGAATAGTCAACAGACTACCCCCAGTGGATTGCGCTAGAGCAACATGGTGTTTGGGAAGAGAAGCTGAGTCTTTCCCCTTGCTGTGAGAAGAAAGGAGATTAGCCAAAAGGCTATCCTTTTTAGATTGCACTGGAACAGCCTGCGCTAGGGTTGATTGCGCCTGGGGAACTTTGACAGATGGCCTTTTGGCCACAAAAACTGTAGTTTGTGGAGCAGGAGTTCTGGCTTCAGTGGATTGCGCATGAGGGAAGGAGGTCACCAACTGCACTAGGGGGAGAGGAGTCTTGGACTTTGCCATAGCAGCATAGGAAGTGGCTTGCGCGGCAGCAAGAGGAGCAGTACACTGCACATGAGCTCTGGCTTGTGCTTTGGTAGCGTGGGTGATGTTTTGCGCAGGAGCAGAAGTGGCCAGTGGCTCCTTAGCAGCAGAGGCAGCAGGTTATGCAGATGATTGCGCATAAGACTGCGCAGAGGACTGCGCAGAGGACTTTGGAGTCCACACTGAACGAACCTTGCTCTTGGCAGAGGTTGCAGTGCGACGAGTAGACCCAGAGTTGATTATCACCTCGTAGGCAGTCTGGTTGACCTTCACAACCAGCGTCTTTTGCGTCTTTCCGATAGACGCAACGTCACATTGAGTTGTCACTTCCTCTTCGGAGGAGAAAGTCGTCCCCAGCAGAGTCGCCATTTTGTTTGCAAAAAACAAAAAGTTCTTTTTATTTCACAAACTTTGTAAGAAGATTACAATTGAATTCTGAAAAAGTACAACTATATGAATCCGATCTGAACTCGATCGCTTTATCCCTTGGACGATGTGAACTTTGAAGACGATAGCCTCTGAAGAATGCAGCAGCACTTGGGCAAGAACTCCTGATCTCTCTGATGATCTTGAATGATCTGCTCTTGATAATGAAGGACTTGAAACTCTATTTATAGAGTTCTGGAAAGTAACTAATTAGTAGTTATTTCTGGATTGCGCAGGCTGGATTGCGCAGGCATTGGATTGTGCAAACAGCGAACTGCGCCGGCAGTTACTCGATCGTGGCTCAACTGTATTAGACACATGGTATTGTTTGATTGAAATACGCATGGTCGTGTACAGACGGTTGCCACGTGGTATGCAATTGATGGCATGTAGGCCACGTATAAAATGTCAGTTATCTTGATGGATTGCGCCACTTGAACTGCGCTAGCTTCAGACTGCGCTGGGATCGAACTGCGCTGAAGAGGATCTAGCCGACTGCGCTTCGGTTGGGCTGGCAAATTGCGCTGGCTGTACAGCTGTCCTCAAGCGCTGTGCTGCACAAGAAACGAAAGGACTCCTCGTTTATCGGGCTGTCAGCTGTCAGAAGATCAGATTTTTGTCAGGTAATGATGACGTTGCCACGTCAGCATAGCGCGCCTGGATGTTAGCGCGGTTCGGCCTCGCGCAGTTGATTTGTTGCACAGTCTGTCTCCTGCGTAGTTCATTTGAAGGGTGCGCAATTTGATTTTCATTACTTTTTTGATGGGTGCAACTTGATTTTTAGGACCTACAATAAGAAGGTGTAAAAGCTCAAGAGCTCAAGAAAGCCCCATCTCGGTCAAGACTCGATGAAATCCAACCATTCCAAAACCAAACTTGCGTAACATCAGAATGCCTTCTACATAGAACTCTTAGTTTTCGAAAACAAGCAGTTTAGTAGATCAAAACCGAGAAATCCGAAAATGCAACAAACTTAGATCTACATGGAATGAACCAATGAAACTAAAAAAGCTAAGTACTAAAGTGTTTTAGAATCTCGTGAGGAAGACAATAGAACAATAAAACTTGAGTTCCTCCATGAAGCAAGTTGTACTTGCCTACGGTGGTGCTCGGTGGAGAAGAAATGAGGAAGAAGAAAATAAGTAGTAAATGAGTAATGAATGAGGAGAGAGAATGGTTGTTGGGTTAATAAATGAGGGATGGTGGTACGTAGGGGTTTGCATATCAACCCAAACCGAGCCCAACCAAGCCGAACCCAACCGAACCCAATGCAGGCCAAGGCCAGGATAAACCACATGAACCAGGAAATGCTAACTAACCCATGCCAATGCAAAACCCAAGACTAGCTAGTCAAGACAAGTCGAACCAGGATGAACCCAAAATAAACCAAGGCAAGATTAAACCAGTATCAAGCTAAGCAAGACAAGCCTAATTACGGGTCGGGATTCCGTACACGTATACCAAAATACGTAATACGAACTACGGGCGTTACAACTCTACCCACCTTAAAAGAATTCCGTCCTCGGAATTTAATTAAGAGGCTGGAGAGGTAAGGACAAGCTATATTAATCACAAACAAGTTATAACTAGGCAATCAATCAAGCAATCATTCATGCAAGCAAGGAAGCTGAGGGTTTAAGGCATAAGAAGGACATTATACCTTACGAGTCAAACAGGTCGGGATATCGCGATCGGATATCATCTTCACGCTCCCACGTTGACTCACCTAGAGAGTGATGACCCCAAGCAACACGGACTAACTAATAGTCTTGTTCTTGAGTATCTTCTCTCTCCGGTCCAATATGGATACGGGTCTCTCCTCATACGAAAGGTTGGTACCAACAACCAATTCCGAATGATCAAGGACATGACTCAGATCCGGGATATACCGTCGCAATTGGGATACATGGAAGACATCATGCACCTCACACAACGACGGCGGAAGAGCGAGACGATAGGACACGTCTCCTACTCGCTCGAGGATATCGAACGGCCCTATATACCTAGGACTAAGCTTTCCTCGTATGCCAAAACGAATGACGCTACGGTTAGGCGAGATCCTAAGGAATACATGGTCGTCGACAAAAAATTCAAGAGGGCGCCGATGAGAATCGGCCCAATGGCGCTGGCGATCTTGTGCAACTCGAAGATGATCTCTGACTCTTTTGACCACCTCAATTGTCTGAATAATCATTTCCAGACCGAGCATTTGCCTTTCTCCAATATCGTCCCATGCTAGCGGGGATCTGCACTTCATACCAAACAGTGCCTCGAACGGTTCCATCTGTATACTGGCTTGGAAACTGTTGTTGTACGAGAACTCCACCAGGTGCAGGTGATCCTCCCACGAACCACCGAAGTCGAGTGTACAAGATCTCAACATATCTTCCAAGGTTCGTATGGTATGCTCTGACTGACCATATGTCTGCGGATGATAAGCTGAGCTGAACTGGAGGTGAGTTCCCAAACTCTCTTGTAGACTGCGCCAGAAGTGCGACGTAAATCTTGAATCTCTGTCCGAGGTGATACTGACTGGAACACCGTAAAATCTGACAATCTGCCTGAGGTACATCTCTGCTAGCTGAGCCGTCGACTGACCAACTCTGAACGGGAGAAAGTGAGCCACCTTCGTGAGCCTGTCTATAATAACCCAAATAGCATCTCTACCGGCTGGGGACCTAGGTAATCCAGTCACGAAATCCATGGTGATATGCTCCTACTTCCATTCTGGAATCGGCAAGGGCTGAAGAAGTCCAGCCGGTCTCTGATGCTCAGCTTTAACTTGTTGGCAAACCAAACACCGAGAGACAAACCGGGCTATCTCCCTCTTCATGCCATTCCACCAAAAGTGCTGACGGATATCACGGTACATCTTCGTGCCACCGGGATGACTGGAATACTGAAAACTGTGAGCTTCTGCTATGACTTCTTGTCTGATATCACCACTAGGTACACAAAGACGCCTCCCATGCCGAAGTGTACCATCTTTATGGATACATAACTCTGGTCTTCGTCCTGCTACATATTCTACCCTAAGCCGTTGAAGCTTAGAATCTGTTGACTGAGCTAACTTGATCCGCTCAACTATACTGGACTGAACTTGCAGACTGGCCATCAATGTCACACTGGTAGGAAGGACCACTTCTATATCCATATTCTGAAGATCTGCCAATAACACTGGCTGCGCTGTGAGAAAATAAACTCCGGCTCTCCTGCTCAACGCATCTGCTACTACATTGGCCTTCCCTGGGTGATATTGCAGGTTGACATCATAATCCACAAGTAGCTCTAGCCACCTTCTCTGACGCATGTTGAGATCCTTCTGGGTGAATACATACTTCAGGCTCTTGTGATCGATAAAAATCTCCACCCTATCTCCATACAAGTAGTGTCTCCAAAGCTTAAGTGCAAACACTACTACTGCCAACTCCAAGTCATGGGTCGGGTAATTCCCCTTATGATCACGAAGTTGACATGACGCATAAGCTATTACCTTCCCATGCTGCATCAAAACACATTCTAAACCTCTGCCTGAAGCATCACAAAATACTGAAAATCCTCCGGTCCCATCTGGAAGCGTAAGAATGGGTGTCGTCATCAAGCCTCGCTTCAACTTCTCAAAAGATTCCTGACATTCTGCTGTCCAAGCAAACTACACATTCTTGCGGGTCAACTGGGTCATAGGTGCTGAAATCCGAACAAAATCTGAAATAAATCGCCGGTAGTAGCCGGCCAAGCCAAGAAAGCTGCGAACTTCCGCCACTGTGCTGGGTACTGGCCATGTCTTAATGGCCACTATCTTCTGGGGATCCATTTCTACCCCACCTCTGGTAATAATATGACTAAAGTACGAAATGCGATCGAGCCAGAACTCGTATTTACTGAACTTCGCGTACAACTGGTGCTCTCGGAGAATCTGGAGGACAATTCTGAGATGCTGCTCATGCTCCGCTTCACTCTTGCTGTAGACCAGGATATCATCTATAAACACAATCACGAACTGATCCAAGTATGGCATGAAAATACGATTCATGAGGTCCATGAATACAGCCGGCACATTGGTTGCTCCAAATGGCATAACAAGGAACTCCCAATGCCCATATCTAGATCTGAAAGCTGTCATCGGGATGTCCTGCTCTCTGACTCTAATCTGATGGTATCCTGACCGCAACTCAATCTTCGAGAATACTGATGCCCCCTTGAGTTGATCAAACAAGTCATCTATCCTCGGGAGAGGGTATCTGTTCTTGATTGTCACTGAGTTCAAGGTACGATAATCTACACATAATCTGGACATACTATCATTCTTTTTCACAAGAAGTATCGGGGCTCCCCAAGGCGATCCACTTGTACGAATGAATCCCTTGGTCCTGAGTTCTTCAATCATCTTGTATAATATCTCTAACTCTGATGACGCCATCCTGTAGACTCTCTCCGACACTGGGGTTGTCCCTGGGATCAAGTCGATAGTAAACTCGATCTCTCGCTCTGGCGGCATTCCTAGAAGCTCTTCTGGGAAAACATTGTTAGGGTTATATACTAAAAGCATCACTTTTGTAGCAACCTTATTTCCTTAAATTTTGAATGAGAATCATATGGACAAATGTTTGTATATTGTATTTGTTGCAAGTGTTAATACAAATGTCTGATATTCTATATTGTAGATAATATGGTGTGTGGTGTCACACAGAAGATCATATTATCTGTTTTCTATGGAGTATATAAATAGTTCACAACCTAGATGGACTTGGACAATCTATTGGAAAGGTTGTAGTGTAATCTGGTATTAGTCTATCTTGACTATAGGTTTACACTAGTACACTTTGTGTGTATTGAACAGGACCACTTGAGGTTGTTCTCTTTGTACTGACTACATAAGAGAACAAACACCTCTGTTATTATGGATGCTTGTGCTCTTAATCCAGATATAATAACGGACATGTATATGCAGTGTGCATTACTTTGACTTATAAAAGAGTGAGATTCATTATGGATCAACAACCTCTATGAATTGGGTAATAACATTGTATGTATGATGGGCTGTTGATTATAAATGGAATCCATGTCCCGTTACATCGGGTTGATGATGTCCTCTTGAGGAGCTCATAAGGATTGTCATGTAAACCCTGCAGGTGGATTATATCCGACATGACAAATAAAGTTGAGCGGTACTACTTAAGGATAAAAGATGTCGAATCAATATAGTTGTCAGTAACTTAATTTGATCGACGGACATACGATATCTTAACATGGGGAGCCAAACGAGCATATAATAAAAGGAGCCCACAAACATAATTTGGGATTAGGGAGGTAGTGCAACAATAGCTCATTAGTGGACCGAGCTATTGTTAATGGGCCTAGATTGTGTGTTCGGACTGAACACGGGATATCCAAATCCGTTAGGAGGCCTAACCCTAATTTCTCCTCATGGTCCCTGCCGTAGTGTAACGCCCCAGTCCCAAAATACGTAGGACTAGGAACGTAGACATGCCAGCTGTATTCATACGAAGTATACTCCAATATATGGAAGCCTCGTATAAATACATAAGCTGTAAAATGCAGTAGAACCATAACTAATCTCATCCACACAAAATAAAGAATAAAAGATATCATATAAAGAGAATGAATTGTCTTGATACAATATGTTGGGCAGAGACAAATCCCCTACCAACAATGAAAAGAAATAAACGATATACAAAAGAATAATTTTGGCGAGCGAAGCGAAGACGATCCAAGTGCAATCATCCTCGAAGAAATAGCAATGATCACGGCTAGATCTAGAACACCTGCGAAAGACAATAGCACACACCTGGAGAGATAATCAGGTCCTCAGAGGGACGTAACAAAACACATAATATCATGCCATATAAACTGAATAAATATTACTCAAATAAATAAGTCAATTGAATTTATAACATGGTCTAATACGCACCTACTGAACGAGCGTACCATCCCCCCAACCAAACAAGGACAGGAGATGGTAAACTAATTCACGGTGACGTATCTTTCCATGCCATGAATCCAATATGGTATCCGAACCCCAACAAGGTTCAATACCTTCTCATCGAAGTAGTAAGTCACACCTACAACCAAACAAGGACAAGATGTGACGAACTAATCCGCGACAAGTTATTGTTCCAAGCCACGGTCAGATACAAGTACCCAAACCAAAAGTACTCGTACCTAACGGATAAAGGTACCTAACCGTTCTAAGTGAAATGTAGTTAAGAACAATCCTTCCTACGCATGGGCCCTGGCTAAATAGGATCGGCGTAGTCCCCCTTGGGCACCAGAGGCCCCATCAGTAAGAGCATGACGTTCCGCAGAATCGTCAGTGGCCGTCAGTAATCATGGGTAATCTGACCCGCTTCTCCGGCGGAGCTCACGGGTTACAAAGGGAAAGTGCATCGAAGCCCATACGCTAAGGAATTGTCCTCCCCGCCCAATGCCTACTTTGTTGTATCCACAACAGTAACCTCTATAACCGCTAAGTCAAACTAGCATGCAACCTCTATTAGCGGTTATTCCTATCGCACGTCTTATACGTACTGGTGGCCAGCTAATCACGCACTTCCGTGTTCTACATGCGACACACAACCTCGTGTTACAACATGTCAAGGCCAATAAATACAACACACAAGGTGGTCCCTTAAATCTAGGTTTAATGTGAGAAAAATAACACATAGCAGAAAAAAAATAAATGAACAGTAAGTTCTAACAGGTTATGCCATGTATCACAGTTTATTTTGCATAATGAAAATAAATAATGCATGAAATATGAGCTAAGATAAGTAAACAGCAAATGGCAAGGTGTCTTTCCTGGTAGGGCGCCTGGTGTGCTGCGATAATCATGGTGGCATGAACTGCGTCTTTGGTGTAACAACTACACAAGGTGACCTCTGATGGTGGCACGGACAGTTTCATTGGGTCCAGAAGAGTCAAATTAGTTAGGGTGGACATAAGGTAGTCTCGAAATGGGCGAGGGAATATGAATAATGGGATTTGTCACGGACAGAAGAAAAATCGAAGAAATTTGCGTAAACAATACTTATGATATTTTTAGAAAATATTTATAATACGCGAAAACTAGATTTTAGAGTTGAAATATTCTTAGAAAAATTACTTAAAATATTAAAAATCGTTCTACGCTAAATTTCTCTAGTTTGTAAAAGTATGCTTCTAGATAAAAACTACACTCCATAAAAGGAAACACATTTAAGTAAATATTCAAAAATATTAATAAACAAATAAAAACTATATCTTTACCAAGTATATCTTTAGATAAATCCTTGAAAATCTAGAAAAATTTATTAGGACAAATCCTAATTTTGTCAAACTTAATTTAGGTCCAAAACCAATATATATATATATATATATATATATATATATATATATATATATATATATATATATATATATATTTTAAATACATAAGATATAAAATTTCCAAAATAATATTTAACCTCCATACTACTAATAGCAATACCCATAATGATAGTAATAAAATACGTAATAATTTTTATACATATATATTTTCAAAATTTATACCAGTAATCATACAAAAACAATAATAATAATAATAATAATAATAATAATAAAGATAATAATAAAGATAATAATAATAACATAATATTAATATTGATGTTAGCAATAATACCAAAACAAAATAGCAATAATAATTAATAATAATATTAATAACCCTAATAGTAATAATATATAAATTTCCTCAGTTAACAAAAGCAAGCAAAAAGTAAAAAAATAATAATAATAAAAACAATAAAAAAATCTACTCTTCTCTCAGAAGAGAGAAGACCAACAGCAATTAAGAAGTGAGAGAAAAACATTCGAGCTCAGAAAGAGGAAGAGGAAGTGAGCGAGAGGGAAAGAGGCGACGAGGCGGAGAGGAAGCGGCGGAGGGTGGCCGGCGAGCGGGGGTAAGTTCGGCGCGGCGGAGATCGAGGACAGAGGTGACGGTCGACGGCGGACGGCTGTGGGGATCTCAGGCGCGAGATGGAGATGACGCGGCGGCGGGTGCGAACTCGGCCGACGGAGCTCCGGCGAGGTGAGTTGGGTTATGGATTTTATTGTTTTTTTTTTCTGTTCTGTGTTTTCTTCGGTTGTGGTGGCGGTGGTGTTTCGGATGGTGACCACGGTGGTGGTCGGGGTGATGACAGTGGTGCTGGCGGTGTAGGCGGGGCGGTGATGTCGGGTGGCTTGGTCGGGGTGTGCTCGGGGTGAGCTGTCATGGTGGTGGCTGTACCAGCGGCTTCGGCCAGTAATGGTCGGGAGCCGTGGGTCGACCGGGATGGTGTCGGGTAGTTGGAGATGGTGACGAGGGTTGCCGGAGGGTGGTAGACATCTCGGTGAAGGGCTGGTGGGTGGAGTCGGGGATGATGAAGTGATGTCGGGATGACGGCGGTTGGCCAGATTTGTTAGGGCTATTGTTAGGATTGGATTATGGTTTAGGAACTTTATTGTGTCGGGATGTGTCCGACACGAAAAAAATAAATGTAAATGTAACAATATTGGAATAAGAATTTGGATGGACACAGACACGACGCACGCACGTTTGGTTGTAGTAAAATTTGGAGAATAGTGAATGATAGAAATTGGAGGAGTACCTGCCTATTTATAGGATGTGGGAATTCCCAATTAGATAAAGGTTAGGATTAGATTTAAACCCGTAATTTAATTTAAATTAATTTAATAAATTTCAATCCAAATCCAAATCAAAATTCAATTAAATCTAATTAAATTTCCTTAGTTTAAAATCAAATCAATTTCAAATATAGATATTAGTTTACTATTTAAATGTATTCATGGAATCAAATCAAAATTTAAATCTTCACAATAATTTCGAAATATATTTTCCAAAAACACCAATAATAATAATTTCGAAAATAATAAATCTTTTTGAATAATAAATCTTTTTGAATAATAAAATATTAATATTAAATAATTTCGAAAATACATTTTTATTTTAAAAATAAACTAGTAAATATTTAGGAATTTATATACGTATGTACAAGAATATTATTTATTATTGATAACTATTATAAACGGAAGACTTTTATAAATAAACAAAATAATGGACTTGGAAATGTTGATATGATAGCAAAAATTATTACATATATTATTTTACTAAAAAATATTTTTCTAAAAATATGTACGCTCACACATATTCGCACTCGTCGAGCAAATTCAAAAATTGAACTTCCGCGCTCGGCGTACAATACGACTACACGACGTACAATACAAAAATTTTAAATCAGTACCAAAATCGATAATAAAAATATAGTAGAAATTTAGGGGTTTTACACGTAGCCTATATATATCTTCTATTCTCTGGCCGTCAGATTACTTATCAGAAATCTGAAAATTTCTCTAAATTCGTGATTCACGTAAGAAGAGAAAGAGAGGGCTGCCAAGGAGAAGAAAAGGTTGGAAGATCGTCGCCCACACGACGTCCAACTCGAGGAAAGAATACGTGCAGAAGATCTTGGGGTCGTCCGCTCGAGATTGCTAGGAATTACTTGTCTTCTTTCCACCGCAGGTATAATTCGTGAACCCTAGTTTTCGCCTATAGAGGGTTAGAACACGTATTAGATCTGTTTAACTTTCTATCGATCAATACGCACACCAAAGGAAGGGTCCTGGGAATCCCTAGTTCCATCAATTGGTATCAGAGCCAGGTTGGATCTACGTATTGATTGATACGTCCATGTTGTCCAATAAAACCTGCGCTTTGTAATAGTCGGTAGATGTAGATATGTTCTAACTCGGTTTTGCAGGCATCTTAGATCCAACTATTATGGTCCGATGCATGTTTCTTTTATTGTGTTGTTTAAACCACGGACATGTCGTGGATGTTGTTGTTGCTGTGGTTGTAATTAAAATCACGAGGGTTGATCGTGCTTATTATTTTAATTTTTCAATCTAGATTATGTGTGAACTCCTTCGGGAGGCACAGGATTGATGTAATTTTAATTATTTTTGATCAATCGTGATGGCGGAGGTTGAGGATGGAGCAGCAAAGATGACCATAATAGTTGGATATTTTCTCTTATTTTTGTCATTTTGCTTTTTCTGATTATGCATGTTTATTATTGTGTGGTTGTTTTTTTTTGAAAAACCAAGCCTACATTAATAATGGACAACATGGACATAATATCAACTAGTAGAAAAATCCTCATTGTTAAATAACTAAGTGGAAGAGGATTTTTATTTAGTATAAATCCTATGGTCTCCATTACTGGTTTGTAGGTGATGTAATTATACTTGCGTGTTGGCTTTAGTGTTTTCCTCCATATCGGATGAGTATAATTATGGATCACCAGTAAAAACTTTCTTAGGGATAATTGTAGAAAGTTACCTAGTATGTGTTCACTTCTCCATCTGAAGGAACTCATTACAAGGTAATGGACTTAGTATTAAGTAATGGTATACACTTAGATACAAATAATGGTATCCTCCCCATCGGAGTCACTGCTATTATTTGTATGACCAGAGCAAGACCAGCATATTAATTTTATTTGTCATAAAGTTATATTGACATGATAGGAAAATTAATAAGAAAAATCTACTTGAACAAAGTTGAATTTGTATACGTCCACACTATCGTGGCATGCTAAATTCATGGTGTTCAAGGTGTTGGTGAATTTCTTATTATTGTTTTGAGGGAATCAATATTTAGTTAATTCAAAAAGATTTTTTTGCCCTACATAATTTTATTTATGTGATTCTCAGGATTTCAAAATTGGGTTCTTTCAGTCCACTTATGGTGATTCTTAAAGAAAACAAACTTACTGGACCTAATTATATTGACTCGAAACGTAATTTGGATAATGTTCTGACTGCTGAGGAGTATAAATATGTACTTGATGAGGAATGCCCACCTAAGCCTGATGCTAAATCTAATGAAGAGGTCAAAGAGGCTTATAAGAAGTGGCAAAAGGCAGATGAGATGGCGCGGTGTTACATTCTGGCATCTATGTCAAATGTACTGCAACGTCAGCATTAGGCCATGGCCACAGCTTATGACATGATGTATAACCTCAAGGAACTCTTCGGACATCAGAGTAGAGCAGCTAGGTAGTTTGCTATGAAATATTTGATGAATATAAAAATGGCTGAGGGTACACCTGTAAGGGATCATGTTCTCAAGATGATGGGTCATCTGAATGAGATGGAGATCCTTGGAGCTGAAATCGATGGGGAATCCCAGGTCGATATCATTCTCGGGTCTCTGCCTAAAAGTTTTGATAATTTTTGCCTTAATTACAACATGAACAAAAGGTTGTATAGTTTGACAGAACTTGCAAAAGAGCTATAGGATGCTGAATCTCTCTTTAGGCAGAGTGGTCATGTTTTTGTTTCTGAAAAGGCTTCTACTTCTAAGCCAAAAGGCGGTAAGAAGAAGAATAACATTCAGAAACAGGCAAACTCAGCAAAGAAGGGCATGGGACCTCAAGGCGCGGTGAAAAAGCCGAAAGACAAATGTTTCAAGTGCAAAGGGTCAGGACATTGGAAGACTGATTGTCCACTTCTCAAACAAGGAAACAAAGAAGGTATATCTCATTTACTAGTAGTTGAAACATATTTAGCGGTGTTATCTATCGGCACCTGGTGTGTAGATAGAGGAGCCACTAATCATGTCTGCAATACATTGCAGGGGTTCCAGGAAACCAGACGGCTCAGTGATGGAGATATATGCTTGTTCATGGGTGATGCTACAAAAGTATCGGTCGTTGCATTAGGAGATGTTACTTTATCTTTTGGTAGAAATAAGTCTTTGACATTGAGAGATTGTCTTTATACACCTTCACTTAGAAGGAATTTAGTTTCTGTTTCTATGTTAGTTAAGGATGGATATTCAGTTTATTTTAATGACAATATTGTTATTAGAAAGAATAAACATTTTATCTGTTCTGGTGCATTGGTTGATAATTTGTATGTCATTAATCCTATTTCGTCCACAATGCAACTTATGGAAATGAATAACATGTCATCTAACTTAAATAAGAGAAAAGAACTTTCTTGTATGAACCAAACATATCTTTGGCACTTGCGATTGGGGCATATTAACCTAAGAAGGATTCAAAGACTGGTTGAAGATGGACCTTTGAGTTCATTGGAAGTGGAGGCACTACCAGTCTGTGAATCCTGCTTGGAAGGTAAAATGACCAAAAGGCCTTTTACGGCAAAAGGGTATAGGGCCAAAGATGTGTTGGAATTGGTTCATTCTGATTTGTGTGGACCCATGACTATCCAAGCTAGAGGTGGCTTTGAATATTTTGTCACATTTATTGACGATTATTTAAGGTATGGATACATTTATTTGATGCGCCGTAAGTCTGAGTGCTTTGAGAAATTCAAAGAGTACAAGGCTGAAACGGAGAAACATCATGGAAAATGTATCAAGTCATTACGATCAGATCGTGGTGGCGAGTACCTCTTTGGAGAGTTTAGGAATTATTTATCAGAGGCTGGGATTGCATCCCAAGTGACTGCACCTGGAACTCCCCAACAGAATGGTGTAGCCGAAAGAAGGAATAGAACTCTTATGGAGATGGTTAGATCAATGATGAGTTATTCGGATTTGCCAGATTCGTTTTGGGGATATGCCTTAGAGACTGCAGCTTATATTTTGAACTTGGTTCCTTCTAAGTCAGTACCTCTTACTCCCACAGAGCTGTGGATTGGGCGTAAGCTTAGTCTGAAACATGTTCGCATTTGGGGTAGTCCAGCACATGTACTGAATGGGAAAGCAGATAAGTTGGAATCTCGTACAGAAGTACACTTGTTTGTAGGCTATCCAAGAGGAACGAAAGGAGGTTTATTTTATAGTCCTAAGGATCAGATGGTCATTGTTAGCACTAATGCCCGATTCTTAGAGGAAGACTATGTGATGAACCATAAACCCACAAGTAGAGTTGTTCTAGAAGAACTGAGACGTGAGACACCAAGTACTTCAGTACCAATAGTACAAGAGGATGAACCACAAATAACTGCACAACGTGTCACAAATGTTACACCACAACCAATAGTACCTCGTCGTAGTGGAAGGGTTGTGATACAACCTGATAGATATATGTTCTTGGGAGAGTCGTCAGACTTCGTCCCTGAAGAACAAGATTATGTTCCCTGTACCTATAATGAAGCACTCCAAGATAAAGATGCAGAGTCTTAGCAAAAAGCAATGATATCTGAAATAGAATATATGGATTCTAATCAGGTCTGGGAGCTTATAGAACCACCCGTTGGTGTAAAAGCCATTGGATGCAAGTGGGTCTATAAGAGAAAAAGAGGATCAGACGGTAAGGTTGAAACCTTTAAAGCTCGGCTTGTAGCAAAAGGTTTTACTCAAAGAGAGGGTATCGATTATGAGGAAACCTTTTCTCCTGTAGCCATGCTTAAGTCTATTCGGATTCTTTTATCTATTGCAGCTCATCTCGATTATGAGATTTGGCAAATGGATGTCAAGACAGCTTTCCTTAATGGAAGTCTTGAGGAAGACATCTATATGAAGCAACCAGACGGGTTCATTGAAAAGGGCCAGGAGCATCTTGTTTGTAAGCTCAAGAAGTCCATTTATGGACTTAAGCAAGCTTCCAGATCTTGGAACATATGTTTTGATCAGGTGATAAAATCCTATGGATTTGATCAATGTCAGGATGAATCATGTGTATACAGAAAGTGTGACGGAAACGTGGTGGTGTTCCTAGTACTTTATGTGGATAACATCTTGCTCATTGGAAACAATGTGAAGGTATTATCTGATGTAAGGGTGTGGTTATCCAAGCAGTTTGATATGAAGGACTTGGGAGAAGTATGTCACATCCTTGGGATCAAAGTTCTACGAGATCGCAAGAAAAGGATATTGGGCTTATCTCAAGCTTCCTATATCGATACTGTACTAACTCGTTTTAGTATGCAGAATTCTAAGAAAGGTTTCTTACCTTTTAGACATGGAATTGCTCTATCAAAGGAACATTGTCCGAGGACACCTAAAGAGATAGAGAACATGAAGGCAGTTCCTTATGCTTCAGCAGTAGGAAGCTTAATGTAGGCAATGCTATGTACGAGACCAGACATCTGCTTTGCCGTAGGCATGGTCAGCAGATATCAGTCTAACCCAGGACAAGAGCACTGGACTGCCGTAAAGCATATTTTGAAGTACCTGAAAAGGACTAAAGAGTATATGCTAGTTTACCAAGCAGATAGTTTAGTTCCCTTGGGGTATACAGAATCAGATTTTCAGTCAGATAGGGATTCCAGGAAATCTACCTCAGGTTATGTGTTTACTTTGGGATGTGGAGCCATTGTGTGGAGGAGTATCAAGCAAAAATGTATTACTGATTCCACCATGGAAGCCGAGTATGTGGCAGCCTCTGAGGCAGCCAAAGAAGCGGTTTGGCTCAAAAACTTTCTGTTGGACTTGGATGTGGTACATAGTTTGCCTAAGTCTATTACACTTTATTGTGATAATAGTGGTACAGTTGCAAACTCGAAGGAACCACGAGCCCATAAGACAGGCAAACACATTGAGCGCAAGTACCACCTGATACGAGATTTCGTAAAGAAAGAAAAGTTGCTGTGATCAAGATAGTATCAGCCGACAACCTAGCTGATCCCTTTACAAAGAGCTTACCAGCTAAGGCTTTTGACAGTTATGTTGAGGGAATGGGAGTCAGATGTGTAGCAGCATGGCTTTAAGTATAAGTGGGAGATTTGTAACAGTATACTGAAAAGCAATACTTTGAGTATAAGTGGGAGATTGTTAGTATTATATACTAAAAGCATCACTTTTGTTGTAACCTTATTTCCTTAAATTTTGAATGAGAATCATATGGTCAAATGTTTGTATATTGTATTTGTTGCAAGTGTTAATGCAAATGTCTGATATTCTATATTGTAGATAATATGGTGTGTGGTGTCACACAGAAGATCATATTATCAGTTTCCTATGGAGTATATAAATAGTTCACAACCTAGATGGACTTGGACAATCTATTGGAAAGGTTGTAGTGTAATCTGGTATTAGTCTATCTTGACTATAGGTTTACACTAATACACTTTGTGTGTATTGAACAGGACCACTTGAGGTTGTTCTCTTTGTACTGACTACATAAGAGAACAAACACCTCTGTTATTATGGATGCTTGTGCTCTTAATCCGGATATAATAACGGACATGTATATGCAGTGTGCATTACTTTGACTCATAAAAGAGTGAGATTCATTATGGATCAACAACCTCTATGAATTGGGTAATAACATTGTATGTATGATGGGCTGTTGATTATAAATGGAATCCATGTCCTGATACATCGGGTTGATGATGTCCTCTTAAGGAGCTCAAAAGGATTGTCATGTAAACCCTGCAGGTGGATTATATCCGACATGACAAATAAAGTTGAGCGGTACTACTTAAGGATAAAAGATGTCGAATCAATATAGTTGTCAGTAACTTAATTTGATCGACGGACATACGATATCTTAACATGGGGAGCCAAACGAGCATATAATAAAAGGAGCCCACAAACATAATTTAGGATTTGGGAGGTAGTGCAACAATAGCTCATTAGTGGACCGAGCTATTGTTAATGGGCCTGGATTGTGTGTTCGGACTGAACACGGGATATCCAGATCCGTTAGGAGGCCTAACCCTAATTTCTTCTCATGGTCCCTGTCGTAGCCTATATATATCCTCTATTCTCTGGCCGCCAGATTACTTATCAGAAATCTGAAATTTTTTCTAAATTCGTGATGCACGTAAGGAGAGAAAGAGAGGGCTGCCAAGGAGAAGAAAAGGTTGGGAGATCGTCGCCCACACGACGTCCAACTCGAGGAAGGAATACGTGCAGAAGATCTTGGGGTCGTCCGCTCGAGATTGCCAGGAATTACTTGTCTCCTTTCCGCCGCAGGTATAATTCGTGAACCCTAGTTTCCGCCAATGAAGGGTTAGAACACGTATTAGATCTGTTTAACTTTCTATCGATCAATACGCACACCAAAGGAAGGGTCATGAAAATCCCCAGATCCATCAATTATATGGAAACTCCTCGACTATCCGGGGTAACTGTATTGCTGCTACTGCCATCCGCAATACTGGAGGAGAAGGTTCAACTTTGCCTCGGGAAAAGGAAAACTCTGGCTCGCCTGGAATGCTAAAAATAACCCTGCCAACATAGCAGTCTATCCTAGCATACTGGTTCCCTAACCAATCCATCCCTAAGACCACGTCATAATCGGCCATCGGAAACTCTATCAATCTAGCGGGGAACTCTCTACCGCTAACTACGATCCGACACGAGGAAAATACTATATCTACTCCCACAAAACCGTTACCAGTAAGTATATTGAGCCTTACTGATAATGACTCGGGCTCCAGTCCTATCCGTATCGCGAATCGTGCAGACATGAATGAATGCGATGCACCAATATCAAATAATACTGATGTTGGAGAGGAGTTGACGAGAATAGTACCTACCACTACCTCATCTGGTGCCAATTCTTCTTCTACGGTCATCGCCATCGCCTGACCATGTCCTCTGGGTGCGGGTCCCCTCTGCTGAAAACCTCTCTGTCTGCTCTGAATCAGGGCTTGGGCTTGGGCATACTGCTGGGGGTTTTGCTGCTGGAAGGCTTGGGACTGAGGCGGCAAGGGTCTCGGAAACTGTTGCTGCTGCTGGACTGGTGCTGGTCCTCTCACCGAAGGACTAGTAAAGTTGGACGATGATGAACTACCCCTATTTGGACAGTTTTCAACCCTGTGGTCCGGTGCTCCACAAACCAAGCACAATCCCTGTACTCTGCGATATTCTACCACCACATGTCCTGGCTTCCCGCAATGTGAACATCCCACTGCGGAAGAGTGCTTCTGCTGCTGAGGGTTCGCCGGGGTTGAATGTTGAATCGACGTCACTGAGGCCGCCCGCCTCGGAGTTCCAATTGTCAAAGCCCTGACTGCCGGGGCTGGTGCTGAAGACTGATTCATGTGGCCATGAGATCGCTTCCGATTTTCGGTCCTATCCACGATCCGCTGAGAGGTATACTCGTGCCTCCTGGCTGCTCTTAATACCGCATCAAAAGTCTGATGCTCAAACTGCTCAACTACCAATAAAATCTCCAGGTGGAGTCCTTGTTGGAACCGCTGGGCTCTGTCGAACTCGGTCGCTACCAAGGTGGGAGCAAACCGACTAAGTCTCGAAAACTCGGCCGCATATTCGTCAACCATCCTGCCCATCTGCTTCAGATTGGTGAACCTCGTCTGTAGATCGTACCGAGCTACAGCGTCGAAGTACTTGGTCTGGAATCTCTCACGAAATACTGTCCATGCAATAGGTGCCACCAATCCAATGGCCTGTTCCGTCCACCAGCTGCGGGCAAGATCCAATAGCTGTAGGCGTACTACCGCCACCTTCTCGTTCTCGGGCGTCTTTGTCTCTTCTAGAATCACTTCTGTATCCTGCAGCCAAGCATCTGCGATAATCGCATCCTCAATGCCGTCGAAGAAGGGAGGGTTCAAACGCTTGAAGCTGTTGGCTGCCTGGTTCCCTTGATGACCGCCTCTGTTCAAAGCATCTTGTACTGCCTGATGCAGGGCATCGCCTCGACGATCTTGAGATGCTAGCAATGTCCGGATGAGACCCACCAAGGTGCCATCATCGGGCTCTGCAGGCTGGACTGGCTGAACTGGTGGCTCTTGACCCTGTTTGCCATTAAAATTCTTTGATGTAAATTTCAATACAAACAGAACAGTGTTACAATATAGGACTTAGACGTAGTCCTAGAAGTACACTTTTGTTTAATCTGGATCCCTTGCGCCTATGGAGTGAGTGGTAATGCGTTGACTCCGTTGACGATCTGACGACGGTTATCGGTTCTCTGAAGGTCTGGATTGCCCTGGGTGCTGGAGCTTGCTGAGAGGAGAAAGACGTTGAGTGTCTGTATCTGCCTCTCTGGTGGTGTGTTCCTTCTTTTTTTGTACGTAGGATCGTTCTGTGTGTGTGTAGAAAAAGGAAATGATCCCTCTATTTATAGTCTTGCAGGCTGGCTGCTCATACGCACATATGTAGGATGCGCCTGTACGCAGGGACGCCACGTGTTGATTGCTGATGGAGGCGCATGGACGATGCGCCCTGATCGAGGGGGTTGACTTCTTCATGTTGCTGTTGTGAACTGGCACGTAGCAGAGAAGAAGATCTTTCTGTTGCTGAGATCTTGGATGAGTTGAGTCAAAGGACACGTGTCGTTGACCCATGGCTCGGAGATCTCGGATTTGGTGGGGGGGATGATCTGATAGGATGCGCCTAGGATTGGGCGCATAAAGAGACTTTGGCTCGTAACCTTTAGGAGTCACGAACCATTCTGGGCGCATGGCTTTTGAGGCGCATGCAGAGCTTCAGTAGTGACTTTACTCCTGTCTTTTGGGATCAGGGAGAAGTCTGGGGCGCATGGCTTTTGAGGCGCATGCAGAGTTGTGACAGTGACTTTCCTTCTGCCCTTAGGGATCAGTGGAAAGTCTGAGGCGCACAGCTTTTGAGGCGTATGTACGTTTGGGCGCATGGCTGCGGAGGCGCATACGAGCTGGTTGGGTGGCCACGTGGCAGTAGCCGTCGGAGAGAAGTAATAATGATGCTGACGTTGGCGATGCTTCGTCTTCTCAAAAAGCTGCCGACTGTTCAGACTTTGGGAGGCGTACTGCCAACTCTGTCAGTTCAGCATTTAATGTTTGTGACATTCGATGGACAGCTGAGTGGGCACGTCGGTTGGCGTTCCACTAGGCGCATGGGGACGCATGGGGGCACATCCCCTGTGATGCTCTTGGTACTAAAGGGCGCGTCTGTGTGATGCGCTTGATGTAGAAGGGCACGTCTGTGTGATGCACGGTCTGGCCGGCACATCCGCTTCGTGAGACGTCTTTGATGGTGCAACTGTTACGTTCTTCGAGTGCTTTAAATAGCCGCTTTGACCTGGCTGAATTCGAAGCGTCCGGTTCATCCATTTAATGCAAATTCATTGCACGAAATTCGGAGAGCCATCCACTTGGCGCATGGGTTTGATTTGCCCGGCCTATAAATAGTGGTATGGAGAGAGGGTTGGCCTCTCGTTCTCTCACGTCTTTCCGACATGAACTTGTGTACTCGAATGCATTCTGTTGACGAGATGCTCCCGAGGGTGAAGATGCGATGCAGTGTCTTCGTTGATGCACTTGAAGGTGACTGTTACATCCAAAAGTCGGAGTCGAGGGCTTCCGAGGCAGGCAGAAGGTGCCTGTTGCATCCAAAGATAGGGATGCTCGGGCCTCGTCTTCGTTGTGCAGGAAGAGCCGTAGATCGGAATGGCGGTGCTAGGCTCTTTCTTCCTTCAAAGTGGGCGTTGTCCACTCTGGTTGTGTTGAAAGCTGCTCCTTTAACCGCGGTTTCGATCACGGTCTTCCTTCGCCTTTGGAGGCTCTTTCGAAGTCTCCCCTGGCCACAGATTTGCGGTGCTCTTCTCTTCCTTGGTTCCAGCCAGAGGGTTAAATGCTTCATTAGTCGAAGCATTTATCAGGTGAGCCTGGCTGGAAGAGCGGCACATAACTGGGCTGCTAAAGGGATGCACATAACTGGGCTGCTGAAGGGATGCACATAACTGGGGATGCACATAACTGAGCTGCTGAAAAGGATGCGCCTTGCTGAGGGCGCATGGTGGGATGCACCTGGCTGAGGGCGCATATTGATTGCTGGCTGTAGACTTAGGATCTTTTCTTTGTAGAAATTCTCCTTTGTACAGTCTTTCTTAGACATGTAATAGACTTTTATATGTTAAATAAAAAGTCCTCTTTCAATGTCTATATTTGTTGCTTTTTGCTGTGAAGCACTTTGTCCAAGCTTTGGCACATGTAGTCTGGCGCATAGACTTTCGGGTTCTGAAATTTCATGCTTCTACAAGACCCCCTTCAAAGTTTTTAAAACTTTTGGATAAGTTTTGGAATACTTTGAATAAGAAGCATGGTAGCGGAGGCGCATGACCGTCAGGGCGCATAGATACTCCGCGCGTCAGTGCTGGGCGCATGCTCCGCTCAGTTAGTGCAAATGATGACGCCTCGGTAACCTAAAAAAGATTAATGATGATCTTTTTTAGTTTTATTTATGTTTATCTCTTTACAGAACCCGAGGCGACGGCTGAGATCACACATCATCGGTTCACGCGTGCGACCAAGCCCTATAAATAGGCGAGAGATGGAGAGAGAGAGTTCTTCTCCTTGCTTTTGCTTTCTTTAGAGTTCTTCTTCAAAAACCCTAACTTTTCTTCTCTCAAAGAAATGGCTCCCAAGACTCCTCGCGGCGGTGCTGGCAAGGGAAAGGAGCCGGTGGAGTATGCTGAGGGGGGTGTCGGCAGTGATGGACGCCAAGGGGAGCTTTGCGACGGCAAGAACTCTGGCATTGCCTCATATCAACTTGATCCGTGTTCACCCGGGCCACGAGCATATGGCCGACATTCTGGAAGCCACGGTGGCTGAGTTGGACCAGCGGCTTTCTGAATTAGGGCGCATCCAGCGGAATGACCTCTCCGTCCTGATAGATGCGGAGAAGGAGAAGTTGCTCGCCGAGACTGTGTCTTCCTACCAGGCCACTGTGAGTGTCTGGGAACGCGAAGTGTCTGAGACTGAAGCTGCAGTGGAGCGGTTATCTCAGTCTACACGGGAGACAGAGGAGACGCGAGCTGCGCTGGACGCAAATATCGCGGAGATTGACGCGCAGATGCGCCGTCTTGAGGATCAGCGGGCCCGACTCCTATAGGATGCTGAACGTGTCCAGGCTGAACACGTAACATTCAAGAAGGAGGAAGCAGCTTTCACTCTCCGAGTTCTTACCCTGGCTCAGCAGAGACAGCAGCTTGATGAGAAGCATGAGAATGAAACTTCTGCTGAGGCTGTCGAAGCGATGCGTCAGGAAGCTGAACGTCGAGTCTTGGCGACTATGGAGACTCGGGTGGCAGACTTGAAACGCCGAATTGCAGAGCTTTCCGCCAACCCTGGGGATATTTAGGGCTTGTAGTCTCTGTTTTTTGTATTTTTTTGCAACTCTTGCTGGGGATAGTGTAATCCTTTACTCTCCCTTTTTTTTAGAAATAATAAAGAAGTACACCATTTTCTGCGATGTGTTCATTTTTGCTTGTCATGAACTTTGATGATTTGTGTGGACCTATTATCTTTTGCGTACCTTGGTTTCAGATACAGATAATAAGTTTGAAGGACCCAATGTATTTGCTCAGAGGTAATGTGGACGTGGCAAATATGGGGTTCAAATGATAGAATCTTCCTACTCAGAGGTGTTATGAACGTGGTAGGAATGACCCTGGGAGATGCACGGAAGTACTCAGAGGTAATGTGGACGTAGAAGTTCTGCGATCGATGTACGGCAACGCGGGGGTTGTCTGTACGGGATGTTTACTCAGAGGTAATGTGGACGTGGTAAACATGAAGGATCGCGTAGTCTTACGGGGTGTAAGATTCTGCCTTGTAGGGTATAGGGGGACAACTCAGAGGTGATGTGGACGTGGTTGTCCTTTTACTGGAGGATGCTACGGAACAACTGGGTTCCGGAAGCGTATGATTTTGTGGAATGGAAGTACATGTCTGAAAAGATGTCAAGAGTAGTACTTCTTTAGGAACTTGCCAATGATGGGCATCATGAACAAGTCCCCATTGGATTTGGCGAGACGGTAAGCACCGTTTGAGTATACCGTCTCGATGATGAAAGGTCCTTCCCATTTGGGCTCGAACTTTCCTGGTGTTTTGTGAGTCAACATCATCGGCCTCCTGACTGCCAGAACCAGGTCGCCAACTTGGAAAGTCCTCTGCTTGACCTTCTTGTTGAAAGCCTGTGATATACAGGCTTGGTAGAGTTCGATGCGTTGTTGAGCTAGGAGACGCTTCTCGTCAAGTGTCTCCAATTCCCGCAGACGACGACGTTGATTGTCATCTTCTGTGAGTTTGTTTGTGATTGCTACACGGAGTGAGGGTATCTGAATCTCAAGAGGCAGTACCGCTTCGCTCCCGTAGACCAAGGAGAATGGTGTGTTGCCTGTCGGGGTCCGTACCGTTGTGCGGTAGGCCCAAAGGCATTCGCCGAGCTTTTCGTCCCAGTCGCGTTTGTTAGATGACACGACCTTTTTGAGTAGCCTGACGATAGTTTTGTTGAACGCCTCGGCCAATCCGTTTGCTGCCGGATTGTAGGCGGTTGATGCCACGTTTTGAATGCGATTCTTGTCACAGAATCGGCTGAAGACATGGCTGATGAACTGAGGACCATTGTCATAGATGATCCGTCGGGGTACACCGAAGCGGTAGATAACGTGGTGTTTGATGAAGCTGATTACCCTGGAGCTCTTCACTTCTGCCAGTGGGACAGCTTCTGCCCATTTAGAGAAGTAATCAGTAATGGCCAGGATGAAGCGGTGTCCCCTCGATGAAGGAGGGGTGATTGGCCCTACAATGTCCATGCTCCAGGCTTCAAAGGGCCAGGAGGCGACTGTAGGATGTAGTGGTTCGGACGGTGTATGAATGAAGTCTGCGTGAAGCTGGCACGCATGGCACTTCTTAGCATATTCAATAGCGTCAGCGGCCATGGTTGGCCAGTAATAGCCCATGTGTCACAGTCGATCCTGCAACTTAGGACCGGGCTGATGGGCCTCGCAGGTTCCATCATGAGCTTCTCGAAGGGCTTCGGCTGCTTCTTCGTTAGACAAACATCGAAGGAGAAGTCCATCGTAGGAGCGTCGGTACAGCATTTTAGTAGCCGTATCGTAGTAGAATCGAAGAGAGCGTCTCCTGACCGAGACAGCTTCTTTCGGGTTCTCTGGGAGAATTCCGTAGACAGCGAAGTCGATGAACGGGAATCTCCAATCCCGGATATTAACACCGGCACCCGCTGACATGGCGTGGGCCACTTGTGAGTGCAGGTTGTTTTTAGGGCAGACCAAGTCTCGACCCACTACCGTGACGTAGTGTTGAGTTCCGAGGGGTGCCGCCAAAGAGGCTGCGAGGCCAGCCAGAGCATCGACCTCTAGATTTTGTAGACGAGGTACGTGTTCGATGAAGAACCCAGTGAAGGTTGAAATGATGTTCAATGCAACTTCATGGTAGGGGATCAAATCTTCATGGCGAACCTCGTATTGCCCTCTGATCTGATTTACGACGAGCTTTGAGTCGCCATAGGCTTCCAGATGTTTTACCCCCAGCTGTTGTTCTAGCTGGAGTCCTATAATGAGCGCATTGTACTCGGCCACGTTGTTGGAGCACGGCTTCGAAAGGGAGTAAGCACGCTGGATGACCAGCTGATCGGGGGAGACTAGTACTACCCCCACTCCTGCGATGATTTGGCCTTTGGGGCTTGTTCTTGAAGCGCTATCGAAAAACATCCGTCAGACGGAGCCTTCTTCGATGACGTTTGATTCTTGGACCTCATCCGGGATGTCTTCATAGAGTCTTGAGGACTCCGGGATGGGGTGTGCAGCTAAGAAGTCGGCCAGAGCTTGACCCTTAACAGCCTTCTGTGGAACGAACACCATGCTGTATGGCGTTAGCAAGATCGCCCATGTGGCTAGCCGGGAGTTCAGTGATCCTGGCTTCGTCATGAGGACCCTGAGCGGATTGACTCGGGAAATGACGTGAATTGTCTGGACCGAAACATAATGACGAGTCTTTTGGATGGTAAATACCAGAGCCAAGCACTCCTTTTCAACGGGGTTGTACCTGTGTTCGGCCCCGATCAGGGTTCGGCTGAGGTAGTAGATTGCTTGCTCATAGCCTGTGTCGCTGTTCTGAGCTTGCAGGGCGCCGAGGGAATGATCCATGGCACGGACGTAGAGTAGGAATGGTTTGCCAGTGACGGGTGCCACCAGAACTGGAGGGCTCGTTAGGTAGGCTTTGATGTCGTCGAAAGCCTTTTGGCATTCCTCTGTCCAGACGTAAGAGACTCCCTTCTTCATGAGCTGGGTGAAGGGTTGACATTTGTCGGAAAGGTTTGCTATGAACCTCCGGATGTACGCCAGACGTCCCTGTAGGCCTCGAAGTTCTCGAAGATTCTTCGGAGGGTCCATATCAAGAATTGCTTTGGTCTTCTCTGGATCGACATGAATGCCTTTCGCCGTTATGATGAAGCCCAAGAACTTTCCGCTCGAAACCCCAAGGAAGGATTTAGTGGGGTTCATCTTGAGTTGATGCGCCCGCATGAGGTCGAAGACTGTCTTGAGGTCTTGCAGGTGATCTTCTTTGAGACTGCTCTTGACTGCGATGTCGTCGACATAGCATTCGACTGTTTTACGAAGGTGCTGACGAAAAATGGTGCTCATAGCACGTTGGTATGTCGCACCAGCATTCTTCAAGCCGAAGGGCATCACTGTGTAGCAGAAAACGCCCTTTGGAGTCCTGAATGACGTATGTTTTGCGTCATCGGGGAACATCTTGATCTGGTTGTAGCCCGAATACCCGTCCATGAAAGACATGCGCTCGAAACCACATGTGTTGTCGATCATCACGTCGGTGATTGGAAGCGGAAATTCGTCCTTCGGGCAAGCAGAGTTGAGGTCTCTGAAGTCGATACAGACTCGTATCTTCCCATTCTTCTTGGTGACGGGGACAACGTTGGCTACCCAATCTGGGTGTTGCTCTTTACGGATGAAGCCGCTAGTCAAGAGTTTGTCTACCTCCCGATCGATGGCGTTCATGATGTCCGGACGGAAGCGCCGCTGTTGTTGCTTGATAGGCTTGGCATCAGGCAAGATGTTCAACCTATGCATCGCAATCTGGGGATCATGTACCGGCATATCTTCGTAGCTCCAGGCGAAGACGTCGATATATTCTTTAGCCAGCTGGATTAAAGATTCTCGGTCTTCTCCTTTGAGGCTTTTGCTGACGAAGATGGGTTTGGAAGAAGATCCATCCCCAAGGTCGATCTGCTCGACTTCGTCTTCGGTGGGAGGTTCACGTAATTCAAAACGAGACTCCCATTGTTGTCCCAGACGTTGAGCCCAGGGTTCTTCTTCGAAGAATTCTGGCGCTTGGTCTTCGCCTTCTTCTTCTTGAGATTGTGCAGATGTCATGTTGGCTGACCGCACTCTCTTGAAGACAGATCCGATACTGGTATCGGAATCCCACGTTGATGCTTCAGACGAGTGAGAATGTTCAACTTCCTCTGCGTCCGAACTCTCTGGCGTTGACGGCGGCGTGACATAGCCTACCCCCCGTCGAGTTTTGTTGTAGTAGTCCTGCGGCTTTCCTTTAGGTGTTGGAAGCCGGAGAGGGAGACGTCGACCTTTGCCGTAGTTCAGGCCTTTGTCGCTTTTTAGGTCGTAACCCATCTTTTGGATGAGGTACTTTGCCTTGTTCGTGTACCGATAGAGTTGCATTCTGCCGGCATCTGGTTCTGGCTCGAGTGGCGGGCAGGAGTACTTGCGAGTTGCGCCAGTATGTCGAAGTTGTGGGGCTTGGCTAGCCCCGAAGCATTCTCTTTTCACAGAGGCCGATCGAAGCGGGCCTCTATCTGCTTCTGTTTATTGGCTGCTGAGGGCTTAGACGGGCCCTCGTCCTGGACAGCAGGGACGGTGCCAGGAGGCACCACCTCGACGGCAGCTTCGTCGGGTTGGACGTTCTGTTGTGAACGCGTCTGCACAGGAAGTGCCTCTTCCGCTGAAGAAGAGACCATGCGGCAAGACTTGATCTTCCTGCCTTTGGATTTGGAGGTAGGGCGTACCTCCGGTTGAGTCACCTCGGAGACGAGATCGAGGTGAACCCATAGGATCTCTCCCCGAAATGTGGTGAGTGGGATGAGTCCACTCACGTTGTCACGGGTAGGTGGTAGGTTAACCACCTCCATTGTCGCCTTAGGGATGGGGACGACGCCATCTTGTGTTGTAGTCGGCGGCAGGGTGCCAAACTGGAGTGACACCACGTTGGCTGACACCGTCTTCTCTTCGTAGTCGACGGAGATTACATCCGCATTGATCATGCGTTGGATGTAATTCTTGAGGACATAGCAATCCTTGGTTGGGTGTCCGACAAATCGATGGTAGTGACAGTACCTCGGGTTGTCCACTTTCCCAACCTCATCGGGACGTTTAGGGTCCGGAAGCTTGATCTTGTCGCCCTGCTTCAGTATCTCAAAGAGCTGCAGGGTGTCTTCGTCGTTGAACGAATAAACTTCCTTCGGCCTCGGTGCAAGTGGAGGCTTCTGAGTAGGTGCTGATGCACCTTTTGAGGCATTGACAGTCAATGCCTGCTTCCCCTTTGCCTCTCGTGAGGGGTTGTTGGTTGCAGGCCGTTTTCCCTTGTCCTCGAAGGCAGGGAAACTGACTCCCAGAAGACGAGCGTTGGCTGCCTTCTTCTCCGCGGCTTCTGCTTCAATGATCAAGGAGCTCCAGTCGGGAGGAGGAGTAGAGTTGAGCCAGAGCTTGACTGCAGGCAGCATGTTCATGCTGCAGGAGGAGAGAAGTGCATGTTCTGGCATGCCCGGGCGCAGTCTGAAGCAGGCCTGTCGGAAGCGTTCGATGAACACTCGAACTGTTTCCTTCTCCTTCTGGCGTATCTCTATAAGGGACGCCATTGTCATGTCCTTCCCGCCGTCGTAGAAACGGTCGAGAAAGAGGTGCGTCAGGTCGTCGAAGGAAGATATTGAATTGTCGGGGAGGCTGCAGTACTAGTCGTACACCACTCCTTTCAGTGCCCCAACAAATATGCTGGTAAGAAGCGCGTCCTCCTTCGGAAGGTGTCCCGTCTGAGACTGGAAATACGTCAGGTAGCGACGAGGAGAGTCCTTCCCGTCGTACGGCGTCAGTGTTTGTGGTTTATACTTTGGAGGATAAACCACCTTGTTCCACTCGAGGGGATAAGGCTGGGGGATGTCCATTTTCTGGCGCTCCTCTTGTCTTGTCTTGGACTCAAAGCGCTCGCGCAGGTCCCTGATCATCTCGACCACATCTTCTGTGGAGCTGGGAGTTGGGAAAGGTGGCACCACCGGATGTTGAGCATTTGAGGGCTCCGACGTCCGAGGTGCTTCTCGGCGATCTGCGTCCGAGGATACCCGTTGAAGGGGTACACTCGATTCTCCGTTGGCCCCTGGGTCGGGACCGATAGAAGGTGTCCTGGTCAAAGCTGACCGTATCTCAAACACTGCCTGAGTCAGTGTTTGCATGGAGGCAGAGAGGGTTTTGAATCCTCCCTCCAGAGTATCTATGCGCCGGACAAGGTCCGTTGGTGGCGCATCAGACTCGACATCAGCCTCAGTCACGTTTACTGTCATGACACGGCCGGGAGTTGATGGATGGGTTGAGGCCTCACTCTCGGCCTCACTCCCTTGTAGGGGAGTTGCCTCTCCTGAAGCTTCGTCTGGGCTACCCCGGCTATGTTCGGGAGAACATTCACCACAGGCGCATCTGCAAGGGCCTGATTACTCTCAGCTCCGTCTTGAAGGGCCTCTTCGTCTCCGGAACTCGGGTCCGCAGATGCTAGGCTACCCCCAGCTATGTTCTGGGGGATATCCTCGTCTTCAGGGGCTTCTGGGAGGCTGACTTCGCCTCGAGGATCTGTCCCAAGTGTGCTTTGGACACACTCGTCTTCGGAAGGAGGCTCGACAAGGGTCTGACTACCCCCAGCTTCCTCTAAGAACTTTTTCCTCGCTCGAGTGCCTTCGAACACTCCAGAGGATGAGACAACTGTCTTGGTTTTCCTCGGCTGGCTCTTGGACGAGGAAAAGAGACTGCCAGTCGCCTTTCGGACTGACGAGGAGTTGGAGATCATGTTGTATGAAGCAACCGTTGGTTCCTCTTCTGTTGACACCTTCTTCCCGAGGCGACGTCGGAGAGGTGTTGATGATTGCATCCGCTGGAACATCGACTGCCTTGGTGGGACTGCCGCTTTGCAACAGCAGTTGATGGTGACCACAGCACAAGTATGCCCCATAAGAGGCGCATCGTGCTTGTCAGTCAACTCTCCTGATCGGCGCTTGTGAGTAATCACGTTACGCAGATCGTTGGAGGAGAGTGCCACCTTCGCACCCCCTTCAAGCGCATGGCAAGGCCAAGCGCCGGGGTGGTCAAGTGAGTGCTGTGCCCCATGATCTAATACCAAACAGGCATCCCGATCAGTAGTGGGGGAACCACAGCATTTGGAGTGACTTGAATGGACCTAAAACGCACCACCGAAGGAGGCACGGGAGTTCAAGACCACTGGATTTGCCTTGCTCGACCTGGTTGTGCACGCAGTAGATGCGCCAAGTGAGACAAGGGCTTTGAAGGTCGGCTCGTTCTCGGGGCCGCAGCACTCGAGTCGACCTTGTACAACTTACCATCAGCAGCGCGCATGATTGTGAGCGCATGCTTCTGGCTTGTTGCTGGCATAGCACGTTTGGGACGCATGCTCCGTGCTGCCTTGGACTTATTCGTACCAGGCCGCTGGGGCGCGTAGTACTCAGAATCCAAATTCTCCTCGCCACTACAGCGAGTGAGTCTGTCAAAGACAGAGACCTTCTGTGGCGCATCAGAGGTGATGCACGGGGCATTGGCTGCGCCCCTGCTCCGTCGACGCATCTTCCTCGCCTGAGAGGGAGATGGCTGGGGAACGTGGTTAGCCGCACGTTTCCCCAAGAGATGCGCTGCACCAGCGAGCGCATCTTGGTTGCTGAGGACGTCAGCAGGAAGGGAAGGCTGGATTGGCGCATCCCCTTCGGTGGTGGTGCTCGAGGCGTCGACCTTGCGCACCCAGACTCGGCGGGTCTTCTTCGGCTTCGGCAGCCGCTTCGAAGGACTCGCACTGCCTTCAGATATGAACTCCTCATACGCCTGTTGATTGAGGCGTACGACCAGCGTCTTATGGGAGGATCCCACCTTCACGTCGTCGGACTGCAACACAGCTTTCTCGGTGGAGGAAAAAGAGGTTCCCAGCAGAGTCGCTAGCTTGTTTGCCATTAAAATTCTTTGATGTAAATTTCAATACAAACAGAACAGTGTTACAATATTGGACTTAGACGTAGTCCTAGAAGTACACTTTTGTTTAATCTGGGTCCCTTGTGCCGATGGAGTGGGTGGTAATACGTTGACTCCGTTGACGATCTGACGACGGTTATCGGTTCTCTGAAGGTCTGGATTGCCATGGGTGCTGGAGCTTGCTGAGAGGAGGAAGACGTTGAGTGTCTGTATCTGCCTCTCTGGTGGTGTGTTCCTTCGTTTTTTGTACGTAGGATCGTTCTGTGTGTGTAGAAGAAGGAAATGATCCCTCTATTTATAGTCTTGTAGGCTGGCTGCTCATGCGCGCATATGTAGGATGCGCCTGTACGCGGGGACGCCACGTGTTGATTGCTGATGGAGGCGCATGGACGATGCGCCCTGATCGAGGGGGTTGACTTCTTCATGTTGCTGTTGTGAACCGGCACGTAGCAGAGAAGAAGATCTTTCTGTTGCTGAGATCTTGGATGAGTTGAGTCAAAGGACACGTGTCGTCGACCTATGGCTCGGAGATCTCAGATTTGGTGGGGGGGATGATCTGATAGGATGCGCCTAGGATTGGGCGCATGAAGAGACTTTGGCTTGTAACCTTTAGGAGTCACGAACCATTCTGGGCGCATGGCTTTTGAGGCACATGCAGAGCTTCAGTAGTGACTTTACTCTTGTCTTTTGGGATCAGGGAGAAGTCTGGGGCGCATGGCTTTTGAGGCGCATGCAGAGTTGTGACAGTGACTTTCCTTCTGCCCTTAGGGATCAGTAAAAAGTCTGAGGCGCACAGCTTTTGAGGCGTATGCACGTTTGGGCGCATGGCTGCGGAGGCGCATGCGAGCTGGTTGGGTGGCCACGTGGCAGTAGCCGTCGGAGAGAAGTAATAATGATGCTGACGTTGGCGATTCTTCGTCTTCTGAAAAAGCTGCCGACTGCTTAGACTTTGGGAGGCGTGCTGCCAACTCTGTCAGTTCAGCATTTAATGTTTGTGACATTCGATGGACAGCTGAGTGGGCACGTCGGTTGGCGTTCCACTAGGCGCATGGGGACGCATGGGGGCGCATCCCCTGTGATGCTCTTGGTACTAAAGGGCGCGTCTGTGTGATGCGCTTGATGTAGAAGGGCGCGTCTGTGTGATGCACGGTCTGGCCGGCGCATCCGCTTCGTGAGACGTCTTTGATGGTGCAACTGTTACGTTCTTCGAGTGCTTTAAATAGCCGCTTTGACCTGGCTGAATTCGAAGCGTCCGGTTCATCCATTTAATGCAAATTCATTGCACGGAATTCGGAGAGCCATCCACTTGGCGCATGGGTTTGATTTGCCCGGCCTATAAATAGTGGTATGGAGAGAGGGTTGGCCTCTCGTTCTCTCACGTCTTTCCGACATGAACTTGTGTACTCGAATGCATTCTGTTGACGAGATGCTCCCGAGGGTGAAGATGCGACACAGTGTCTTCGTTGATGCACTTGAAGGTGACTGTTACATCCAAAAGTCAGAGTCGAGGGCTTCCGAGGCAGGCGGAAGGTGCCTGTTGCATCCAAAGATAGGGATGCTCGGGCCTCGTCTTCGTTGTGCAGGAAGAGCCGTAGATCGGAATGGCGGTGCTAGGCTCTTTCTTCCTTCAAAGTGGGCGTTGTCCACTCTGGTTGTGTT
Organism: Iris pallida; assembly: GCA_029216955.1. Lineage (NCBI taxonomy): Eukaryota > Viridiplantae > Streptophyta > Magnoliopsida > Asparagales > Iridaceae > Iris > Iris pallida. The sequence goes on from JANAVB010044215.1 coordinate 2,030,246, forward strand.
GAAAGCTGCTCCTTTAACCGCGGTTTCGATCACGGTCTTCCTTCGCCTTTGGAGGCTCTTTCGAAGTCTCCCCTGGCCACAAATTTGCGGTGCTCTTCTCTTCCTTGGTTCCAGCCAGAGGGTTAAATGCTTCATTAGTCGAAGCATTTATCAGGTGAGCCTGGCTGGAAGAGCGGCACATAACTGGGCTGCTGAAGGGATGCACATAACTGGGCTGCTGAAGGGATGCACATAACTGGGGATGCACATAACTGAGCTGCTGAAAAGGATGCGCCTTGCTGAGGGCGCATGGTGGGATGCGCCTGGCTGAGGGCGCATATTGATTGCTGGCTGTAGACTTAGGATCTTTTCTTTGTAGAAATTCTCCTTTGTACAGTCTTTCTTAGACATGTAATAGACTTTTATATGTTAAATAAAAAGTCCTCTTTCAATGTCTATATTTGTTGCTTTTTGCTGTGAAGCACTTTGTCCAAGCTTTGGCACATGTAGTCTGGCGCATAGACTTTCAGGTTCTGAAATTTCATGCTTCTACAGACCCCCAGTAGGCATGACTCTGGAGGCTACTTCTGAATGCTGGGCTTGATCTCCAGGTTGCTGCTGGCCCACGAAAGGTGCTCCGCCTTGCCGATCGGTAGGACCAGGAACAATGCCGCTGAAGAAGATGACACATGGAACAATAAGGAAGGACCAGGACAGATCAAAGATACAAGCATGTGATCAGGTCAAGAATTCAGGGATTCAGAGGATACGAGCAGAGATCAAGGGCGAGTGCTGATTGAGACATCTATTCGGTAAACCCTCACATATCTTGATTCACAAGACCTGCATGGGCTACCACTTAAACCATGTAACGCCCAGAACCAGAATACTGGAGAGCGGGGGCATACATAGCCAGCTACGTATATTGAAATGGAATCCACCTCGCTATACGGTCACGGCTGTCTAGATACATGAGGGTTTAACTACAAGCCATCAGTCTCTTATGGTCATGAACAATCCTATTGTCTCAATCTCATGCAAGGAATAGCAGTTACAAGATGTTAGAGCATCAAATATACAATAGTAAGGCGTCCCATACATTACATATTTGGATGATCATGAAGCTAGTCGTACAAAATGTGAAGACTAGTAAGAGTTTCAGTCATACATGATCAACCCTAGGATTCGTTAATCATGTTACAGCCCGTAGGCAGACAGTAAGTAAGTGCAATACGAGCTAACACGTGTTCGCCGGCTAAACGCCTCAAAAGAATATTTTTACAATAAAGTGAGAGAACAAAAGGGAAACCCACTCGTTGCCTTGGTTACGCCTGGTGGTCACCATCTGGATGGAAGGTAGGGAGATCCTCTGGAGATGCTCCGGTATCTGGCTACGCAAAACCAGCTGGGTCAGATCCTAGAAAGAGCAAGTGCCACAAAGGAGGCTTCACTTAAGAACTAAAACCAGCAATTAGCACAAAACATAACTATATAATAAAAGACTGGAAATATAGAAAATCATGACGATATACGATGAGATAACCATGGGAATATTCAGATAACCGAGTTACAACCCTTAAATCAAACAAGGACCGGGGTTGTAGCCCTTCGTCTGAACAAAACTTGGTTTCCACCATTTATCGATAAAGTAAAGCACAAGCAATCAGGTCATGTAACAATCTTATACAGGATCATGACAAGACTAGACTGAGTTAGACTCCATCCAATCAATCACGGCCAAGCAATAAGTACGGCTTGATACTTTAACTAACTAGGGTTATCACAGGCCTAGTTACTAGCAAGATGCAATGAGATATTCCAACAGCCACAAGCCCTGCAGACCATCCAGGTTATCCAGGTCAAATATCCGTTCATGAAGGGTGCAACACATGACAGTGTGCTGAAAATGTGCCCTACTCGTCGGCAGGCTACAAGTCCACTTGCGCGTCCAGATAACGGAATTGCCTGTAGCTGGAAAATCTCTTCATGACTACTGGGTTATTCTAGTTATTAGCCTTAGTCAATTTCAGTAGGTACCCCAGACCGTGGTACTCAGGGGTCCCTGCCCTAGACATGATGCGAGACAGTATTGGTTCACTTGTACAAACACAATCGTCCACGGTGTCCAGGTCATTCATTCTTGTCATGTCATGCTAGCCGTCGCAATAGCATTCAATAGTTCCCATCAGGCTTGCTTGTCATGTCTTATCATGTCATGTCAATTCACTTGTTATACCGTGCCATGTACAATTATCAGTCCAGTCATGTCAATCAATTCATGATTATCAAGTTCATGAAAAGTGCAAGGACATAAAGACAATCGGGTACGCAAAAAGGGGGCTCAAGACTCTATGCTAGGCCAAGAGGCCCCAAGCGTAAAAGTGGCTTTACGCGAGCAAGACCAAGGAAAGACCGCTTCTACGCGAGTGGGAGCCCTACGCGAGAGGGAACTCTACGCGGGCAAGGCTTTACGCTAGCAAGCACCCTATGCAAGCGGAACTTTACGCGCATGAACACCCAAGTGAAACTCTACGCACGCAAGGCTCTACGCGAGCGAGGGAGAGTCTACGCGAGCACGAGTGGCCCCCGCGTAGAGTTCAAGTGAACTTGACGTAGAAAGGATTACGCTGGCACGCAAATGCGTGTGCGTAAAGGGGGCACTACGCTGGCACGTTTAAGACGTGAGCGTAAAAAGGGGAAACACTACGCCAGCACGTTAAAACGTGTGCGTAAAACTAAATACTACGCTAGCACGTAAGAACGTGTGCGTAAAACTTCATCTTCTCCCCAAGGCCAAGACAAGCAGGCGTAAAAGCTCAAGAGCTCAAGAAAGCCCCATCTCGGTCAAGACTCGATGAAATCCAACCATTCCAAAACCAAACTTGCGTAACATCAGAATGCCTTCTACATAGAACTCTTAGTTTTCGAAAACAAGCCAGTTTAGTAGATCAAAACCGAGAAATCCTAAAATGCAACAAACTTAGATCTACATGGAATGAACCAATGAAACTAAAAATGTTAAGTACTAAAGTGTCTTAGAATCTCGTGAGGAAGACAATGGAACAATAAAACTTGAGTTCCTCCATGAAGCAAGTTGTACTTGCCTACGGTGGTGCTCGGTGGAGAAGAAATGAGGAAGAAGAAAAGAAGTAGTAAATTAGTAATGAATGAGGAGAAAGAATGATTGTAGGTCGTGCCGAGCCACAACATCGAAGTACTTGATCTGAAACTTGTCACTGAATACCGCCCACGGGACAGGCGTTGCCAATCCAACCGCTATCATCGCCCACCAGGTGCGGGCTAGGTCCAATAACTGTAGACGCACTATAGCTACCTTCTCTCCTTCTGGAGTCTTGGCTGCATCTAAGATAATCTCAATATCCTGGAGCCACGCATCAGCTGCAATAGCATCTTCACTCCCATCAAAGAAGGGAGGGTTGAGGCGCTTGAAACTGCTAGCCGCACTGTTCCCTTGATAACCAACACGGCACATGGCATCTTGTACTGCCTGGTGCAGGGCATCGCCCCGACGATCTTGTGACGCAAGCAATATCCTGATGAGACCCACCAAGGTGCCATCGTCAGGCTCTGCAGGCTGGACTGGCTGAACTGGGGGCTCGGGGTCCCCGGAATGCATGACTCGGGAGGCCGCTCCAGAGTGCTGGGCTTGGTCTCCAGGTTGCTGTTCGTCCACTGGAGGTGCTCCGCCTTGCTGATCGGTAGGACCAGGAACAATGCCGCTGAAGGAAACGACATAGGGAACAATAAGAAAGGACCATGATAGATCGAGGATATAAACATGTGATCAGGTCAAGGATTCTGAAGGATCAGAAGGCACGAATAGAGTTCAAGGGTGAGTGCTGATTGAGACATCTATCCGGTAAAACCCTCACACATCTTGATCTACAAGACCTGCATGGGCCACCACTTAAACCGTGTCACGCCCCAGAACCAGAATACTGGAGAGCGGGGGACAGACACAGCCAGCTACGTACATTGAAGTGAATCTCACATCGCAATACGGTCACGGCTGTCTAGATGCATGAGGGTTTACTACAAGCCATCAGTCTCTTAAGGTCAATAACAAGCCTAGTGTCTCAATCTCAAGCAACAAGTAGATATAACAAGATGGTAGATCATCAGACATACAAAGTAAGGCGTCCCATACATTACATATTCAGATGATCATGAAGCTAGTCATACAAAATACGAAGACTAGCAAGAGTTTAAGTCATACATGATCAACCCTAGGATTTGTCAATCATGCTACAGCCCGTAGGCAGACAGTAAGTAAAGTTGCAAACGAGCTAACACTTGCTCGGTGGCTAAACGCCTCAAAATGATATTTTTACAAGGGAGTGGGAGAGCAAAATAAAAACCCACTCGTTGCCGGGATTCCTTCTAGTGTTCACCATCTGGCAGGAAGGTTAGAAGATCCTCGGTAGCTGCTCCGAAATCTGGCCATACAAAACCAGCTGGGTCAGACCCCAGAAAGAGCAAGTGCCACAAAGGGGGCTTCACTTAAGAACTAAAACCAGCATGTCAACACATAAATTATAGGTGAAATAACATAAGACACGAGTTAAAGAAAACAGGATGATAAACGATAAGATAACTAGAGGACTATTCCGGTACCCAAGTTACAACCCGTAAACCAAATAAGGATCGTGGTTGTAACCCTTCACCTGAACAGAACTTAGCCTCGAACCAATTATCGATAAAGTAAAGCATAGACAAGCATGTCCGGAGATATCCATGCACTGGATCTAGGCAAGACTAAACAAGATAGGACTCCATCCATCATTCACGGCCAAGCAAAGAGTACGGCTTGATACTTAACTAACTAGGGTTATCACAAGCTTAGTTACTAGCAAGATGCAATGAGGTACGCCTACGGCCACAAGCCCTGCAGACTATCCAGGTTATCCAGACGCAAGGTTCAAGCTGAGAGTTATCATGCCTTGTTAGGTGACTTGGATGCAACACATGACGGTGTGCATAGTAATCGTTTCATGTAGTGCCCCACATAGCAGTGAGCTGGAAATGTGCCCTACTCGTCGGTAGGTTACAAGTCCATCAAGGAAGGCGCCCTGATAACGGAATTGCTTGTAGCCGAAATACCTCTCTATATGCTCTACTTGATCAATCTAGTCATTAACCTAGTCAGATTTGGTATGAATCCCTGACCGTGGTAACCAGGGATACATGTCCTAGACATGATGCGAGACAAGACTGGTTGCTTATACAAGCATATTCAATACAATCACCCACGGTGTCAAGAATTCACTTAGCATGTCAGGTTAGCTGTCGCAACAGCGTATCACGGTTATCATGTCGGGTTGCTTATCAAGATTACTTATCAAGGCAAGGGTGCGTCACAACGGACCACCATCAAGAATTATCATGTTAAATTACTTGTCAATAGTGCACCACGGCGGGTTACTAATCATGGAAGGCAAGTAGGGTCAGGTCCAGTTGCGCCTAAACATCAGGCTGCGCTCAAGTCAGGCTACGCTCAAGTCAACATACGCTCAGGTCAGCATACGCTCAGGTCAGCATACGCTCAGGCAGCATACGCTTAGTCAGCATACGCTCAGGCAGCATACGCTCAGGCAGCATACGCTCAGTCAGCATACGCTCGGGCAGCATACGCTCAGGTCAGCATACGCTCAGGCAGCATACGCTCAGGTCAGCATACGCTCAGTCAGCGTATGCAAGACATACGCTTCCAAAAGGCAGCGTATAAGGTCCATACGACTCCTTTTCACCCAAGTCAGCGTATGCAAGACATACGCTTCCAAAAGGCAGCGTATGAGGTCCATACGACTCCTTGTCACCCAAGTCAGCGTATGCAAGACATACGCTTCCAAAAGGCAGCGTATGAGGTAGACTGCGCTACGCTAAAGAGCGCGCGCAGCTCAGTGGCGCAAGCTAAAAAGCTCGCGCACTGCTCACTGTCTTCTCCAAAACAGCAAGAACTCCATGGTTTGAACCTAAAACTTCAAAAGTCCATAACTTGGTCAAAATAAGTCCAAATCTAACTTTTCAAAGGTCAAAATTGGGTAGAATAAAATTCTCTACAACATGGAACCATCAAAACTTGAAAACAAAGAAGTTTGATAGATCAAAACCACCAAAATCCGAAAATAATTAATTTCTAGATCTACAAAAATCAAAGCCTCAAAAGGAAAAATGACAAGTTCTAATGTGTCTTAGAAACATGAGGAGAAGCTAATGGAACAATAAAAATGGGCTCTCTTGTGGAAGCAAGTTGCACTTGCCTAAGGGGTGTTCTTGGTTGGTGGTGGGTTTAATGGAGAAGGAAGAAGAGTTAATGAGAAAGTGGAGGAGAGAGAAAAGTTAGGTGGGTTATAAAGGAGGATGGTGGTGGGTTTAACATGATGAACCAAAGAATAAACCAAGCCAACCCAAAATAAACCAAGTTAAACCATTACATGCTATGATGAACCTAATCAAGATTAAACTGAAATTAGCTAGCCAGGCAGGAAAATAAAAATACATGTCAGGATTCCGTATACGTATACTGGAAATACGTAGAACGAAAAACGGGGGTGACAACTCTACCCACCTTAAAAAAATTCCGTCCTCGGAATTTAATCAAGAGGCTAGAGATGTCGAGCAAGCTATATCAATTGCAGACAATATAGGACTAGTAGTCAATCAAGCAATCATTCATGCAAGCAAGGAACTTAAGCATAAGGCATAAGAAAGACATTATACCTTACGAGTCAAACAGGTCGGGATATCGCGATCGGATATCATCCTCACGCTCCCACGTTGACTCACCCAAAGAGTGATGACCCCAAGCAACAGACTAATTTGATAGTCTTGTTCTTGAGTATCTTTTCCCTCCGGTCCAATATGGATACGGGTCTCTCCTCATACGAAAGGTTGGTACCAACAACCAATTCCGAATGATCAAGGACATGACTCGGATCCGGGATATACCGTCGTAATTGGGATACATAGAAGACATCATGTACCTCACGTAACGACGGCGGAAGAGCGGGACGATAGGATACATCACCTACTCGCTCTAGAATATCAAACGGTCTTATATACCTAGGACTGAGCTTTCCCCGCACGCCGAATCGAATGACGCCACGGGTAGGCGAGATCCTAAGGAATACGTGGTCGCCGACAGAAAATTCAAGAGGACGCCGATGAGAATCGGCCCAATAACGCTAGCGATCTTGGGTAACTCGAAGATGATCTCTGACTTGTCTGACCACCTCAATAGTCCGCGTCACCATCTCTTGTCCAAGCATTTGCCTCTCACCTATATCGTCCCAAGCTAAATGAGATCTGCACTTCCTGCCGTACAAGGCCTCGAAAGGTGCCATCTGGATACTAGCCTGGAAACTGTTATTGTACGAGAACTCTACGAGATGCGGGTGATCTTCCCACCAACCACCGAAGTCGAGTGTACATGACCGCAACATGTCTTCAAGAGTCTGGATCGTGCGTTCTGACTGACCATCTGTCTGCGGATGGTAGGCTGAACTGAACTTGAGACGAGTCCCCAAACTCTCTTGAAGACTTCGCCAAAAGTGCGAGGTGAATCTTGAATCTCTGTCGGACACAATACTGACTGGCACTCCATGCAATCTGACTATCTGCCTGAGGTACATCTCTGCAAGCTGATCCGTCGACTGGCCGATTCTGAAAGGAAGAAAATGAGCTACCTTCGTGAGACGATCAACTATAACCCAGATGGCATCTCTCCCGGCTGGGGATCTAGGTAATCCAGTTACAAAATCCATGGTAATGTGCTCCCATTTCCATTCTGGGATCGGTAAAGGTTGAAGAAGTCCAGCTGGTCTCTGATGTTCAGCCTTAACTTGTTGGCAAACTAAACAACGAGAGACAAATCGGGCTATCTCCCTCTTCATGCCATTCCACCAAAAATGCTGCCGAATATCACGATACATCTTCGTACCGCCGGGGTGAATGGAATACTGAGAACTGTGGGCTTCTGCCATGATCTCCTGTCTGATATCACTACTGGGTACACAAAGACGTCTCCCATGTCGGAGTGTACCATCTTCATGAATGCATAACTCTGGTCTCTGTCCTGCCACACATTCTGCCCTAAGCCGCTGAAGCTTAGAGTCCGTGGATTGAGCTAACTTGATCCTCTCAACTATACTGGACTGAACTTGCATACTGGCCATCAATGCCACACTGGAAGGAAGAACAACTTCAATACCCATCTTCTGAAGATCTGCTAACAACTCTGGCTGCGCCGTTAGAAAATAAACTCCGGCTCTCCTGCTCAATGCATCTGCTACCACGTTGGCCTTCCCAGGATGATACTGCAAGCTGATGTCATAATCCATAAGTAGCTCTAGCCATCTCCTCTGACGCATATTAAGATCCTTCTGGGTAAACACATACTTCAGACTCTTGTGGTCGGTGAAAATCTCTACCCGATCTCCATACAAATAATGTCTCCAAAGTTTCAATGCAAAAACTACGGTTGCTAACTCCAGGTCATGGGTTGGGTAATTCCTCTCATGGTCACGAAGTTGACGTGACGCATAAGCGATTACCTTACCATGCTGCATCAAGACACATCCTAATCCCTTGCCGGATGCGTCGCAATAAACTGAAAATCCTCCCGTCCCGTCGGGAAGAGTGAGAATGGGGGCCGTCATCAATCTCCGCTTCAACTTCTCAAATAAACTCTGACACTCTGCTGTCCAAGCAAACTGTACATCCTTATGGGTCAACTGCGTCAGTGGTGCTGAAATCCGAGCAAAGTCTGACACAAAGCGTCGGTAATAGCCGGCCAAACCGAGGAAACTTCGAACTTCTGCAACGGTGCTAGGTACTGGCCATGTCTCTATAGCCACTATCTTCTGGGGATCAACTTCCACTCCACCTCTGGTGATGATATGACCCAAGTACGAGATACGATCCAACCAAAACTCGCACTTACTGAACTTCGCGTACAACTGGTGCTCCCTGAGAATCTGAAGAACTACACGAAGATGTTGCTCATGCTCTGTCTCGCTCTCGCTATAGACTGAGATTGGTGAACTTCGTCTGTAGGTCGTGCCGAGCCACAGCATCGAAGTACTTGATCTGAAACTTGTCACTGAATACCGCCCACGGGACAGGCGTTGCCAATCCAACCGCTATCATCGCCCACCAGGTGCGGGCTAGGTCCAATAACTGTAGACGCACCACAGCTACCTTCTCTCCTTCTGGAGTCTTGGCTGCATCTAAGATAATCTCAATGTCCTGGAGCCACGCATCAGCTGCAATAGCATCTTTACTCCCATCAAAGAAGGGAGGGTTGAGGCGCTTGAAACTGCTAGCCGCACTGTTCCCTTGATAACCAACACGACCCATGGCATCTTGTACCGCCTGGTGCAGGGCATCGCCCCGACGATCTTGTGACGCAAGCAATGTCCTGATGAGACCCACCAAGGTGCCATCGTCAGGCTCTGCAGGCTGGACTGGCTGAACTGGGGGCTCGGGGTCCCCGGAATGCATGACTCGGGAGGCCGCTCCAGAGTACTGGGCTTGGTCTCCAGGTTGCTGTTGGTCCACTGGAGGTGCTCTGCCTTGCTGATCGGTAGGACCAGGAACAATGCCGCTGAAGGAAACGACATAGGGAATAATAAGAAAGGACCATGATAGATCGAGGATATAAACATGTGATCAGGTCAAGGATTCTGAAGGATCAGAAGGCACGAATAGAGATCAAGGGCGAGTGCTGATTGAGACATCTATCCGGTAAAATCCTCACACATCTTGATCTACAAGACCTGCATGGGCTACCACTTAAACTGTGTCACGCCCCAGAACCAGAATACTGGAGAGCGGAGGACAGACACAGCCAGCTACGTACATTGAAGTGAATCTCACATCGCAATACGGTCACGGCTGTCTAGATGCATGAGGGTTTACTACAAGCCATCAGTCTCTTAAGGTCAATAACAAGCCTAGTGTCTCAATCTCAAGCAACAAGTAGATATAACAAGATGGTAGATCATCAGACATACAAAGTAAGGCGTCCCATACATTACATATTCAGATGATCATGAAGCTAGTCATACAAAATACGAAGACTAGCAAGAGTTTAAGTCATACATGATCAACCCTAGGATTTGTCAATCATGCTACAGCCCGTAGGCAGACAGTAAGTAAAGTTGCAAACGAGCTAACACTTGCTCGGTGGCTAAACGCCTCAAAATGATATTTTTACAAGGAAGTGGGAGAGCAAAATAAAAACCCACTCGTTGCCGGGATTCCTTCTAGTGTTCACCATCTGGCAGGAAGGTTAGAAGATCCTCGGTAGCTGCTCCGAAATCCGGCCATACAAAACCAGCTGGGTCAGACCCCAGAAAGAGCAAGTGCCACAAAGGGGGCTTCACTTAAGAACTAAAACCAGCATGTCAGCACATAAATTATAGGTGAAATAACATAAGACACGAGTTAAAGAAAACAGGATGATAAACGATAAGATAACTAGAGGACTATTCCGGTACCCAAGTTACAACCCGTAAACCAAATAAGGATCGTGGTTGTAACCCTTCACCTGAACAGAACTTAGCCTCGAACCAATTATCGATAAAGTAAAGCATAGACAAGCATGTCCGGAGATATCCATGCACTGGATCTAGGCAAGACTAAACAAGGTAGGACTCCATCCATCATTCACGGCCAAGCAAAGAGTACGGCTTGATACTTAACTAACTAGGGTTATCACAAGCTTAGTTACTAGCAAGATGCAATGAGATACGCCTACGGCCACAAGCCCTGCAGACTATCCAGGTTATCCAGACGCAAGGTTCAAGCTGAGAGTTATCATGCCTTGTTAGGTGACTTGGATGCAACACATGACGGTGTGCATAGTAATCGTTTTATGTAGTGTCCCACATAGCAATGAGCTGGAAATGTGCCCTACTCGTCGGTAGGCTACAAGTCCATCAAGGAAGGCGCCCAGATAACGGGATTGCTTGTAGCCGGAATACCTCTCTATATGCTCTACTTGATCAATCTAGTCATTAACCTAGTCAGATTTGGCATGAATCCCTGACCGTGGTAACCAGGGATACATGTCCTAGACATGATGCGAGACAAGACTGGTTGTTTATACAAGCATATTCAATACAATCACCCACGGTGTCAAGAATTCACTTAGCATGTCAGGTTAGCTGTCGCAACAGCGTATCACGGTTATCATGTCGGGTTGCTTATCAAGATTACTTATCAAGGCAAGGGTGCGTCACAACGGACCACCATCAAGAATTATCATGTTAAATTACTTGTCAAGAGTGCACCATGGCGGGTTACTAATCATGCAAGGCAAGTAGGGTCAGGTCCAGTTGCGCCTAAACATCAGGCTGCGCTCAAGTCAGGCTACGCTCAAGTCAACATACGCTCAGGTCAGCATACGCTCTGGTCAGCATACGCTCAGGCAGCATACGCTTAGTCAGCATACGCTCAGGCAGCATACGCTCAGTCAGCATACGCTCAGGCAGCATACGCTCAGGTCAGCATACGCTCAGGCAGCATACGCTCAGGCAGCATACGCTCAGGCCAGCATACGCTCAGTCAGCGTATGCAAGACATACGCTTCCAAAAGGCAGCGTATGAGGTCCATACGACTCCTTGTCACCCAAGTCAGCGTATGCAAGACATACGCTTCCAAAAGGCAGCGTATGAGGTCCATACGACTCCTTGTCACCCATGTCAGCGTATGCAAGACATACGCTTCCAAAAGGCAGCGTATGAGGTAGACTGCGCTGCGCTAAAGAGCGCGCGCAGCTCAGTAGCGCAAGCTAAAAAGCTCGCGCACTGCTCACTGTCTTCTCCAAAACAGCAAGAACTCCATGGTTTGAACCTAAAACTTCAAAAGTCCATAACTTGGTCAAAATAAGTCCAAATCCAACTTTTCAAAGGTCAAAATTGGGTAGAATAAAATTCTCTACAACATGGAACCATCAAAACTTGAAAACAAAGAAGTTTGATAGATCAAAACCACCAAAATCTAAAAATAATTAATTTCTAGATCTACAAAAATCAAAGCCTCAAAATGGAAAATGACAAGTTCTAATGTGTCTTAGAAACATGAGGAGAAGCTAATGGAACAATAAAAATGGGCTCTCTTGTGGAAGCAAGTTGCACTTGCCTAAGGGGTGTTCTTGGTTGGTGGTGGGTTTAATGGAGAAGGAAGAAGAGTTAATGAGAAAGTGGAGGAGAGAGAAAAGTTAGGTGGGTTATAAAGGAGGATGGTGGTGGGTTTAACATGATGAACCAAAGAATAAACCAAGCCAACCCAAAATAAACCAAGTTAAACCATTACATGCTATGATGAACCTAATCAAGATTAAACTGAAATTAGCTAGCCAGACAGGAAAATAAAAATACATGTCAGGATTCCGTATACGTATACTGGAAATATGTAGAACGAAAAACGGGGGGTGACAATGGTGGTAGGTAGGGGTTTGCATATCAACCCAAATCGAGCCCAACCAAGCCGAACCCAACCGAACCCAATGCATGTCAAGGCCAGGATAAACTACATGAACCAGGAAATGCTAACTAACCCATGCCAATGCAAAACCCAAGACTAGCCAGTCAAGACAAGTCGAACCAGGATGAACCCAAAATAAACCAAGGCAAGATTAAACCAGGATCAAGCTAAGCAAGACAAGTCTAATTACGAGTCGGGATTCCGTACACGTATACCAAAATACGTAATACGAACTACGGACGTTACAAGTGGTGGTTCCTTGCAAGTTCTGATTGATCAAGTGTCCCATATTTAATTGAAAATGATCCTTAAAAATAGACTATTTCCTGATTAATGTCTGTTGTCAGGAGTCGAGATGTTGACTAGGGCCTATGGAGAAGGTGACAAATTTTGTTGTAAAGAAACTAGTGTGTAATGCTTGAATGCTGATGGAGATTTGCTACAGACTGTTGTCTCATGAATGGTGGTATCAAGTGGCAATGATATGCTGGTATCGGTGTCACTAGGAAAAGGAAGTTCGTGTAATTATAAACTTCTTTGTACCTAGCTGATCATCTTAATGACATTTACCTTTAAAGTTGTGCACTTATTCTTAATGATTATCTTGTGTAAATTATATTATCATAATGAATACTATTGGCTGATAATTGAGAGCTAAAAGTTCGGGCTCAATAGAGCCCATCAATTTTTTTATCCATTTGTAACCGTAAAAAATTATTGGGAGTAAAAAAATTATTTTTTCCAATGGTTTTGTAGCGTGAGAAGATTTATTTTTTCAACGATTTTTTTACTGTTAGGAAAGTGAATTTCCCAACGGTTCTTTACCGTTAGGAAATTTATCTTTCCAACGGTATTTTAACGCTAGGAAATTTATTTTTCTAACGGTTTTTTACCGTTAGAAAAATTTTCCACGCCGTACTTCTAACGGTAAAAAACCGTTAGTAATAATTTTTCTAATGTTTATAGTCGTTCTGGTTTGGTGTAGTGTACTCATGTTAAATGTAATAAACAATTTAAATAGTAAGGACATTTTTGGAAAAAAACTTCCACGATGAACCCTAACTTTCAATAGTAGTACAGATAGTATAGAAAGAAAAAAAAAAAATGCTATTAATCCTTCCAAAGTATACTTCCAAACCATCCATCCTTATATGACAATGACGTGATACCTAACATGATAGCTAACATGTCAAATTTCAAAATTAATATTAAAACTAAGATTAAAATTAAAATTAATATTAACATTAAAATTAACATTAATACTAACATTAAAATTAACAGTAATATTAATATTAAAAATGGATAATGGTTTTTTTTTATTAAAATTTGTCATATCAAATACCATATAAGAAGGAATAATTTGAAAAGACACTTTGTGGAACTAATAGCATTATTCATACTATATATATATGATAATAATACTGTATAAACACTTTCTCCCTTCATCCTTCCACCTTCTTCCAGCTTCCATATCTTGGAAGAAGAGAAAAACAAGAAAGTGCATGAAAATCCATGCAAGCAAGCTACATATCTTTTGCACTTTTCCACCTCCCTGTAACTTTCTCTATCCAAATATCTGCTTTGTACAATGAAAAATACCTGCCGAGAGAGAGGACCCGTGCATGACATACCGTGCTGACATGACGGCACAACATTGGCTCCAGCCACCTCCCTGTTAGCACCGAACGCCATCACTGCTAATAAAAGACCGCAAGACCGCCACGTGGTTGACGGCACCACATTGGCTCCAACCACCTCCCTGTTAGCACCGAAGGCCACCACTGCTAATAAAAGACCGCCACGTCAGTACGGCGTGCAGTCCCTCCTCTCGGTTAGATAAGTAACAGTGTCTTACAATATCAATCTAACCTTCATTGTGCTTTTTTAACAAGGTTCAACTCCTTGGTGGCAATGTCAGAATGGTATCAATGTCCAAAAAGTCATGAAGAAGAAAAGATGCAACAAACTGAAGAAAAGAAAAGAAAAACCCAGCAAAGATCAAAACCCTCTTACATAGAAAGTCTAGTCTATACATAGAACACCTGCCCAACATTTAACAAGCTCTCATGAGGAATATTCAAGATCACGCTGTTCTCTCTACAAATTCTCCGCAGGAAAGCATACACATAATCGATGGCGATCCTCTTGAGAAGCCCAGCGTCCCTCCGCGCCCTCACGATCGTGTTGCCGAGGATGTGCACCACCCCAGCCTCCCTGCACCGGTTCAGGAACTCCACCTCGTCGTCCCCCTCGGCGCTGGCAGCAGCGCTCCTCGCCAGCACGATCGAGTCTTGCGTCACCGAGCCGCCGCCGCCGCCAACGCTGCTGCAGCACTCCTCCGAGTCGGAGTAGCCCTCCATCATTGACTCGAGGCGGACGAAGAGCGATATGCTGTCGAAGAGCATCTTCTCGAAGTCGTCGTCCTTCCGGTGTGCGTCCTTGTAGCCGTACCTGGCGACGCACCGGAACATGTGGAAGCTCCTGGGGCCGATCCTCTTGACGAGGAAGCGCTCCTCTGCGGGGACGGTGTAGACCGGGAGGTACTTCACGCAGACGAAGACGACGACGGAGTGGATGGCGGGGAGGTTGGTGACCAGGTGCGAGAAGATGTGCGGGACGCCGCTGGCGAGCTCGGTGTAGACGAAGCCGATCCCGGGGACCCGGACGAGGCCGAGGCTGGGGCCCAGGCCGAGTATCCAGGCCATCGAGACGCGGCTGTGGACCTCCAACTCGTACCGCTGCACGTTGCCGTAGTGCCAGACGTACATGATGAGGAGGAAGGTGCCGGCGATGATGAGAGGGACCCACCCGCCCTGGTCAATCTTGAAGAGGACCGCCGAGAAGTAGGTGAGCTCCACCAGGAGGGAGAGGCTGGTGAACAGCACGACCAGGACCCAGTGGCTCCGCCACACCAGCAGCATGATCGGGATCATGAGGAAGGTGGTCACCAGCATGACTATAACCACCGCAGTTCCTGAGTCGCAAATTTTATTAAGCCATGCTTAACAACATCATTTTGGTTCTAGAAAATCTACATGAACCGAACTAAGCTGGCTTTTGTGGTCAACAACGAGAAGAGGTCCTTGGCTCGGCGGACGATCTCTCTCGGAGATCGAACTGCTGAAGAGGTGTGGATGTGTGTAAAAAATGGGGACAGTGAACGCAGCGTGCACAAAGCCTCATGCGTTAAGCCTGACAAAAAATTGCTATAACTTCATAGAACCTTAGGGTCTATTGGCAATTGTTGGAGAGCAGTTATGAGATATTTTTAAAGGAAGCGGATCAAAGGCCCCGCCCGCGGAGCCCCGTCGAAGCCCCCCCCCCCCCCCCCCCCCCCCCGCACCATCGGATCGCGCGGGGCCCGCGTGGGGCCTGCCCCCGCCCGCGCGATCCAACGGCTAAGGGGGAGCGGGACTTCGGCGGGGCAACGCGGGCGGGGCTCCCGATCCGCTCCCATTTTTAAAATATTGGTTATATGAGGGGTCCGGTTTTGAACAATTTAAAAAACAACTTTAAACCAATCTAACATGCGTTTGGTAATTCATTAACGAGCGATTATGAAAGTTTTTTAAAATAATAAAATTACTTATATGTCCATATATAAAAAAAAAGTTCTTCCAAAGAAAGATTATATCGTTGCCCTCCCAAACAATATTAACTTATACACTCATAATTGCAAGCATAAAATAATTTCGAAAAGTAATAAATCATAAATGTTGAGAGAAAAACATTCACTACCACATCAAATGGACAGCAAAATTTAAAATATTCATATTTTGAGGAAAGTAGCCGTCAGATGGGAGCTCAAGAGAAACAAACATGAGAAGGAAAAAAATATGGTAGGGTATTAGTAGCTGTAGTTATTTCTTTTTTATTAGGATATAAATGGAAGAAAAACAGAAATCCTCAACACACTCCAATTTTGAATGTTTATAAAGTCACCCAAAATTATATTGCACCGAATTTGAAAGAATTTTGAGCCGACCAAAACCAGTGAGTCAAAAAAATTTAGCTAGCAAGATTTTTTTTAAACAATTCCTAAACGACCGGCTCAAAAACTTTCCAAAAATTGATGGAAACACCGTTGCCACGCAGACCCTTAAATAATCGAAAAGTTATAAGTAAAGACATGCGAAGCAAACAAGATGTGCAAGCTCACCGTATGCATTTCCAATCTGACTTTGATTTCTAAATCCAGCAGTAACAGCTACGCACAGGATCATAAGGATCCAATTAATATCTGGGATGTAAATCTGGCCAAGAAACTTTTTTGAGGTATGAACCAGCTTGACCCTCGGGAAACAACCAAGAGAAAGAGCCTGCTTAATAATGGAAAATGTTGCTGATATCGTGGCCTGACTAGCAACAATAGCCGCTGCTGTCGCAATGATAAACATTGGCCAATATATACCACCTACAAAAAAGGAAAAGAAGAAAATCACCACATATTTATAGAGAAGAAACTTGAATCACATAAGGATGCAAAGAAATACTAATCCACATTTGAACTGCACCGAAAGATGTAAGTTAACCTGATCCAATTTGAAAATGAATATAAATCGAATTAGGCTCCGTTCTAAACACAAGATACATGTACTAAATTTGGACCAGATTCGATCATATAAGAAGTGACTAGACCCAGAGTGCACCTGATAAAACTAAGGTGCTGCAATAATTTTGACAATTTGACCTTCTACATGAAAAGAAAAAAAAAATATTTTCTTCTCCCTAATCTCGTCATTCCATGAAAAAAATACTACTATTAAATAATTTCAACAGTGCTGAAGTTGAATGCTGGATTAGTATTCTGATATGACCACATGATTATGTAAAGCCGCAGATACAAAAGCAATTCGTTATAGTTGATCGCAATTTCTCACCTCGGCGAGACCCTAGGTCATGCTAGGGAAAGTTTTAACTTTTAAGGTTACACCCTAATTGCAGGAACTTAAACTGCAGAACCATAAATGTGTATCTCCTTACCTGCCATGTTGATAAATGTGTCTCACCTTGCCATGTTGATACCGACTAAATTAAATGTTCATGCAACTGTAGACATGTTTTAGCTACAGTATGATGTTGATAACTTTATCTATAAACTTATACATGGAAGTGTGATCTAATGTAACTTGATACATAAAGATGACTTGGATCATCGAACACCTGAATGATTTACACTAGATCAGTCAATGGTTCATGTTTAACACTAGATGAGCTGGAACTAACCGGGGATTGATCGATAAAATGCATCTTTCACATGCCCCTGATTCTTCATAATGTAAGCTGCTTGTCCAGTGTATGCCAGAAGAAGGCAAGGGAATACAACAAAAGCAAACGCAATCTAGAAAGAAAGAAATCATAACTCAAAATAAGGTTATTGGGCAAAAGAAGGTGGATATTCATCACAGTCGCTTCACAAAATAGCGACAATTTACCTGAATAGCCAAGACAGGAAAATGAGACAAATCAGCAAATAACGCTTCAGTTCCTGCGAACAAATTGTTCAAACATAAGAATAAAACAAACAAATACTGGGCCAGAACTGGTATGCTCAAAGAGCTAACCTGTGATGCTGAGCATAATCCCTCCAAGAGATGTCCAGTTTTTATGCGCTCGTCTGAAGTACCGATATATATAAATTGGATTGAAAGCCTTGAGAACAGAGCTATCATGTTTCCATATGTTGAGAGCACCAATAGATCCAATTAAAATAAACCACAGGAGGACAAGGGGAGCAAACAGCCAAGCAACTTTATCCGTGCCGTGGTGTTGAACACTAAAGAAAGCAACTAATATAACCACAGCAACAATTATGACCCAATCTGTAATATTGAGATTTGAGAAAAAGTTAGCAATTGGAATTGCATAATTCACATAAATCTTGGTAGTATCAATATACTGCCTTATGTTCTACTTCACGAAATCATCCTGCCCAATCAATATCCGCACTAGGAATGACATGAATTGATCAATATGATTGCAGTGAGAAAAACTCGCGTAATGAGCAGACTTCATCTTTATAGAACAAACCTTAACCAGCTACGAGTTTGGTATTCGAAATTAGCACAACAATATTATTCATTCACAAAAGAGAGTTAAATTTTGCTAAAAGTCGGAAAATAATACAGAAGATTCCAGTGAGCTATAGAAGTATTAGACTGTCTTACTATTGAATTTTCTTTTTTCATGCTACAACAACATACTAATGAAATATTCTTATAGGTACACTCTTGAGTATTCACGTCATCCTGATTCGCCTCCTTCCATTCTTTCTTTTTGAAGATTCTAAAGTGCAGATTGTTTCAAAGACGATGGTTTCCATCCATTTATATCTTAGTAAACGGGTTTTCATCCATTTTATAAATCAGATTTTATTTATTTATTATTATTGATAGTTTGATACCCTATAATTCTGGTCAAATCAGAATTATTCATGACATCATCAGTAGGAGTTAACCATGTCAAAAATAATAATTGCTCATGTTCTAGCATAAGCCTAATTAGGATTGACTCAGTCAATTGTCCACAAACCCAAATCAAATTTGAATTACTATGTATTAGACCTTGTTCTGACGTGGTCAACCAAAATTATGAGTGTTCCATTAGTCTCAACACTATGATGACCGCAAGACCGAATCTAATTCGGATCAGTCGGATAACCGATCAATTAACCAATCGGTTGTGGCCAAATCCGAAACACCTTTAGTTAATATATAGCTGGAGTATAAAAAGTTCAATTAGGAGTCGGCATCACAAAATTACCCAATTGGTTATTCAAGTTAAGACTTTACAGTCATCCAGGAAATAGAATAAAAGGTAAATAAATAATGTTGAGAATCAATAAGGGACTTTTAGTCCCACATCGAAATTTGTAGTATGTAGAGGAGCTAGACTCCCTATAAGTAGTGAAGTAGTCCATCAATAAAATCACCCCAACTATTATTTTCTACATGGTATCAGAGCCATAACTCTCTCTCTCTCCACACACAAAAAAAAAAAAAAATTTAGCCCCCCTCCCGGAGCAGCCCCCCCCCTGACCTGCGCCCCCCCCCCCGACCCCCCCTTCCCCCCCGCCCGCTGACCCGCGCCCCCCCCCCCCCCCCCCGCTGACCCGCCGGCCCCCCTTCCCCCCCTCCAGCGCCGCCCCCCCGCCCCCCCCCCCCCCCAACCCGCCCCTTTACTGCTGCTACAGCACCCTTTTTAGGGTTTTCTTTTGCTGTTTCCACAAAAAAAAAAAAAAAAAAACAGATTTCTTCTCTTTAGAAGATCTCTGTAGTTGCCTCGAGAATCAGAGTTCCTTCTCTTTAGAAGATCTCTGTAGTTGCCTTCGAGAATTAGTACCTTCTTTTTAGAAGCTCTGCTACGAATACGAAATCTCTTTAGATCTTCGTATCTCAGAAATGTTGTCTTTACAATCGTTTCTGCACGGCTGGTATACCTCTGGTTTGTCTCATGCAAGGAGGCACAACTATGTTGGTTATCCTTGAGCCGTCCGAACGCGTTATCATGACGCGGTTCTAGTTGGTCGTATAACCTACGACATATCAGTGAGGGATCTCGTTTTGTTGTTTCCCCCCGGTAGCTGACTAAGACGAAGACGACTCCACAGAAGACGACTCCGGAAACAACAACACCTCACTGATTGCAGTTGCAGAAGTCATGGATTCCATCTATGAGAAGTTGACAGCAGCAGAAATGAAGGCCCTGGTCGAGGATCTCCTGACCAAGAGATTACCGGAGGCGACCCCACGCGTGACCCATACTGATGTGGATCCGTCACCGTACAAAATGGGAAAGTTGGACAAACTGGAGACGAAGTTGGAAGGCACGACCAACTACTTGAAATGGTCGCGGCAGGCGATGCGGACGCTGAAGGGACGTGGCTTGGTTGGTTATGTCGATGGCACCACCAAGGCCCCTGTCGATCACTCCTCGAAGGAGTTTGTTGTATGGGACATTGTCAACAATGTCGTGGCTGGTTGGTTGACAGCCTCTTTGACCGACCAAGTGTCGGGTAACGTTGAAGCAATGGAGGGAGCTGCTGATATCTGGAGAACGTTGAAAGACATGTACTCCGGTTCGGGAAACCCCATGCGAGTCTTCCAACTGCAGGATGAGCTCGATAGGGTATTCCAAGACGATCGTACTATCTCTGAGTACGCTGCCTTGTTGAAGAAGTACTAGTCTGATCTTGACCATTATGATCCTCTTGGCATGGAAGATGTTCAGGTTGAACCGACTTTTGCAAAATATTTCCAGAAATTTCTGGATTATATCTCGCGGCAACGGATGATGAAGTTTTTGAAGGGGCTCAACCCAGCGTTTGAGCAACGGCGGAATGTACTTCTCGCACAACCGACGCTGCCGACATTAGAAGACGCCATAGCTGCCATGGCACAAGAAGAAGCACGGTTGAAGCTGATGCCTACCAAGGGTCTCTCCCAGGGGGAGCAGGCCGGAGTTGACACATCTGCTCTTGCCACTTTCACACAGCCTCCTTCTACGGGAGGCGTTTGCCACAACTGTGGTGACACGGGGCATTACATCCGCTTTTGCCCAAAACCGACACGGACTCCCTCGAATGGACGGGGTCGTGGTCGCGGTGGACGACGAGGTGGTCGAGGCAGCTACGGTGGTGGAAGGGGCAGTTACTCTGGAGGCAATAAAGCGCATCTGGCGGATGAAGGTGGGGACAATCAGCTGGCGGACATCACTCCTTTTGAGAGGGAAGTTCTCGAGAAGATGCGCGGCTCAAAGCTTGGTTCTGGTGAAAGACAAGTCATTCCTGGGACGCCGTCCGCTATAGGAGATTACTGCACTTACTTCTCCCAAACCAGTGCCGGTATACCTCCGCGTGCTCTTGCATCTGTCTCTCAGCCAGCTTGAATTATGGACTCTGGGGCATCTTGCCATGTCACGGGGTCCCGAGGAGAGTTCCGGGAATACTCTACTCTAACGTCGCTAGAAAGCATTCAGACTGCTGATGGTACCTACAGGCCGGTTACGGGTAAAGGCACTGTTGATTGCACTCCTTCCATCACTCTATCTAATGTCTTACATGCTCCTTCCTTTCCTGTCAATCTTATTTCTATTAGCGCCATTATCCTTGATCTAAACTGTATTGTTTCCTTTGATATTCCTAAGGTAACTTTTCAGGAGAAGGGAACGGGGAGACGACTAGGCACTGGCACATGGCATAAGGGTCTATGGTACTTGGACAGGACCGGTCTGGATAGAGCACTGGCATCTTTGGTTGCAGACGTCCAACCGGAAGTCCGAAGTCGAAGTGTCGAAGCCGAGCTGCTCCTCCAACATCGGCGTGTAGGGCATTCTTCTTTTTCCGTTATTGGTCGATTGTATCCGTCATTATATCAAAAAGCAAATAAAGAGTTGTTAGTTTGTGATTCTTGTGAGTTGGGAAAACATACCAGAAGCTCTTATGTGCATTCTGGGCATCGATGTTCTGCTGCTTTTGATATGATTCATTCCGATGTGTGGGACCCTTGTCCTACAAATGGTGTTAACGGTTATAGATGGTTTGTTACTTTTATTGACTGCTCTACCCGCGTAACGTGGGTCTACCTGCTGAAGAATAAAAGTGATGTTTTCGAGGCATTTCAAAGCTTCCATCAACGGGTGCGGACACAGTATAATGCTCGTGTTAAGTGTTTCCGGTCGGATAATGGGACGGAATATACCCATAAGAGGTTTGCTGCGTATTTATCCTCTCATGGTATACTGCATCAAACCTCTTGTGCTTATACACCGGCTCAAAATGGTGTTGCCGAGCGAAAGAATAGGCACCTGCTGGAGGTGGCTCGGACAATGATGCTGGCTATGAATGTCCCTAAATTTTTGTGGGGGCAGGCTGTCTTGACAGCCTCTTATCTCATCAACAGGATGCCCTCTCAATTACTGGACTAGAAGACCCCTTTGGAAATGCTCACGGGGACAACTGCGTACACCGTTCCTCCGAAAGTATTTGGTTGCGTATGCTTCGTCCACGATAACAGGCCTGGTGTTGATAAGCTGGATCCTCGAGCACTTAAGTGTGTCTTTGTTGGGTACACCGGGACACAGAAGGGTTACGTATGCTGGAGCCCGGTTGAACGGAAGCTGTTTGTAAGCATGGACGTTAAATTCAGAGAGCTGGAACCTTATTATGGTTCGGACGAAGGTTCTGCGTTTGGGAACACGCCTCACACAGCGGGTGTTAGACGTGAGGGGGAGGTAGTACGCCCAAACGTCGTTGTCGGGTCGGTACCTTGTTCTGTCGTGACAAACTGGCAGAAAGGGGGAGACAACATCACTGATACTGATACGGAGGATGAAGAAGACAATACGTACATTACGCAGGAGGAGAAGCAGACAAGGGAAAAGGAGCTCCAAGTTTACAGAAGAAGACAGCAGACATCCAGTACTGTGCCGTGCCCTGTGCCAAATGTGCCAAGTCCCTCGTCTACTTCTGCCCCAACTCCTGAAGATGTTACTCCCGTACCGGATCACTCGGATTCGGAAGCGGGTCTCTCCGACTCAGATGGTATGCTTTCTCCACCACCCATTGCTCCCTTAAGGAGGTCTTCTCGCATTAATGCGGGAAAGGCTCCTATTCGTTTTCAAGATTATGAACATGATATCGCCAACTACTTGTCTTATTCTAATATCTCTCCGACTTATCAAGCCTTCCTCACTTCGTTAGACTCCACTTCTTTACCTAAGAATTGGCAGGAAGCAAAGAAGGACCCAAGATGGAAAGCTGCAATGATGGAAGAACTTGGGGCACTAGAGAAAAATAAGACATGAGAGCTGGTACCATTACCTGAAGGGAAGAAAGCTGTGGGATGCAAATGGGTGTACACAGTGAAGGAAACACTAGAAGGAAAAGTTGAGCGGTACAAGGCGAGACTGGTTGCAAAAGGCTATACCCAGACATATGACATCGACCATGATGAGACTTTTGCCCCAGTAGCGAAGATGAGTACCGTAAGAACGCTGGTCTCCATTGCAGCAAACTATGGGTGGAAGCTACACCAGTTAGACGTAAAGAACGCATTTCTTCATGGAGACCTGCAAGAAGAAGTTTACATGGAGACTCCTCCGGGGTGCTACTCTGTGTCAGATTCAGGTGAAGGAACGTCACATGGAAAAATGTGCAAACTGAAGAAGTCGCTGTACGGGCTGAAGCAATCTCCTCGAGCCTGGTTTGACAGATTCAGAAAGGCTGTCACTGGCATGGGGTACCATCAGACAAATGCAGATCACACAGTCTTCCTCCAGCATGCAAGAGGCCACATAACTATACTTGCTGTATATGTGGATGATATAGTAATCACAGGTGATGATGCTGATGAGATCACTAAGCTGAAGACGAAACTCGCCAAAGAGTTTGAGGTGAAGGACCTGGGAGAGATGAGATACTTTTTGGGTATCGAGGTGTGTAATGGTGAACAAGAAATTGTTCTCTCACAAAGGAAATATGCACTAGATCTGCTGAAGGAGACATGAATGCTGGGATGCCGAGCAGCAGTCACTCCAATTGACCAGAAGTGCAAGATGGGAGCAGAAGCAGGAGAGCCTGTTGATCGCGAAAGGTATCAAAGGCTAGTAGGCAGACTGATTTATCTAGGACATACTCGCCCTGATATCTCATTTGCAGTAAGTGTTGTAAGCCGCTATATGCATGATCCAAGAACGGATCATATGGATGCAGTATTTCAGATCCTAAGATATCTGAAAGGGACGCCGGAAAAAGGACTGTGGTTCAAGAAGAATGAATGCACAGATGTTGAGGGATACTGCGATGCAGACTGGACAAGCTGCATAGACGACAGAAGGTCTACCACAGGGTACTGTGTTTTTGTAGGAGGAAACCTGGTTTCATGGAGAAGCAAGAAACAGTCAGTGGTAGCACGGTCGACAGCTGAAGCAGAATACAGAGCAATGGCTCTAGGAGTATCAGAATTGCTATGGGTAAAGGCGCTGCTGACAGAGTTGAAGCTAGACAAGGGGACACCATTGCACCTTCGGAGCGATAGTCAAGCTGCGATAAGTATAGCGAACAATCCGGTTCAGCACGACAGAACGAAGCACATCGAGATCGATCGATTCTTCATCAAGGAAAAGCTGGAACAAGGGATACTGAAGATTGACTATGTTCGCTCAGAAGAACAAGTGGCAGACTGTCTGACTAAGGGTCTTAGTTCATTGAGTCTGTCAAAGCTATGTAACAAGATGGGGATGATTAATATCTATCGCCCATCTTGAGGGGGAGTGTTGAGAATCAATAAGGGACTTTTAGTCCCACATCGAAATTTGTAGTATGTAGAGGAGCTAGACTCCCTATAAGTAGTGAAGTAGTCCATCAATAAAATCACCCCAACTATTATTTTCTACAAATAAAAACAAATTAATTTAATTAATTTATAAACATTACATAGATTAAGTATGTTTCATCACTTGTAATGTTTATGCGAGTTTGTGACCAAATTCTGCAATTAACAATGCTGTTGAACTCATTACCAAAATAGTTATTTGAGGAAAAATAGAGAATTGTTTCAAGGTAACATCTGTGGGTTTCCCTCTTCAAATAATCTTGACTATGACTCTAGTAATATTAGCTTTCACCATGTACAGAAAATATCATGATTTAAGAGAACTGCAGGAAGTAGAAAGATTTTTTTTCCTGTTCGAACTCATACGTATATATACTTCAATCATAGACATACCATTACTCATCTTGGGATAGTCCACTTTGATTCCGCCTGCCGCTGAAAGAACTGCAGAAGAGAGTGCCAAGTTAAATTGTTAGAATACAACATTGACATAGTTTAAGAAATGCCTAATAATACAAATGTTGTTGATTGCACGTGGACGGATTTCTAAAATGCAGAAATATGTCTTGAGAACTTCACATCATTGTAAGATTGTTCCTAGGATTAATTGATACACCACCATTAAACCTTCATCATTCAACTCTTGTACAAGTATTACACAATGTTATATTAAACAGTTTTCATCACACGCTTGATCCATGGGTGCAATTATAGGGACACTTGGAGTATTAAATCTCGGCCACCCGATTAATCGGATTAAGCCTGAATAAAGAGATCATACCTGATATAGCCGGAGTAAGAATTCCATCTCCAATAGCCATGCAAGTTCCTACAAGGACAAGAATATGCAGAGCATTCTTTTTATATGCCCGAGTCTCCAACCATTTCTTAACTTTTGCTGCGAGAGATGAATCGTCAAATGTTTGGTGACTATATGTCGTTAAGTCTTCATCTGTGCGATGTTGGTTGGGAATAGTGCTTATTTTTGCATGCCGGCAAAGTAACGAATAAAGAGCAAATGTACCACCTACATAATTCATAGCAGCTTTTTTTAAAACAAAGTAGAAATTATCTGAGAGGAACACAAAGATATATAAGTTATTCTGAAATGAATAAAGCAGCAGAAAATTAATATGGTGTCCTTTCTTTCTTACCTAGCTTCTACTTCGATGAGCATGTTACGAGAACATATTTTGCGAGACACAATCACCAATCTAGACACAATCACAGGCTCACAGCTACCTTTCTGTCTTGTATGTGAACATACGTATATCTAACATGCAACCACATGTGTTTGGGCTTATCTTTGCATATGGAAGAAGTTTAGAGATATCCTCTTTAGAAGATAGGGGAGTCTTTTGTCTTTCACTTATGTAAAGTTCAATGAACAAATCAATCATGCTTATAATCATGGTTTGCAATATATATTCTCCGGTACCGATATTGAAATAGATGATCCAAGCGAAACTGACCGATTCGAGACAACCAAAACCCCGTGAGAATTCCTCTAATGATATTCATAAGAAGGATCCGACACAATTTTGATACAATACTTGTGAACCTTGATTATAATATTTGCCAGATATAGGCGAAACACTCTCAAGTGTCTGAATACTGCAAACACGGTCCTGTTGACACGGATGGGCATGCCAATATTTAATATAGAAAAGTGTTCTACATATTGTTAAAGTTCCTTCCAGACACCACGATTCTGGAGCCTTGGTGAAGGCTGTGGACTTATATTATTGTAAGACTCATCCACATGTTGAATATGAATCCATTCTTTGTGCAGCAGCAGCCTTTTCCAATCCTCTTAAAATGTGTTCCATGAATATATTTTTTCTGATACTAGGAAGGCCAAATAATCAAAAACTAGTGTCATATTGTATCGTATTTCTGTCAAATACATATTGGACACAATAAGAACACTCTAAATACACTAGAACATTCCAAAATTACTGTCATGACCTTGCCACTATAGCAAAACTCCAGAGTTTTGGTGAGGGAGCAGAGTTATTATCTCATATTGTTCCCACTTCCCACGTATGCCATAGCATATAGAGGTGAACTTAACACACAAACAAACCACCTTCTGCAAGTCCAAATTGATCAGAAATCTGAACAACGAAAAATGTAAGGTTATGACCCACTTAAGCTTCTTTTAACAGTTCCGTGGTACTATCTTATTGTTTTCACACTGTACACCAACATCTAGTATCTCACTGTCCACAAGAATGTCTCATAAAAAGAAATGATTGTGTTGATGCTCGAATTTTAGCAAGAGATCTGATTTGCATACAAAAATTGAAGTATTCCAGAATGCATGTGAGTCTCATTAGTCAATAATTATTATCTAAGAACAAGAAAAACAACTCATATAAAGGTATGTAGCTAACAACTTACCTTGACCGTTGTCATTAGCTCTCAGCACTATAAAGACATATTTGATTAGCGGAAGGAGAGTAAGGGAGTATATGATTAAAGAAAGAGCTCCAATAATATCTTCTGTGTCTTCTATTACTCCGTCAGGAAATGTGTTGTAGAAAACATATAAAGGTGATGTTCCCAAGTCCCCAAATACTACTCCTAGGCTCTGGAACGCAAACCGCAGAAGTAACAGAGCGGAGAATTTCTGCAGGGAAGACGGGCATGTAAGTATATGGATATGCTTCACTCAATAAATCAGTACAGAGATCAATATTTCAAACAAATATTGAACAATATTCCTATGTACCAAAAACAGCTATCTTTGCTTCTTGCTATAAGAAGGGGCGGACACAGGAATTTAAGAGAGGAGGGTCAACCTCGAATGTAAAAAATTAAAAAAAATATGGCTTACTATGTCTGCACTTGCCTCCTACTGTTTCTGCCCCTTGCCTAATATCAGCAAAAAAAAAAAAAAAAAAAAAATTTCCAGTGGGATCAGTAGACCCACTTGTCCCTTACTATGTCCGCCCATGGCTAAAAGTAAAGATAAAGCTAAAATACTGAGATGTTAGATATGAACCATTAGAGAAGTAGAATGAACAAAATAAGACATTTATGGCATTTGTCTGAACTTCTATGCACATATTATGATAACCCCTAAAAAGTAACTTTAGCTACTTATATAAGAATTCCATGTCTTTTTTTTTTATTAAGGGCAATTAAGCTATCTAAGATAGTTAATCCTAGATCTATGCGAAATTTTATCAATCTATATTGATCCATTTAAACAGTGATGCTAGATGATACATTATCCTTGCTTTATCATCATTATATTTAACTCTATTTCAGAGATTCAAATAGAAGTCCAGGCTATAAGATCTACCATTTGATTCATATAAATTCTCGCCGCGCTCTCTTATTCCTAAACAACAACAAAAAAAGAAGCTAAAATCAAATTTATCGAGGAGTAAGACTACTACTTGAAGAAAAAAATATTGAACAAGTGAATCGAATTTCATTTGAAATAAAAAAAATAACTTACAATTGCCTAACTAAGATTCTAATGATTGAAACTAAATAACCAAAATTTCGACGGATAGGATCATATATATACCTTCTCCCTGTACATATTCCTCAGCCTGCCAGCTTCCTCATCCATGGACTGATCAAGCTTCTGATCCAGAACCCACATGCTCCCCTTGGAGCTCTCCCCCTCCATCGTCGCCGTCGCCATTGAAATCTAATCCAAAAAGCTTCACTTCCTCGAAATTCGTTCAGAATTCACAGCTCCAATCCACTGTTGCATCCAAAACTCCAATCCCACTCACCAAGTTCACAGCTTTCACGCACATACGCTAATTACATACAAACCCACATCAAAAACACCACACAGAGCCCCAGAACCGATCAAATTTACAACAATCTATATCAAAGAACCGATCTTTATCGAATCCCGAGGGGAGGAGGCTTCCAGAAGTAGGAAAGGTGCAAACTTTCAGAGTTTGGGGGGATGGGAACTGAAAATTCTCATCTGGGTCGGTGGGAAATATGTAGGAGAAGCAAAGGAAGTGAGCTTTTCTTTCTTCAGGGTGGTGGGGGAAGAGGCAAAGGTGTGGTCTTTGTGGCAGGAGAAGCCGCCAAAGAGGAAGTGGTCCCGTTTTGGTTGATGGAGATCCTTTTGTGCTGTGTCGGCCGATATTTGTAGAGTATCGGATTCACTTTGGTGGTAAATTTCGGGAAGATTTCTTTCTACTGCCATTGATGTCATCTTCTAGACACGAGTGGATCTCTCTCTCTCTCTCTCCTCCTCCTCCTCCTCCTCCTCCTCTCTCTCTCTAGTTCTAGTTTCTATTATAATAAGTTCCTCAATATGCAGTGTTCTTGCACACGTCCTTTCAATTTTATCATTTTTGTAGAAGTCCCTCAAGGTTTTTCTTCCACTCTTTTTTCTTTGGGGTAATTAGTGTTTAGCCCCTAAATTTTATACCAACTTATAGCTTAAGTCATAACACGTCCAATTGAAGAATTTGGATTCTGATATTTCTTTTTTTTCCATTATGTCCTTCCTCCCAATGTGTGAGAATAAAGTTTTTCTATATAAAATAAAGGGTATAATGGAAAAGAATAAATAAATAAATAAAATCAAGACCTAAACTTTTCAATTTGACATAATAGTACTTAAACTCTAAGATGGTATAAAATCCATGGTCTAAACTCTAATTATCCATTATTATTTCTCTAGAGCATCAATAGTAAGGTTCAATATAATTTATAGATTCTAGATTCGGAATGCATGGGCTTATTTTTGTAGAATAGAAAATTTTAATTGGAGCCCCTTGATGGTTCCGTCCCAACTATATGAGCTATAACTTGCGTCTCAGAATATCTACATTCAGAAAGTAGCAACTCAGAATATCTGCATTCGCAATATCCAAATTTTCAGATTTTATATTTATTTAAAAACAAAGATGACACATGGATCTACATCTACTTATCTCATTTGACTCAATACTTTTTTTTACTATCCTTATACATATCCAATCAATTTACA
This sequence comes from Iris pallida, assembly GCA_029216955.1. Taxonomy (NCBI): domain Eukaryota; kingdom Viridiplantae; phylum Streptophyta; class Magnoliopsida; order Asparagales; family Iridaceae; genus Iris; species Iris pallida. Next base: position 2,060,046 of record JANAVB010044215.1, read on the forward strand.
TTAATTTTTTTAATTATAAATTGGATTTCAAGATGTATTTTTGAACTCAATCTACTAAAAATGCTCTAAGACTCCTAAACTACATCACAATTGAGTTATGAGTCTCTGGTTTGAAATATGTCGTCAACTAAACATGAAGATGTTTTGATTGTTTCCTCTTTTGCTTATTCATTTGTTCGTGCAAATAAATTTTATTTGTAAGAGCAATGGACGAGGAACTTGGATGATGAGAAATCTATGGTACTGTCGTTGAGTTTAGAATGTGAGAGGAAGAAAAATGGATGTTAGGAAGGAAGAAAAAGATGAGGAAGGAGTGGACAAATTAGTTTGTTCTATTAGCATACAGGTTGTGCTAATTTTGGATTGCTAAAGATGGATGGTGACACACTAACAGAGTATATTCTCACTAAAATTTAAAATATTCCCAAGTTACAGTACATATATATATATATATATATATATATATATATATATATTATATATATATATATATATATATATATTGCAGATGACCTCTAGCCTAGTGGTTAAGAGAGATGCATGTGATCCGAGTGGTCAGGAGTTCGAATCCCAGTGGGAGCGATTCCAGAAACAATTTACCTGGTTGGGGGTCCATGTGGAATTCGCACAGACGTCCGTTCGATCCAACGGTCGAAGACGACGGAACTCCTGCGAGGCTCCACGGAAGGAACTCCGAGTCCAGATTCTATATATACGCACACAAACGACGGGACTCCTGCGAGACTCTTATGGAAGGAACTCCAAATTCGGACCTATATATACGCACGCACGCACGCCTCCTTAAGTCTTGAAATGTTCATTAGTTAATACTAGAAGTTTGTAAAATGATTATTGCATTTGTCTTCATAAATTTTGATTTGGACCCCTTGTCATTAAATCCTTGTTCCTTGACTTGTTGGGTTATAACAAACTTCTCTTATGACCTAAGGGACTCCTATGCAAATAACAAGATTTAGGAGACTTGAATAATGATACATTAGATGTAATTATTTATATAAAATAAATTATTTTAAAACTTTTTTTTTCTTTCCTTTTTGCACTAGAGGGAGGATTAGGACTCCACTAATTGTGGATTTGCGCTTTTTAAAAGATGCCTTTTCTATTAAAGTTTGTCCTGCATTGCAATTAAAGAAAGCAAAGTGTGGGTTTGTTTTACTTCTGGCCAATGTTTGCCATTGACTTGTATATTTAGATTTGCTGTCTTCTCTGATGCACATCTATGTATTTTAATGTTGGTGTGTTGTGTTTACTAAGTATAATTAATTATATTTCAAAACCAGATCTGTAGCCAATGTAGATCTTATCTATCTATTAAAAAAATAAAAAATAAAAAAAGTTTAAAATAATATAATATATCAGCGCTGCTCATGTGCTGTAATAAACGTATGTAGAACTTTTGAGTAGACTTGTTCAATCTGAAGTTAGTTTGATACTGTACAGCTGAGTTGTTAATAACTTACTACTGAATTGGTCATCAATTAATCTGTGTTTGTAGATGTTGCAATATTTAGGAAACCTTTCTAAAGTTTGAAATCCTAATCCATGTCTATATTACTTAGGCTTGGAGACATGTCTAATTGGAATAACTAATTTAGAAGGCTTAATGAAGCATTGATTTATAGATTCAAATTTTCTCAAGAAATAATTAATATGTAAAAGAAAAAGTGTTTGATATAATTTGGAAATTTGGAACTATTAGGATTGTACTTTCAAAAGCTATTTCTCCTTGTGCTTTTTTGATAACCTTTAGTAATAACAATTCCTCCCTCGATAAGCAAATGTTATTATTTGTACTCCTTATTGGCTTATTCACGTAACAATAATTTGGCAGTCGTTCCTTATTGGCTTATTCACACACACACACACACACACACACACACACCACACACACACACACACACACACACACAATATATATATATATATATATATATATATATATATATATATATATATATATATATATATATATATATGTGTGTGCAAATGACCTCTACCCTAGTGGTTAAGAGAGATGCATGCGGCCCGAGCGGTCAGGAGTTCGAAACCTCTACCCTAGTGGTTAAGAGAGATGCATGCGGCCCGAGCGGTCAGGAGTTCGAATCCCAGTGGGAGCGATTCCAGAAACTATATATATATATATATATATATATATATATATATATATATATATATATATATATATATATATATATATATATATATATATATATATATATATATGGGCGGAATGGATCAGAGGAAAGTATTTTTTATAGGGGTGACTTCTGGTTGACTACGGCCAATTAACGACAAGAGAAATGGATTAGAGGAATGTATTTTTCTAGGGGTGACTTTTAGTCGGCTATGCGGCCAACAATAACTTCTTGGTGACGATCAAGTTGCTCCTACGATTGAGATGTAAGGCTAAACTTAGGCGGAGGAGGATTATCTGTTTCGAAAACCAAATTAGCATGTGGCATGACCCCTACTTTAACCACAGAAGTTTGATTGAGAGGGAGGGATGACATACTTATGAGCTAAGGGGAACCACCGAGTTGGTTGAGTTGCCTTATTCAGGAGGGAGACTGGAACTTTCAGGATCGACTGATTGAGGCGGCTCATGCGGTGGAGATTCGAGCGGTAGATATTGATAGGACGGACACGGAGGATTACTGGGTATTGAAAGACATGGATACACTACAACAAAAAACTCTTTTAATGACGGCTAAAAGGCGTCATTAATGACGAACGATGACGTTTTTTTTCACAACAACCGTTATGAAAACGGGTGTTATAAATGTTTTTTAAAAGCGTCATAAAATAACCGTCATGAATAGTTTCTATAAAAGCGTTATGAATGGTTAATATATAATGCACAATTCAGAACAATTTTAAAACGTAATGAATAGATAATATGTATAGGCTCAATGCAGCACATTTATAACACTTTATACTATTCAAATTAGCATATTTATAATGCTCTATACTGCACAATATATATTACATTCCAAAAACTTAACATTATATGTCACCATCTTTATTACATTTCTTAAAATAAAGTACATATCAACATCTTCATTACATTGAATATCCAAATACAGAATATACCCAAAAAATAGGAATAAATCTCTCTTTTGCTAACCAAATTATTAGAAATATTTACTTAAGTAGATTCTGACCATGGATCTTCTCTCTGCAATCTCTTGAAGATATCGGGAGTCCCAAAGAGAAGTAGTGTCGCAGCTGAGCGACGACTTGGTGCTGCTGCAGCCAGCGCCGTCGTGGGAGAGCCTCATCCTCTGATCCCTTACTCTCGCCTGAACCCTCACCAGCGCCTGCATGCACCTCAGTGTCATGTTTTGTCCTTTTTTGCAAAAAAATTGAAAATGTCAGCTTAGCACTTTAGCAATCAACGCTGAAATGTGAGCCTAGCAATCAACCTGAATTTTACCAAGCCAATAAATTAAAGAAAGTTAACAAAAAATTTATATATTAGAAATTTATATAACAGAAACAAACTCAGTAAAAGACATATATTACTTACAACTAGATACCTTCACAAAGCAATGCATGGAGTGCATACTAAGAGAAGAGGCCAGATATCCCATTGCACTCTTCCTGTTGTTATCAACACAAAGAGAAAAAGGAAATTAAGTCACAATTGCAACATTTTGGAACAGATTTCCTCAGTAAAACTAAGTAGTGACCTCAAATGAGAAGAACCCAAGCATGATCCTTACACCTCAGCCTTTGATAGAGTTTCTACTTCTCCTGAGTTGCTCAGAAATGACAAAACATTGGCCAAGTATCAATATAGCAAGGTTAATTTCCTCAAGGGCCAACTAGAGTTTTGCTCCAAAACTGACCGAAAAAAAAATGATTAGTCTTTTTTCTGATTCAACACAGTAATCCTTGATTAAAAATGTAATCATCCACACAACCTTTTTTTGTTTCTTTTGGACAATAAAGAGCTGGGCTAGCTGCCAGTCTCATGATATTATATAAAAGAATAGTGACAAAAGTAACATAATTACACAGGTAGAAATCTGTTTATTCCTTTCGCTAATCCTATGTCGAAAAATTATCCATGACAACTTTAAACTGAATTTATATCAAAATAATTTCATTAGAAATTAAGTGAATTATCACATTCCTAGACTATGTCATGCAAGGCAAAGAAATTACAAAATATATTTAAAAATAATACTCATCTACAATACAACAAAATAAATCAATCGAGTAAATAAATGCAGATGAAAATACATGGACAATTATCTATGCTTAGCAAATATGGACGAGCACAAAGGTAAGTTGTATTTTCATCTGCATTCCCAGACTATGTCATGAGAATCATCTATGGATATCTATCAACTATGGATATATATCAATTATGAACATAACTATTTCACCTATGTCAAACCTGACATGAAATAAATAAGGGCAGATGAAAATACATGGATATGAACTTAAAAAGGAAATATCAGCCATGCTAGCAGAGTCATTGGCACACATGCTTTCTCCAAAAAGAATTATAAGAACTTGTTATTCCCTAGATAATATTTTTTACTAAATTTATAGATAAATGTGAGTATACTAAACGAAACAGTTGCAGTACCCTTTACACGAGGAACGCTGAGAAAACCTTGAATTAAAATTTTCTTCATATCAAGCCAAACAAGCTGAAAAAAAATGTTTACTTTCCACGAACAACAATTTTCTTCTACAAAGGAAGGACTCTGAACATCAGTACCGTGTCTTTGTATCGTCGTGTCAGACACGTATAGGGCCCGACACAGACACTCCGGAATAAAGCTAACAATCAGTGCCTTGTCGTATTGTGTCATATCATACAAAACAAGTATTTCTCATTTCTTTAGCTATTTGGTACTAAACGAAAAATGTCAACCAAATTATTCAAGCAATATGATCGCAACAAGCATATAATAAAACCAAAATATATTCAGACACGAAACTAACAACATCAAAAGAACAAGAGTTTGAGCGCAGATGATCACATGAAAGGACGAGAAGAGTCCCAAAAGTCCCTTCCTCGCGAAACTCGAACCTTTGCTCGGAAGAACCAAACGAGCCATTCGTCTACCGAGAACCTTAATCCTGATCACAAGATCGGATCTTTCCCAGAAATACACCAAAATCTACTGAGCCAAACACTGCCCAGATGATAAAACAGAGAACGTAGTCGGAAAATCAAACTATTTACTCAGAAGAACCAAACCCTAACCCTAAGGGGGAAAAAATCAAATCTTTCCCCAAAGAAAACACTCAAATCTACTGAATCAAGCGCTGCCCAGATGATAAAAGTGAGAAAATAGTCGAAAATCGAACTAGAATGGAGTTGAAGTTGAGGATCATACCATGCAGCAAAGCAGAGACGCTCCCCCAAGCATAGAAATTGTAGACCATGAGCCTCTCGTCCTTGGAGTAGTAGTAGGCCCTCAGCTCCACCACGTTCTCGTGCCGCACCCTCCCCACCGCCTCCATCTGCTGCTCGAACTCCCTCCTCCCGACCTCCTTCAGCCTCTTCACCACCACCGTCGTCGCGTCCACCTTTGCGTAGATCTGGAGTTTGGGAGGGAAATTGGAGTCGAACCGAAAATGAAGGAAAATGAAAACTGAAAAATTATGGAAGAAGAGGTTTGAGGAGGAGAGATGCTGCTCCCTTAGAAAATGGATGAGAAATAAATTTTCTCTCTCCCACTGAGCTTTTATACAGTAAAAGAATTACAAGTTTGCCACCGCTCTAAAATATTAATGATATTTTGTTTTATAAACGTTATAAAAAGCCCAGAATTAGCTCAAATCGTCATAGAAAAAAGGTATTTTTCAACTTGATAATGCTTATGAATCAGCCGTCATTAAAACTCCTTGTCGAGCGTCATTAATAAGTCTTTTTTTTGTAGTGATAATAGGGACATTTAGCTTTAGGACTATCCTAAATCAAATCTGACTTAGATCTAAGGAGGTGGATTCAACGGAAGTGGTGTGGACAAAAGAAGTAGCGGTTAAGAATTCATTGTATTTATAAAATGATTCATAATCACCTACTTACTAGGGTTCGGTTGAGTAGGTTTGGGGTGGATTGCATGGATAAAAGTGCTGCCTGTGTGACCATATGGATGAGTCCAAAGATCATCTCTTCTTCTGGTGTGACTATATTGGGAGATTTTGAGACATTATCGCACCAAGCTGAGTCTATCGTATATGCACAATATGAATCTTTCATTGGTCCTGAATGAAATCAAAGCTCATAAAGGAAAATGGGTCGGAGCATATAGACATATTCAACTAATCTTCGTGACTATGGTCTGGCACGTGTGAAGGAAAAGAAATAGATGAATCTTTGATGACCTAATTGCCACCAGTATATATGTTGTATAAAGAAACATAGAAACTGATATAGATATCTTTGACCCTCGATGACCTCATTTTGAGCTCTGGACGAGATTATAATTTTGTAATATTCTGATCCTATCAATAATATTTGCCTTTTTCGGAAAAAATATACATATGCAATTGTTGAGAATCAATAAGGGACTTTTAGTCCCACATCGGAATATCGAGTATGTAGAGGAGCTAGACTCCCTATAAGTAGTGAAGTAGTCCATCAATAAAAATTATCCAACCATTATTTTCTACATGGTATCAGAGCCATAACCCTCTCTCTCTCCACAAAAACAAAAACAAAAAATTTCCCCCCCACCCTTGCCGACCCCCCCCCTCGACGACCCCCCCCTCGCCGACCCCCCCCGACCACCAGCAGCCCCCCCGACCACCAGCAGCCCCCCCTCCGACTACTAGCAGAAGCACCCCTCCTTCCGACCTCCAGCAGCCCCCTTTCCTAACCCTAACCCTAGCCACCATCATGTCTAACCCTAACCTTTCCATCTCCTACAAACCCTAGCCGTCCTCTTTTTTTTGAAAAAAATAAAATAAAAATAAAAATTAAAAAAAACGGCGTATTTCGAAGACAGACGGCTGCCAAATGCTTTATTTGTACCAACTCTGTTCCTCGCTTACGTCGTTTGGAACTAACAAATGCTTTCTTTGTTATTCCTTCTTCACATCGAAATCTATACAGAGACTGATCATGTCTTCTCTGGTGTCCTGACGTGTTCACTTTACGTGCGTGCGCCGGTGCTGGCCAAGTTAGTAGCGCATTCGTAAAGTCTCTGGCGTCGAAGAAGACGACGAAGATGACGAAGTTGGGTAAGTTGCAGACTCCGACGTTGCAGATTTCGATGTCGAAGACGACGAAGAAGACGACGAATAGGGTTCACAGTTGAAGCAGCCATGGATTCGATCAGTGGCAAACTGACGGCCGAAGAGATGAAAGCCTTGGTTGATGATATCTTATCAAAGAGATTAACCGAGGCAACCCCACGTGTGATCCATACTGATGTGGATCCGTCACCTTACAAAATGGGGAAGCTAGAGAAGCTGGAGACGAAGTTGGAAGGAACGTCCAACTACTTGAAGTGGTCGCGGCAGGCGATGCGGATGCTGAAGGGACGTGACTTGGTTGGCTATGTCACTGGCCAAGCCAAGGCGCCAGCCGATCACTCCGCAAAAGAATTTACTATTTGGGAGATTGTCAACAACGTAGTGGCTGGCTGGTTGACTGCCTCATTAATCGACCAGGTGTCGGGCAATGTCAAGGCAATGGAGGCTGCTGCTGATATATGGCGGACTCTAAAAGATATGTATTCCGGCTCAGGCAATCCTATGCGGGTCTTTCAACTGCAAGATGAACTCGATAGGGTGGCCCAAGACGAACGTACCATCTCTGAGTATGCACCCCTGCTGAAGAAGTACTGGTCTGATCTGGATCATTATGATCCTCTTGGGATGGAAGATGCACAAGTCGAACCGACATTCGCAAAGTACTTTCAGATGTTCTTGGCTTATATTTCACGACAGCGTATGATAAAATTCCTGAAGGGACTACACCCTGTGTTCCGACCTTGGAAGAAGCTATAGTCGTCATGACACAGGAAGAAGCTCGACTGAAGTTGATGCCCAACAAGGGCTCCTACCAGGAGGAGCAAGTCGTGGTTGAAAAGTCTGCCCTTGCTGCCTTCAATCAACCTCCATCTGTGGGTGGTGTTTGCCACAATTGTGGTGACTCCGGACATTACATCCGATTTTGTCCAAAACCCTTGCGAAATCAGTCTAATGATCGAGGACGGGGTCGTGGAGGCCGACGTGGTAGTAGAGGAGGATATGCTGGTAGAAGGGGAGGACACAAAGCAAATCTGGCGGAGGAAGGGGGAGAGAATCAACTGGCTGAAATAATCCTGCTTGAGCGGGAGTTTCTTGAGAAGTTACGAGGCACAAAGCTGGGTTCGGCCGACAGTCCTGGGGCGTCTTCTACCTCGGAGGATCACATCACTTGCTTTGCCCAAACCAGCACCGGTAATCCTGCACGTGCTCTTGCATCTGTCCATCAGCCAGGATGGATTATGGACTCTGGAGCATCTTGTCACGACCCGCACCCTAGAGTTAGGGTACGAGAACGTAACGACGCCCAGCCTACGCCGCAGTATCGGCGGTAGAACGCTGTCCTAGGTCTCATGCATCTAACAGTATAAGGCTAAACAGTTTATACTCCCCGAATGGGAGTGACATATCAGATACAGACTCAATCACATCTAGGGTAGAGCATGATAAGGATAGATAAAACATGAAATCCAAAATAAATGCAGGAGATAGAAGTCTAAGTGTCTAAGATACATGAACCCAGAAGTACATCTCAAAACTCAAATAAAGATACAGTAATCCCCAAAGTAAATACAACTCCAGTCAAAAATGAAATAACTACCTAAACAAACCCTACTGTGTCTCCTCTAGGCTAGCAGGCACCTCCAGGCTATCTGTAAAATTTATCAACAGGTCCAGTCAGGACTGGAGCGAGCACAGTACATCTCAACATATCATAGCAGGTTAGAAAACATATAACATGCAGTAAAGTAAGATACAGGTACTGAGGAAAAAGCAGTATGTAAACAGGAGAGCTGTAATAGAAATATCTACTATACATAAAGAGCTAGCATGTGACTAGTGAGTCAGAGTAAAACATGAACATGTAAATGGCCTGGGATGATTCAATGAAGACACTACGGAATGATTCAATGAAGATACTACTGGTGTATTATTCACATGTCCACTTCTACTCCCCCGTACCCCTAATCAATACACAAGGATCCAGCCAGGTTATGTTATGATACTATGTTCAGACCCCGAAGGTGATAGACCCCGAAGGTAATAGACCCCGAAGGTAATAGACCCCGAAGGTGATACATAGTAGTCCCATAAATGGGATAGGGATTCCAGGATGACTCTGTGATCATAAGAGTATATGTCACAAGTGATCGAAGAATCAACGAAGCATAGTGATACGCCATGTAAGTGAAACGCACAAGCATAGAGTACCCGATGCTCCCTAAGGATAACATCTCAAGAAAGGATCCATATAGTACCAATCCGTGTGACCATCGTGACAGTACAAGTAAAGTAATCTACTGCAGAAAATAATTCTAAGCAGGATATGAAATGATCAGAGAATGTACTCGTCTCGATAACCTGAACAGCTGATAAGTATAGGAGGTCCCACTGAAGCCACAGAGTCCTATTTAAAGCAACACATGTTACAAGGTGTTTAAGTTGAAATAAATGAATCCCTACAGGCAATCTATATTATTCTAGGTTCTTCTAAGTCAAATTAACTCTAGGTCGACTCCGGTCAATAATCTAGTCAAACTAGGTCAAGTGTTGACTTACAGTTGACTTTGGGTCAACTGGTCAACTCTGGTCAAACAGGGTAAATCTAATCTAATTATTAAAGTGTACTTCGTTATTTGTACGTCGAAACTTACGGCACGCAAATCGAGATAAGAAGATTATCGGTAAGGTTGATAATCTTATTATAGTGATCCACGTATCCAACTTGTCAATTTTAGCGATGTGAGATCACTGGAATTGACTGATCTCAGTTTCGTTGTACTAATCCCGAAATACGAACATTATGTGAATTAATTATTAACTAATTATAAAAAGGTTAAACTCAGAGAAACTATCAACAAACATTGTCGGACGATGAAATAAACATCGCCAACGTGTCCAGAATGCTCAACTTAGCTAGAATAGCCTATCCAACGGTCCAATTTGGACACAAGGGCAAAAAGGTAATTTCGGGTCAAAACGGTGTCCGTGTCGGAGCCGTTTTGTACCGAAAAACGTGCAAGAAAATAAGTTTATAAAATATAACAAATTATATGTCCACGAAACCAGAATGTCGATACGAACCCAACGGTATCTCCAGAATTGGATTCCGTTGACCCGATCTCATTTTGGCCCGTTGACCAGAACTTGGAATTCCGGTTTGCACGGAAATGCATGCCGGAGCCTAAGTTCTCAAAACTCAGCAAACTACCTGCCAACGAGTCCAGAATGATGATACGAACTCAACGGTATCTTCGAAATTGGATTCCGATGAGCCGATCTCAAAATGATCCGTTGGCCTGGATATTGGTATCCGACTTGCACCGAAATGCGTGTCAGACCTAATGTCCACCAAAATCTAGCAAATTATATGTCAACGAGTCCAGAATGACGATACGAACTCAACGGTATATCCGGAATTGGATTCCGATGAGCCGGCGTCAAAAAGTCCCGTTGATCCAGAAAGTGGGACCCGCCTTGCACCGTAATGCGTGCCCGGGCCCACGTTCTCCAAATCTAACAAACTTTATATGAAAACATGCTAGAACGACGCCACAAGTCTAATGGTGGTGTCAGAAATGAAATCTGGAGTCCCGTGTTCAAAAATAGAATTTTACAAGTTGGAAATTACGAATTCGGACGACCAACTTTGGCGTCGAATTCAACCAATCAAATAAGCTCACAATGAAACGAAACTGAAGGGGTAGCAAGAGGGTTATACCAGGTTCGCACCGGAACTAGTAGCACGCCAAACGGAGCTGCGGTGGAGAATATACAAGCTGACGAAGTTGGCCCCGCGAAACTGTCCAAATTTAATACAATTTAAACGGTCAACTTGGTGGCCGGTTTTCATGTATCAAACGATAAAATTAACGGACAAAAATTGACATGAGCGAAGGTGGATATACCGAGATTACGACGGAGCGAAGAAATTGCCGATCCAACGGTCGGATCTCCGGTAAATCGTGCGCGAAGTCGCTGCGACGGAGCGCCAAAACGGACTCGACTCCGCGCGCGTCACGACGGGACGTCGTTCAAAACGCACGAATCGCCTCGACGGTGCGTCCCGGAGGACGTTGGCCGCCAGGGGAGGAGACCCATGTGTGCGCCCGGCCCTGGGGGGGTGTCCCCGCCGACCACGGCGGCGGTGGCGCCGGCGGTGGCTGCCGTTCACGCGCGCGAAGGCTCGCGCTGCTGCTGCCGCAACTGTTGCCGCAGCGCTGTGCGCGCGCGTACGGCACTGCGAAGCGGCGGCGGCCTCACCTAGCCTAGCGGAGGGCGGTGGCGCCGCGGCCACGACGGGGGAAAGGTGGTGCGGCAGTGTGGCGAAGAGTGGTGGTCGCCGGATTGGTTCGTTGAGGATGGTGGTGGTTGTTATCGGATGGAGGAGGAAGGAGATGGAGAGTAGGAGGAGGAGGAGGCCGAGGTGGGCGGTGGCCGACGGCGGCCAGGGGGTGGTCGGCCGTCGGGGAGTGGTCGGGGACGATGGGGTGGTTAGCTGTCGGGTTATGCATGGCATGGTTTTGCTGCTGTGGTTGTTTTTGTGGTTGAGTATAGGAATAGAAATAAAAAGGAAGGAGAGAGAGAAAGAGGTGTTATTAATTGTGAGAGTGGGAGAGAAGGAAAAAGTGTATTCCTCTCAAAGTTAGGGCCGGCAGCATGCTGCTATGAGTGTGAGGGGAGGAAATCAATGGTTATGATTAATGTCGGGGGATCCAATGGTGGAGATTAAATGGAGAATTAGATCATTCCAAGGAAAATAAATCAATGGAAAATTTTCCATTAAATATTGAAAAATATGTAGAAAGAATAATTAATATTTTTGGCAAGAATTATGAGGGTGTCCTGATGGAGGGCAACACAAAGCTGGACTGGACTCGGTGGAGCCGGATTGGATCAAAACTGGACATTGTGCAAAAATCGAATTAAAATTAGACGTTGATGATCATGTGTAAATAAGTAGCACATGGGGATTCCAATAAATGGGACGCAAGTGGCGGACGGATAGTAGGCTCAATGTGGGCCATGTCCATAATTGGGGCGGACAGGTTTTGGTCGACAGGGGACCCACAAATCAAGTTGGAAGATGAATGTGACGCCGTGGAGTGAAATAAAATCGGGTCACATGTCGGGAAAGTTGTGCGAAACAAATGGAGCTCAAAATGACGTGAATGAGTGGGAAACGAAGGTCATGGGTGACGAGCGTCTCGAGTAGATCATCAATGAGGAGTTGGTTTCAAGGAAATGACTGGTCTGGCGCTCCCAATTTAAATGTCATGGTAACGCGCTGAAAATGATCAAGGAAAAAAGTGGGAAAATCAATTACTGATCGAACGGTCTAATTCGACCCGAAGTTCAGCGAAGAAAAAGGGGCACAAGGGAACAAGTTTGGGTGGGACACCATATACCGTCATGAAGGTAATCGTGTCCACTCCAAAACTCGTGAAGAGGATTTCCAGAGTTGAACATCCCTGATACTCCAAATATCAATGGCATGAAAAAGTACACTAACAGATAAATAAATAGAATTAAGTATTTATCAAAACCGAATAATCAGAAAAATAAAATAAAATGAAAAAATTTCAACCCGAAATTCAGGGTGCTCACACATCTCGCCATGTCACGGGATCCCGTGGTGCGTTTCAGGACTATACTCGTCTATCATTGCCGGAGAGTATTCAGACCGCTGATGGTACATCCAGCCCTGTAATGGGTAAAGGCACTGTCGCATGCACCCCTTCCATCACTCTAACCAATGTCTTACATGCTCCGTCTTTTCCTGTCAATCTTCTATCAATTAGTGTCATTATACTTGATCTTAACTGTAATGTTTCCTTTGACATTCCTACGGTGACTTTTCAGGAGAAGGGGACAGGACGACGACTTGGGACTGGCACATGGCATTAGGGGCTGTAGTTTTTAGACAGGACTGGACTGGACAACGCGTTGGCATCCTTGGTAGCAGACGCACAACCAGAAGCTTCCTGTCGCAGTGTTAAAGCTGACTTGCTACTCCACCACCAGCATGTCGGTCATTCCTCTTTTAAAGTTATTAGTCGAATGTATCCGTCCTTATATCAAAGGGCTAATAAAGAGAAGTTATTTTGTAATGCTTGTGAGTTGGAAAAACATATCGGAAGCTCGTATGTGAGCTCGAGGAATAGGAGTTTAGCTGCTTTTGACATGATACATTCGGACGTATGGGGCCCTTGTCCTACAACCGGAATTAACGGTTTTCGATGGTTCGTCACCTTTATTGACTGTTATACCCGCGTGACATGGGTCTATCTTATGAAGAATAAAAATGACGTCCTTGAGGCCTTTCGGTACTTTCATCGCCGGGTGGAAACACAATATGGCGCTAAAATTAAGTATTTTCGGTCTAACATTGGGACGGAGTATACTAATAAGAGGGTTGCTGAGTATTTTTCCACTCATGGAATACTACATGAAACTTCATGTGCTTATACTCCGGCACAAAATGGTGTTGCTGAACGAAAGAACAGACACCTGCTGGAAGTCGCACGGACGATGATGCTGGCTATGAATGTCCCGAAACACTTATGGGGACAGGCTATATTGACGGCCTCTTATCTCATCAACAAAATGCCATCTCAAGTATTGGACTGGAAGACACCGTTGGAGATGCTTACTGGGGCAACTACATATACTGTTCTACCAAAAGTTTTTGGATGTGTGTGCTTTGTCCAAGATAATAGGCCAGGCGTTGGCAAACTGGATCCTAGAGCAGTTAAATGTGTCTTTGTCGGTTACACGGTGACTTAGAAGGGATATGCCTGTTGGAGTCCAGTCGAGCGGAAGATGTTTGTAAGCATGGACATTACATTCAGAAAACTCGAACCATACTATGGTTCGGATGAAGGTTCAGCATTTGATTACACACCTAACACGGATGGTGTTAGATGTGAAGGGGAGATAATAAGCCCAAATGTGGTCGTCGGATCGGTTCCGTGTCCGGTTGTAGAAAACTGGACGAAAGGGGGAGAGCACAGTGACTCAGATACAGAGAATAAAGAAGAAGATACATATGTTACGCAGGGAGAGCAGCAGACAAGGGAAAAGAAGCTCCAAGTCTACAGAAGGAGACAACAGAAGTCCAGTACTGTGCCTATGCCGTGCCCTGTGCCTACTGTACCAAGTCCCTCGTCTACTCCTGCTCCAACTCTTGAAGATGTTGCCCCCGCACTGAATGTAGTGCCCCGTCCCGCTCAGTCAATCGGAGGAATCGAAACGCCGACGGCGTTCGAACTTGGCCTTGTAACGGCCGTTTGAAGACATCGCTCAGGTGGGGTAGTTTCGGTGAACTCTCCTCATCTTTGCCTTCACATAATAAATCGTGTTTTCAACTTGCACAAGTTAGGCTTGATAATAAAAGCTACGCATCCACATAGCTAAGGGAATAATCCCGACGGTTTGAATCGAGTTAGAACATGGAAAACGTCCCACGGTCGGCTTAGAGTTGGTGCACGACGTGCTTTGAAAATGACACTCGGTCCTTCGTCCCGTGGCTTGGGAGAAGGAAGTTGGTTGAGTAGGCAAGTTATGATCGCAGCGTAAGTCATAGGCGTCGCCCACATAAATGCTTCATAAGCATGTACGGTCTCATCGTCCAGGGCTTGGCATAGCCCTGGCTTGCCCAAGAGTTAAGTTGCGTCGCATGACTGCTAGCGTAAGTCTAAGCACCCTAATGACTTGGTCGTCCAAAGTTGAGTACGTGTACGGTACGTTCCCTCGAAGCAAGGCTCGACGCAGCCTTTGCTCGTTAAGTTGTAGGCTGAGTAAGTTAGGCAAAGTTATGCCGGTCGACCTAAGTTATTTCAAGTGCTGTCCCGCTCATTCTGCGGTTGACAGGTTAAATAGTCCCACGATCCTAAGGCCCGTCATATAAAGTATGACTTGGGCGATAACGTCACGTAGAACAGAAGTCGGATTGAGGCACGATGGCACGGTCCTAGTGTTTTAAGGCACGGGCCACGATTGATTTATTAAGTTTGGAGAAAGGGGCAAGAGAGGATTATGCTCGCGACTACAGGTCGGCGAGGCCTTGCGACTATAGGTCGTCGAGGCAGTTTCAGAAGAAAGAAGAATGCCCGCGACTATAGGTCGTCGTGGCGGACTCAGATTTGGAAAGTGTCGATCGCGTCTTGCATGGTCATTGGACAACTTGTCGACAAAGTGAGTTTCCCCGCACGGCAAACCGAGGCCTCGGAACCGCTGCGGGTATTGGGAAACATGCAACTTGTCGACAGGGTGAAAGTTTCCCCGCACGGCAAGCCCGAGGCCACGGGACCGTTGCGGGCATTAGGAAACAAAAGATAAACTGTGCTTTGCACGGGTTAGACGGGGACTTGCAGCGGGGCTAGCTACCTTGCGCTGAAAGGGACGCCCGTCTAATAAAGGAAAGAGAAGTCCACGATGGCTCTGGGAGCCGGTGACCAAGTTCATATAGATGTCGGCAGATAGCGGCTAACCGCGTGTATGCCTTTGGAATTGAGTTGGGTTGAATATGTATGCAGTATGCAGTAAGGAAGTCACAATGCCTGGGTCAGTGCATGAGTTAGACTTGAACTATTGCGAGTTAAGTCAAGAAGGGCCGTAGGGCAGGTTTCTTGAAGTTACGTGAGTTATTGGGCATGGCCTCGAAATATGAGGTACGGCCGCGTTGTCACAACACAAGTGTAGGCGAGACTAAGCGAGGAGGCACTGCCTCGGTAATATTGAAGCACGAATCGAGTATGGCACGACCGAGTCATTACGTCCCAGAGTTTGGCACACAAAAAAAACAAATAAGTATAAGTCGGTACGTCGACAATGCAAGCAAGGAAATTGAGTCCTTCGTGTAGTTGCGTCTCTGATTTTGGCCGTAAGGCGAACACGACTTGATAGGTTAACATTGTTGGCACGAGGAGTAGTCTAGAGGCAAAGAATGAGTTAACATTGACATTACAAGCACGGGATGGTTCTGATACACAAGTTGCGCTAAGGCGCCGGTCCTAAAACTGATCCTAAGGCAAGACTAGAAAGACAATCGAAAGGGAATTAAGCTGCACAAAGTAAATGAACGTGTAGGTTTTGTATGGGTGGGCGAGAAGCTCACTCCACCAGTACAGTGGTACTGACACCCACACAGTGTTTCATGTGCAGGCACAGGTAGAAGCTCGTGGCGCGGAGCTCGCTTGGATGCGTCGAGGTACGAAGTTCCTTGGCGAGTCGAAGCGTGCGGCCGTGTGGATTGAAGACTTATACAGGACATAATGTATGGACATCGCCTTCCGAAGCTTCCGCTGGATTCAAGTATTGTATCGAGAGATGAGAGAGAGCAGAGTGTCTTGTAAACGAGAGAAAAGTGAGCACGAGAGACATTGTAAATTGGCCTTGCGCCCACAAATGTAATCTTGCATTCAATATCAATAAAAGAGTTTCTTTTGAATGACTTGTGTTCATGTGTTCTTCTTTATATTCCGCTGCAATGTATTCAATGTTTTTGCTTGGGACTTCTGTGCGACGACCCCGTCGCCGCCGATGAAATCGGCCGTTATGGAATTGCCTTGCACGAGCGCAATCTAGGCTCGTGCGGCATCACGCCTTAGCGAGGACGATCGCTCCTACGGGAGCGGGGCGTGACATAATGGTATCAGAGCACGACTTTACGTCCTTGGACTATCGATTGAATTCTTTAACTCGTTGCTTCCGCAAACTTTGAAAGTCGCTTCCGCATATTGAAATCGTTGGTGCGCTCTCTCTCAATTGTCCCACGGGATGTCCATACAATAAGTCTATCTATTTTGCAAAACGTAGGAGAACAGTTTTTGACAACAAAATAAAAAGATGGTTCGCGCAAGCACAGTTGGCTAAGTCGGGCTGGGCATATACACCAAAGTTGCGTCGACCTTAGAAAAGTCGAGTGCGAGAATTGAATAGTGTCGAGCAAGAATGAGTTGAACTCGATTGAGTAAAATGAGTCGACTATCGATAGGGGTACTATCGAGCGGCGATAACGTCGATGCGATATAGATGAGCGTGCTTGGAATTCGAGGAATGGTTCGAACGGAAAATTTGAAGAAGTCGATTTTGAGTCAAAGGATAGTTTTGAGGATTTGTTGAATGACTTCATCCCTGAGTGGTGTATGCGATAGCCTCAGGGATGTCGATCGATTAATAAAGGAAGGATGCGAATTAAGGAAATTGATGTTGCGAATTGTTTGAGGAATAATGATCGAACTTGAATTTGAATGTCGAGGAGATTATCCGGTCGGACGGTAACGTCATTCGCACGGCTCGAAATTGGTTGCAAAGGAAGATCGTCAGGTTACGTATATCGTCGATGGTATTGAGGCGTATCAAAGATCGATATGCGATAACTCGGGGGTACTCTAACTCGGCGAGTGACGATCGTGCGGTGTTATCGTTCGGTTGGATGTGATGCTTAGGAGTTTGATTAAGATGAATGATGGAGGAAAATGAGAGTGTCTTGATGGTTACGTTGATAACCACAACGTCGACATTCTTGTCTTGCGCGAGCGCAACTCTAGCCTCGCACATGCGTTGCGTCAGACTTGGGGCGATCGTTCCGCGTGAGCGCAGACATGGTGATTCATGTTGCGGGAATGATCGAACTCGGAGTTAGGACGCAGCAACTACGATTGTCTCGACTTGTTGGTTTGAGGCGAAGGAGAATTCGAGGATGACTTGTGATCGATGAATGAAATAAACTTGAGGATTGAGTAGGTCCAACCCACGCATCGAGAATGAATTAGTCTAGATACAAACAAGAGTTACGTCCCGATGAGAATAATTATCTCGCGGGAGCGTGCATGGTGATTCATGCCCACCGCGGATAATCTGACTCGCGTGAGATCGGGGCGCAACATGTTGTTAAGCTAGACGACCTCGTGATCGGTTGCGTGAATTGGTAGAGATGACTTCGGAAATGTGAAATGTGGATTATGGTTTAGCGGTGAATTACGTAGTAGCGTGCTTAACTTGGAAGGATTAATAGGCGTATTATGTCGAACATGTTTGAAGAGATAGTCTATGCAAGATGGTTTGTTGAACGAGCGATGTGGATACGTCGTGGAATTTGGTTGAACGTAAGTTGAAGTAGGATGGCCTTGTCGAATTACTCAGACCCCGTACGACAAATGTTGGGATGTGCGTAGGAAATTGATGCTCGATGTGTAGAAATCAGAGTGATGCAAGCTTGGGTAGAAAACCCGTACTGTCAACTTGGTTTGACCTTAGGATGGGGTCAGTGTTGATATTGTTGTTTGGGAACTATGATTCCAATGCTGACGAATAACCTTAGCCAAAAAGACATAGCCTAGTAGTTAGGCAGACGTCCGAGCGTGAAGCGATAGGAGTTAGGAGGCACCACTCGTGAAGTTTCAGTTGACATGCACGTATATCATGGGCGCCCGAATATGTGCACGATCTGACTCGAGTGGTGATGGTGGATTCTCTATCACGAGGCTTGGTTGAAATGCATGTATTTTGGGGACGCCTAAGATATGTGCACGATCCATACTAAGTGATACGTTGAATCAAGTGAGACTTGAGGAACGGAAAGGTGTCGAGGATTTTGAGATCGTGAGTTTTGAAGAAAGGATTGAGGATAGTGCGAGCGTGGCTCGGATTTGAGGGAACGCATAGGAGAAGTGTGTGCGAGAGTTCTAGAAGGAAAAGTAAAGTGATAAGTGAATAAGTACTCAGTAAGTCTCGAGGACGAGACTTGTTCTGAGTGGTGTATGTTGCAGTGCCCCGTCCCGCTCAGTCAATCGGAGGAATCGAAACGCCGACGGCGTTCGGACTTGGCCTTGTAACGGCCGTTTGAAGACATCGCTCAGGTGGGGTAGTTTCGGTGAACTCTCCTCATCTTTGCCTTCACATAATAAATCGTGTTTTCAACTTGCACAAGTTAGGCTTGATAATAAAAGCTACGCATCCACATAGCTAAGGGAATAATCCCGACGGTTTGAATCGAGTTAGAACATGGAAAACATCCCACGGTCGGCTTAGAGTTGGTGCACGACGTGCTTTGAAAATGACACTCGGTCCTTCGTCCCGTGGCTTGGGAGAAGGAAGTTGGTTGAGTAGGCAAGTTATGATCGCAGCGTAAGTCATAGGCGTCGCCCACATAAATGCTTCATAAGCATGTACGGTCTCATCGTCCAGGGCTTGGCATAGCCCTGGCTTGCCCAAGAGTTAAGTTGCGTCGCATGACTGCTGGCGTAAGTCTAAGCACCCTAATGACTTGGTCGTCCAAAGTTGAGTACGTGTACGGCACGTTCCCTCGAAGCAAGGCTCGACGCAGCCTTTGCTCGTTAAGTTGTAGGCTGAGTAAGTTAGGCAAAGTTATGCCGGTCGACCTAAGTTATTCCAAGTGCTGTCCCGCTCATTCTGCGGTTGACAGGTTAAATAGTCCCACGATCCTAAGGCCCGTCATATAAAGTATGACTTGGGCGATAACGTCACGTAGAACAGAAGTCGGATTGAGGCACGATGGCACGGTCCTAGTGTTTTAAGGCACGGGCCACGATTGATTTATTAAGTTTGGAGAAAGGGGCAAGAGAGGATTATGCTCGCGACTACAGGTCGGCGAGGCCTTGCGACTATAGGTCGTCGAGGCAGTTTCAGAAGAAAGAAGAATGCCCGCGACTATAGGTCGTCGTGGCGGACTCAGATTTGGAAAGTGTCGATCGCGTCTTGCATGGTCATTGGACAACTTGTCGACAAAGTGAGTTTCCCCGCACGACAAACCGAGGCCTCGGAACCGCTGCGGGCATTGGGAAACATGCAACTTGTCGACAGGGTGAAAGTTTCCCCGCACGGCAAGCCCGAGGCCACGGGACCGTTGCGGGCATTGGGAAACAAAAGATAAACTGTGCTTTGCACGGGTTAGGCGGGGACTTGCAGCGGGGCTAGCTACCTTGCGCTGAAAGGGACGCCCGTCTAATAAAGGAAAGAGAAGTCCACGATGGCTCTGGGAGCCAGTGACCAAGTTTATATAGATGTCGGCAGATAGCGGCTAACCGCGTGTATGCCTTTGGAATTGAGTTGGGTTGAATATGTATGCAGTATGCAGTAAGGAAGTCACAATGCCTGGGTCAGTGCATGAGTTAGACTTGAACTGTTGCGAGTTAAGTCAAGAAGGGCCGTAGGGCAGGTTTCTTGAAGTTACGTGAGTTATTGGGCATGGCCTCGAAATATGAGGTACGGCCGCGTTGTCACAACACAAGTGTAGGCGAGACTAAGCGAGGAGGCACTGCCTCGGTAATATTGAAGCACGAATCGAGTATGGCACGACCGAGTCATTACGTCCCAGAGTTTGGCACACAAAAAAAACAAATAAGTATAAGTCGGTACGTCGACAATGCAAGCAAGGAAATGGAGTCCTTCGTGTAGTTGCGTCTCTGATTTTGGCCGTAAGGCGAACACGACTTGATAGGTTAACGTTGTTGGCACGAGGAGTAGTCTAGAGGCAAAGAATGAGTTAACATTGACATTACAAGCACGGGATGGTTCTGATACACAAGTTGCGCTAAGGCGCCAGTCCTAAAACTGATCCTAAGGCAAGACTAGAAAGACAATCGAAAGGGAATTAAGCTGCACAAAGTAAATGAACGTGTAGGTTTTGTATGGGTGGGCGAGAAGCTCACTCCACCAGTACAGTGGTACTGACACCCACACAGTGTTTCATGTGCAGGCACAGGTAGAAGCTCGTGGCGCGGAGCTCGCTTGGATGCGTCGAGGCACGGAGTTCCTTGGCGAGTCGAAGCGTGCGGCCGTGTGGATTGAAGACTTATACAGGACATAATGTATGGACATCGCCTTCCGAAGCTTCCGCTGGATTCAAGTATTGTATCGAGAGATGAGAGAGAGCAGAGTGTCTTGTAAACGAGAGAAAAGTGAGCACGAGAGACATTGTAAATTGGCCTTGCGCCCACAAATGTAATCTTGCATTCAATATCAATAAAAGAGTTTCTTTTGAATGACTTGTGTTCATGTGTTCTTCTTTATATTCCGCTGCAATGTATTCAATGTTTTTGCTTGGGACTTCTGTGCGACGACCCCGTCGCCGCCGATGAAATCGGCCGTTATGGAATTGCCTTGCACGAGCGCAATCTAGGCTCGTGCGGCATCACGCCTTAGCGAGGATGATCGCTCCTACGGGAGCGGGGCGTGACACTGAATCACTCGGATTCTGATGCAGATCTCTCCGACTCGGATGGTATGATCTCTCCACCACCTATTGCTCCCTTAAGGAGATCTTCTCGCATCAATGTGGATAAGGCTCCTGCTCGTTTTGCTGATTACGAACATGACATTGCCAACTTCTTGTCTTATTCTAACATTTCTTTGAATTATCGAGCCTTCATTACATCGTTAGACTCTACTTCGTTGCCCAAGTGTTGGCAGGAAGCAAAGAAAGATCCAAGGTGGAAAGCTGCAATGATGGAAGAACTTGGGGCACTGGAGAAAAATAAGACATGGGAGCTGGTTCCATTACCCAAAGGGAAGAAAGCTGTGGGATGCAAATGGGTGTACACAGTAAAAGAGACGCCAGAAGGAAAAGTAGTGCGGTACAAGGCGAGGTTGGTTGCAAAAGGATTCATACAGTCATATGGCATAGATTATGATAAGACGTTTGCCCCAGTAGCAAAAATGAGTACCGTGAGAACTCTGGTCTCCATTGCAGCGAACTATGGGTGGAAGCTATACCAGCTGGATGTGAAGTATATCTTTCTTTATGGGGACCTGCAAGAAGAAGAATACATGGAGCTCCCGCCAGGGTGCTACGCGACAGAATCAGACGGAGGGACGTCGCAAGAAAAGGTGTGTAAACTGAAGAAGTCGCTATACGGGCTCAAGCAATCTCCTCGAGCCTGGTTTGACAGATTCAGAAAGGCTGTTACAGGCATGGGATACCGTCAAACAAATACAGATCATACGGTCTTCCTCCAGCATGCAAGAGGCCACATCATTATACTTGCTGTATATGTGGATGATATAGTGATCACAGGTGATGATGAAGTCGAGATCACTAAGCTGAAGTCAAAACTCGCAAAGGAGTTTGAGGTGAAGGATTTAGGAGCGATGAGGTACTTTCTAGGTATCGAAGTGTGTGAAGGCGAAGAGGAAATTGTTCTATCACAAAGAAAATACGCATTAGATCTGCTGAAGGAGACAGGGATGCTGGGATGCAAAGCAGCCGTCACTCCAATTGACCAGAAGTGTAAGTTTGGAGCAGAAGCAGGAGAGCCTGTTAATTGTGAAAGATATCAAAGACTTGTAGGGAGATTGATTTATCTGGGACACACTCGCCCTGATATCTCATTTGTGGTGAGTGTAGTGAGTCGCTACATGCATGATCCAAGAAAGGGTCATATGGAAGCAGTATTTCAGATCTCGAGATATCTGAAAGGAATGCCGGGAAAGGGGCTATGGTTCAAGAAGAATGGACGCATAGAAGTTGAGGGATACTGTGATGCAGACTGGGCGAGCTGCATAGACGACAGAAGGTCTACCACGGGATATTATGTTTTTGTAGGAGGAAATCTGGTCTCATGGAGAAGCAAGAAACAGTCAGTGGTAGCACGGTCGACAGCTGAAGCAGAATACAGAGCAATGGCTCTGGGAGTGTCAGAGTTGCTATGGGTGAAAGCGTTGCTGACAGAGTTGAAGCTGGACAAGGGAGCACCATTACGTCTTCTGAGCGATAGTCAAGCTGCAATAAGTATAGCTAACAATCCAGTTCAGCACGACAGAACGAAGCACATCGAGATTGATCGATTCTTCATCAAGGAGAAGCTAGAACAAGGGATACTGAAGATTGACCATGTCCGCTCAGAAGAACAAGTTGCAGACTGTCTGACTAAAGGTCTTAGTTCATTAAGTCTGACGAAGCTATGTAACAAGATGGGGATGATCAATATCTATCGCCCATCTTGAGGGGGAGTGTTGAGAATCAATAAGGGACTTTAGTCCCACATCGGAATATCGAGTATGTAGAGAAGCTAGACTCCCTATAAGTAGTGAAGTAGTCCATCAATAAAAATTATCCAACCATTATTTTCTACAGCAATATGTTTCTTTCCATATATATATATATATATATATATATATATATATATATATATATATATATATATATATATATATATATCATGATACGAAGACATACGCAATACCTAGTTAAAGAAACACCAACATATAAAGTATGCAATACATTATTTTATTTATTTTGATAAATGTCAACATTTAAACTATGTAATATATTATTTTATTTATTTTGATAAATGTCATCAGAGATTAATAATAACAATATGTTGTTTCAAAGTCATGGATCCATTCCGGTTACACATCACACACCCACTTTCTCAACTGAGAGTAACGGCAGTCACTGCATATATATTATGTTAATCACATGACGTTCTATAACTAATCTCTAAAGCATATGCCAAGATCTAATAAAAACTAATAGAAATTAGTGACACAATTTCGGCATACTTTGTAAACTTATTGTAAATGCAATTTCTCGTCTTGTATGCATTCAGGCAAAATTTAGTGAAAGAAAAAAAATAATAATAATATATCATTCGACACAAGAACAGAACCAAAAATTCAATTTATAGTGGGCTGGAGTAGATTAGGGTAGGCTAAGTGTTGATTGATTTGTAAAAAAAAAAATTCCAAAAAATATATATATATGATAAAAAACAAAAACAAAATTTTGGGGCTCTTGGTTCGACAAATCTGTAATTAAAAAAAAAACAGTATATTTTTTTTTTTATGCAAAATCTAGAAAAGATCAAGATGTACACAAGTATATTTTTCTGATGTGACGGCATATATAATTTAGTATCACAGTGGTCCTGCTTAGAGCATCATTAGTAGTTGGGACTCTCTAATGCAATTTGGAGTCCAAAATTTCAAAAAAAAGGTAAATGTAGAATGGGTTGGGTTTGTATGAGAATAGTAGGAAATGATAAAGTGAGCTCAGGTCCCAAAAATTGTGTGGTCAAAAATTAATGTAGAAAAAAAATAATATAAAATTTAGAATCTATAAGCTTTGGCTCCAAATTGGAACTTACTATTCTACAAAACGAGTTTCTACAATCTAAAATTTAGAAATTGGGAGGCCCAACCCTTAGCACTCATGAATGGGTTGGAACCAAAATTGTAGAAATTGAGACTAGGAATGAGACTTATTATTCTACAAAATGAGCTCCTACATTCTAAATCTAGAATCTAGAAAATGGGATGGACCTTACTAATGATGCTCTTACGAAGGATCAGAGAATCAAGATGTATGCAGCCCTATTTTTTTGTTTTATTTTATTTTACTATTGATGTTTGGTAATTAATTCATTAAACATTGAGCAAATATCTCTGCACATGCCATGTTGCATGCTACTGATTATGTCTTCTTCCCACCATAGAGTAGACTACTGTAGATAGTGTGAGAATGGCCACCATGCATCAGAAGCACTACTGCTGTGCTGTAAGTGCCGCACTCTCTTTCTGACCTCTTATCTATGGCTGGCTGCCTGCTCAGAACCTGATAACTTGTAGCCATTATATATCCACATCAATGTCATCTTTATCTATATCAAACCCATCCACTTCTTACCCATCGAAAGTATTATTTTTCTCCTTTTTTTATTTTTTTTATTTTTTATTATAATCTATACATACATACAGGTTTTTATGTTTGGAAGACACGAATTCTATCAGTCTCATCTAATATTCATGCTTTTTTTTTATATGAACTATAAACACTGATATTTTTCTTTAATTTAGAACCAACATCTATAGATAATTAATAAATATAGAAGTTGATCCATAAGATACGAGAGTATATACGTGTTCAAAAATTAATTTGACTCTAACGTGAATCACCAATATACTCGTCCTGGTATTACGTCGTATTCCAAGAATAGAACATCACTATCAAAGCTTGTAAGAATGGTGAGATGTAGTTTTCCATCATTGGATCACCGAGTGTGAGGTGTATGCCTGCCATGTGGCTTTGTGATGTCAGAATTTTTTTTAAGATAAGGTTAGCTATCATTGAACCTTCGAGATGAAGATAAGAACGAGAAAAAGGGAAGGAAAAAAAAAACATAACTTATCAGGTGCTATCAAAATAAGTTATATTAGCGACTTTAACAAACTACGTTGATTTATAGTGATATGACATCGACGAATAGCAATACAAAGTAAAATAAAAACTCGCCAAAGGTCGTAACGTTAAACATCGCTAAATTTTTTGCCATACGTCGTCAAGTCGAAACACTAGACATTAATAATTGTCTGAATTAATCAACTCCCCATCAATTTTTCTCTCTCCTCCAAATCTTGAATTTGCAAAATTGGTGCTACAGCTCCCTCTTCGACGCTACTTCAGATTTGACTTTCTCCTCCTAAACCCCCTCACTGCTCCTCCTCTCTGACGTTGCTTCTCCTCAGTCCCTCTCTCTCCCTTCCAAATCCCAAAATTTTTGCACAAAAAAATTCGCAACGATTCCTGACCCTCTACGACGTTCTCCTCCTCGGCATTCAGGAGGAGGGGAAGGGAGGGAGGGTGGCTGTCATTATCCGGTCTCATAGGACCGATCGTCCTCGCTAAGGCGTGATGCCGCATGAGCCTAGGTTGCGTTCACGCAAGACGGTTTCCATAACGGCCGATTACAGGCTAAGCGACGGGATCGTCGCACAGAAGTCCCGAGCAGAAACATTGAATAAACAAAGACAACACAAGCATTCAAACAAAATTTGCATCCTTTCATTGATAATGAATTAAGATTACAAGGCCGGAAGGTCAAGATTACAAGTTGCTCAAGTTCACTTTTCTCTCTAAATACAAGTTACTCTGCTTTCCCTCCTTTTTCAATACAAAGCTTCAAGGCTGCAACTTGCGGATGCTTCAAAAAATGATGTCCATACATTATGTCCCGTATAAGTCCAGACTGCATGCGGCCGCACGCCTCGAAACGCCAAGGAACTCCGTATCTTGACGCATCTAAGCGAGCTCCGTGCCAACCGATCTTTTACCTGTGCATGCACATAAAAACTGTGTGTGTGTCAGTACTCAACTGTACTAGTGGAGTGAGCTCCTCGCCCACCCATACAAAATCAACACGTTATTTTTCTTTGTGCAACATATCCTTTTGATTGTCTTTCTAATCTTGTCTTAGGGTCAGTTTTAGGACATAGATGCCTGACCTATTTGGTGCATCATGACATGGTCGTTCCATGAATTCCTTCATGTAACATAATCGAGGTAGTGCCTCATCACTTAGTAACTTGCCCAAACTGCGTGCCGCAACAACGTGGTCGTGCCACTAGACCATTATCGTGCGACAATATCAACGTGTCGACTCGTGCTTGCCATTCGGACCATATTTTGAGACTCAACACATGATCGTGCCCTAGACTTTGCTTATGCCTCATGACCGAGGCCGTGCCTCACAACTCAACATGACTTAACCATATTGCCGTCTCGCGGCCTTTCTTGTTCAACTCATCATCTGGCTCAAACAAGACTTGTGAACTTGGTGTCAATGACACAAACTCCCGACGCCACATCTCGTGCCAAAGCATGGTGTGCCCGCTGCAGCCAAATCTTAGGCCCAAACATTTGTGTTATAACCCGTGCACACATTCTCGACTCAATCCAAAGGCATGCACGCAGATAGCCGCTCTTATGCCGAATCATCTATATGAGAGGTCACTAGCAATGTCATGCTATACTGGATCTTTTGCATACAGTGACCATTCGTATGCGAGATACGAGCTCCACCGAATGGTCCCACAACCTACATTGTAACAGTTCACTTCAATGTGAGTCGCACCGTCGACGAAGGCCATACAATATCTGCTCATCCTCCTAGGCCGACACAAACCCGGTGCTTCGGCGATCGTTCGAGAAATCAAACCTTGTGCACAAGTTTTCCAATGACCATACAAGACTCAACTTGATTTACTATGTCCTTCTTTATTCATGATTGTACTTTCCATACTTCATGATAGACTCCCAAGCCACGGGACCGGTCTCGGTGACAAATAGTCGCGTGAACTTTTCATCTTTTGAAACTCATGGAATGACTACTGCATAACCTTCTAATTTGACTTGAACAAACATGTTCCTTTGTGTGCCATACACCATGGCATACCTATCATCGAAACAATCGTGGCTCGTGCCTTAAACCAAATTGTGTTCTATGAGACACTACATCCAAGTCATACTTTATATGACGAGCCTTGAGATCGTAGAGCTATGTGACTTCACCAACCGCATAACGCATGGGACTGTGCTTGATATGACTTTGAAATTTTGACATAACTTTTGCCTAACTCAATCGTGCACAACTTAACCCGTGGGACGAGCAAAGGCTGTGCCAAGCCTTGCACCGTAGAAACGTACATTGAGACTTGTGGGACACTTTTGCTATGCCAAGTATTGAACAGTGGGACAGTGCATGCTTTATCAAGCATTTATACGTGTGACGCCTATGACTTATGCTAAGTTCATAGCTTTGTGGCAACATAGACCACTTTCTTTCTCCCAAGCCACATGATAAAGGACCGAGTTTCATTTTGAAAACACATTGTGCAACATTTCTAAATCGACCGTGGGACCTTTCCACATTCTAACTTAATCTGACCCAACTTGGGATTATTCCCTAAGCTATGTGGATTTGCCTCTTTTATTATCAAACCTACTTGCATAGTTGAAAACTTTCGTTTTATTAGTGTGAAGGTCAAGCTGAGGAAAGTTCACCTAAGCCACCCACCTGAGCGAGGAGTTGCCTCGGCCGAGCAAGACTTCGAGCAAACCGTCGCATGGCTAAGTCCGAATGCCGTTGGTGTTTTAATTTCTCCGATTGAACTGAGTGAGATGGGGTATTACATTATACACTACTCAGAAAAAGTTTCGTCCTCGAAACTTACTGAGTACACACTCATCAACTTATCACTTGATTCAACATCCAATGACTCTCGCACACATTTTGCCTTAACCAATCTTTGAAACCTGACTTGCATCAATGTCCCAATCAATATTCAATTTCATTTTAAAACCAACAATCGCACTACCATTAATCTTTTCTTTGAAACCCATGATTTTGAAATCCTTGATACCCTTTCGTTCCTTTAGTCTCACTTGAATTCAACGTATCACTTAGTTGGATCGTGCACATATTTCAGGCGTCCCCGAGATACATGTATTTCAACCGAGCCTCGTGATAGAAAATCTGTTATTTCCACTCGAGTCAGATCATGCACATATTCAGGTGTAACACCCTATTTCTGAAATTGGAATATTTTTGAAAATTTATTATTTTTATTATTTATTAATGGTGTTTTAGTCATGATATGATTATGGTGATTTCTAGTGTAATTAAAACCATTTCCTAAGTCATGACTTATGACTTTGTGACTTACTAGCAAAACCTTAGTGTAAACCCTAGTTATTCCTTAAACTAGGAGTTGCCATGACCATGTGAGCCTAGCCATAGGCTTAGAACATCAAATTAGTAATTTTAGCCAAAAAGGATATTTTGGTAATTTACTAGATTATATTTGGAATTATGTGTTTTTAATATTATTTAATTATTGTTAAGTGTCATGAGAGCCCCTAACCTATCTCACCCTAACATAGAGGTTAGCTACTAACCTAGAAGTTAGAGGATGGATAATTGGTCATGGGTTAAAGCAATGAAAATATCTAGATATTTACAAAATGGATATTTTGCTTGAAACCCTCAAAAGTATCCCAACTTTAGCACGAAAGTCTTGCCTTCACCATGAAGGAAAGGGCAAGGACACCCCCCCTTGCCATGGCCGGCCAAGGATACCCCCTAGCAGCCACACCATTCTATATAACCTCATCAAATCATTCATGAACATTTTACATGAATTTTAATCCTACAAAATCCCATTTCCTTCAAACCTACACAACTTGATCATTTTTGATCCAAATCACCTCTAGTCTTTTGCATTGGGACCCTACAACATCAAGGGTGCTAAGGGAGGCTAGCAATCCAGATTTCATGAGCTTTGGACATCACCAAGTGGAAGGAAGCACACCCCCTCTTTATTGATTTTCTTTTGAAATTGCACAAATAGGTAAATACCCATAAACCTAGTTAATATTCTGTTTTTTCTTCATAAATGCATGCATATAGGTCTACCCTAACTGTGGGTCAAGTTTGGTAAAATTTAGGGTTGGTTTGGTGTCCGTATCGGACACGTATCCTATGCTATTAACCCTTGTTTGATGAAATGCCACAAAGAAATGGTTTTTGTTATTTTGTAAAACTAATTACATTTTCTTGTAGCCCTAGACTAGTAGAATATGTACCTACTTGACTGAACACGGCACAGTGTCATTTTTGTGTCGAAAATCGACACGGACACGCTGTGATAGGTGCACGCACAGTGCCCTGCTACCACAGTGTTCGTGCTCACTGCACAGAGCACTAGGACACGTGAAAATTGACATGGACACGGGGGCAATGTTTGCGAACATGCCCCCAAAGTCTCATGACTTCTCGTGTCGTGTCGAGTGAGAAAACTCACTCGTACTGGACACGCACTGTCAGTGCACACGCACGAGGGGGCCAACTTCGCGCGTGTCGTGTCGTGCGGACACGACACTTGGACATCTCGTGGTTGCACGAATGTGTAGCCCAACATGTGGGCTACACGTGGACATGACCACATAGCCCCATATGGCGTGTGTCGTGTCCACGAGACACTAGAACACACGTACGACACTGTCTGAAACAGTGTGTATCATTCGAGTTTTCTTGACTGATACGGTGTTCGTGTCATGTCCTGGAGTATCGAGGACACGGGGCAGGCACTTGGACACGTGCACAACCCCCAGGCGCACCTTCGTGCACGAGCACGAGACACGTGAGTGTGTGTGTCGTGTCCTAGGATGAGTTGCACACGTGCACGATACTGTGTACATGTGCGTGTGTCTGTGTTTACCCGATTGGGTTTTGTGAGTCGTGGATATGTCAAATCGTGTCGTGGTGTCGTGTCAGGCACCTAGGACACTAGAGGACACTAGGGGCTAGTGTTACCAACCCTTGGGTTCGAGCCTTAGCTCGGTTGGGTGTGTATAATTGGGTTTACCCATTTTACCTGTGCACAGTGCACATTTCCAGATTTTGGGATAATTTCCAGTTTTCAAAAATGAATTTTGATTTGATTTTTGTTATGTTTTATACATGTATTTGTATATTTCAGTATTGTATACATATGTCTATGTATATGTGTGTGTGTATGTGAGATTTGAGGGTGTATACATGTGTGTATGTGTGTATATGTGTATATACATATATGTATATATATGGGTGTGTGTGTGTTTTTCTGTGTGGTGTGTGTGGGTTTTCTGGTTCCAGAAAACTGGAACACCCCCCCCCCCCCCCCCCACTGTTCAGTTCACTCTCTCTCACTCTATTCACTAATCTCTCTATATATATGTATTATATATATAAGTTGTATATGTGTATATATATATGATATATATATATATGTATTTGTATTAGACTATATTTTGTGTCTATATATATATAGATACCTATATGGTATATGAGTATTACATAGGCTATAGGCCTATGTAGTTGTGTTGTATATATATATATATATATATATATATATATATATATATATATATATATATATATATATATATATACACACACACACACACACACACATATATATATATATATATATATATATATATATATATATATATATATATATATATATATATATATTTTATATATATATATATATATTTATATATATATATATATATATATATATATATATATATATATAAAAATATATATATATATATATATATATATATATATATATATATATATATACACACACACACACACACACACACACATATATATATATATATATATATATATATATATATATATATATATATATATATATATATATATATATATATATATTGTATAGAGATAGATACCTATAACAACTAGCCTATGGCCTAAGTTACTAGCCTATGGCATTAGGGGCTAACCCTAATTGACCTAATGACCCTTGTTTGACTAAGAGTTGACCAAAGTCAACCTTAGGCCAAACTTGACCTAGTTGACCTAGATTGAACTTGAATTAACCTAGAATGACTAGTTTGACTAAACCCTAACTAGTTTGACATTGGTTGACCTAACTTTGACTAGTTTGACCTAGTTTGACTTTTAGAGTTGACCAGAGTTGACCAAGGGTTGACTTTTGACCAGATTGACCTAGAATCATGTAGTATGCATAGTGAACTTCATTTTTACTATTTAGAACACATTGTGACTTGTCTTGCTCTGATCAGGAGCCAGACACCTCTCCTCAGACAGCATATTCTCTACAGACATTCATACAGCAGGCGAGTACATTCTCTGACCGTTTCATACTTGTTCAGGCTTTACTTTCTCGCTCTAGATTACTTTACTTGATGCTGTCACGTTGGTAACACGGATTGGTACTATATGGATCTTTACATGAGATGTTATCCCCCTCGGGAGCATCGGGTACTTCATGTTACGTGTGTTTTACTTTCATCATGTACTCCTATGCTTCCATCATGCATGTGCACTCATGTGATCATGTACTCTCATGTTCACTGAGCCCTCATGTATAACTTCACGTATACTCATTTATGAGCCTCATGTGAAGTAATCATGTATAATAACGTAACTTGTCTATATCCTTGTGTATTGATCGGAGAAATGGAGGAGTAGAAGTAGACATGTGAATAATTCCAAAGTAGTGTAATCATGTACAAACTCTGTAGTATAATTATGTATAAATTCTAGCCATTCACATGCCTATCTTGTACTCTACATCACTAGTCACTTACAGTTCTCTATATACAGTAGATATTTCCTTACAGTTATCTCTTTTACAGCGTATATTTCCTTTCAGCAATTCCTGTATTTTACTCTATTGCCTGTATAGTATTTCCTAACCTGATATGAACTGTGTGAGATGTATTGTGCTCATTCCTGTCCTGACTGGACCTGTTGAAAATATTACAGAGGATGAGGATGAGGCATGGGTGACTACATATTATGGAGCAGGACTAGATGACACTTGTGTTGAGGACCCTCAGCAGGATCCACCTGCAGCTAAGGATGTTGCTCCAGTAGTCTAGACCAGTTTAGTCTAGACAGTCTTTTCTACTTGTATTTTGTCTCACATTCTGAGTTGTATTTTGAGATGTGGAGATGTATAGACTTATTGTATTATGAGTTGGCATTCTGGATGTTATGTATCCTAGACACTTAGACTTATTTCATCTATGCTACTGTTCTCTTTGAGTTACTATCTATCTATCTGTCTTCATTCTTCTACCTTAGATATGATTGAGACTGTATATTGTGATGTCACCTCCATTCGAAGAGTATAAACTGTACAGGTACCTTTATATTGTTAGATGATTGACCTAGGACAGCGTTCTACCGCCGATACTGCGACGTAGGCTGGACGTACCCACGTCTCGTGCCCTTACTCTAGGGTGCGGGTCGTGACATATTTTTAGTGGTGGCCCATGCAGGTCATGTTTATTTGGTGGTATTCGAACTAGAGTATCGCCACAGCCTGCAGTAGGAAATAAGATGTAGTTTCGAGGTACTCAATCACATTAGGAAAAACTCTTATCTAAATCTCTGCTATCTATATTCTTGCTGATATTGTTTTCTTTTGAAATAAACTGTCCCCTTTGACTATATCGTTTCTTCTCCGTATTGATTTTTTGTTGATCTGTCTTCAAGATGGTGGAGACACGATCACGGCATCTCGGTCCAGGTGACACCACTGAGAGGTCTGCCACCTCTCGTCCAGCTCACCAGGACCCGGGGACCACAGCTCCCCTTACTCCAGCTCATGTGGGAGCTTCTGCCATATTTGGGGGTGCACCTCTACTTATTCGGGGGACCATCCCAGCTACCCCAGACATGCCTTCCCCGCAGTTTTGTCAACCACAGTTTCAGCAGCACCAGCAGCAGTTCCAACCGTCGATACCATCTGGATTAGTGGATGCTGTACAGATGTTTTCATACTTCCAGCATTTCTTAGAGACGCAGCAGGCCCAGCAGCAGCGTCAGACAACGGAGTTTACCAGAGGCATAGATGAGGCCCATCAGTTGGCTAGAGCGACGGTGGAGAGGTTGGCTGTCCAGCCACAGGGAGGATTGGGACAGCCGCGGCAGCAGAGGATTCCGGGCATTCAGGACTTCAAGAAGATGAACCCCAGGGACTTCTTGGGGACAGAGGGGATTCTTTATGCTGATGACTGGATTGAGCACATTGAGGAGATCTTCCGACTGGCAGAGATACCAGCCAGACTCCAGATAGAGGCAGCAGCCAGCCAGATGCAGGATCTTGCCCGTACCTGGTATCAGACGGACCCGAGAGTAGGCACTCCAGGGCAGACATGGAGAGCTTTCAAGGAGCTCTTCAAGGAGAAGTTTTTCCCGGATCAGGCAGTCGGTGCTTTGGAGACCCAGTTCGAGAACCTGGTTCAGGGGAACCAGACTGTAGAGGAGTATTCTGGTGAGTTTTGTCGATTGAGCAGATTCGTGGAGGGCCTTAGCGAGACAGCGAAGGCGAGGAGGTTCAGGAAGGGCTTGGTCAAGGAGGTCAAGTCCTTGACCAAGAGTGACAGGAACGCCACTTTTGAGGAGATCCTAGCAAGAGCGATGGCGGCTGAGGATGATCTTGAGCTGAAGCTCAAGAGGGGCCGCGACACTCAGGGGACTGGCAGCAGTGGAGGACAGGCCAAGAGGCCTCATTTTCAGCACCAGCAGCAGAGGCCATTCCAGCAGCAGAGGCCGTTCCAGCAGGTGCAGCAGCAGCCGAGACACCAGCAGCAGGCACCCAGGCAGCAGGTCGTCAGTTGCACTTTCTGCAAGAAGCAGGGTCATGGGTGGAATGACTGCAGAAAGAGGCTTGACAGGTGTCTACTATGTGGTTCCGGAGACCACCAGCTGAGGGAGTGTCCCATGTCTTCAGGACGACCAGTTCAGGGAGGCGGAGCCAAGGCTCCGGCAGGGCAGCAGAAGGGACCTTTGCCGACTCAGCAGCAGAGGTTCACCCAGCACCAACATCAGGCCAGGGGTGGACAGCAGGGGCGAGCCTACGCCATGGCAGCAGAGGATGCTGAGGTTACTGGAGAGCTGATAGCAGGTTCTATTCTTTTCGACTCTATTCCAGCTTTTACATTGTTCGATTCTGGGGCTTCCCATAGCTTTGTATCAGTATCTTTTGCGATTCGACATCATGTTATATCTGAATCGTTACCTAGGACTTGCAAGATCACGACTGGGGGTGGCATTATCCTCGTTCGTGATGTTTACAAGGGACGGAGAGTAGTTTTGGAAGGCCGAGAGTTGGATGTGTGTTTGCTCGTAATGCCACTACCGAACTACGATATTGTGCTCGGTATGGATTGGTTGAGCAGGCACCACGCCAGCATAGATTGTCGCGGGGGTAGAGTTCTGTTCAGAGCGCCAGGAGAGCCAGAGTTCGTATATTCCCGACGGCAGGCAGAGCAGACTTGCGAAGTTTTCTGTGGAGCTTCAGTTGAGGAGCAGCCAGCTCCACATCCATTGATAGCTGAGTTCATGGACGTATTTCCAGAGGAGTTGCCTGGGCTTCCACCAGATAGAGACGTTGAGTTCTCGATAGACTTGGTTCCAGGTACGGAACCTATTTCTTAGCACGTCTATCGAGTGAACAACAGCGAGCTGGTGGAATTGAAGAAGCAGGTGGATGAGTTGCAGGACAAGGGCTTCATCCGCTCTAGTTCTTCACCTTGGGGTGCACCGGTACTCTTTGTACCGAAGAAGGATGGGTCGGTACGGATGTGTATCGACTACAGGGCACTCAACAGTCTGACGATCAAGAACAGATATCCACTGCCGCGGATCGATGATCTCTTCGATCAGTTGAGCGGAGCTCGGGTATTCTCGAAGATCGATCTGAGGTCAGGCTACCACCAGGTGAAGGTGAAGAGAGAGGATATTTCGAAGACGGCGTTCAGGATGCGGTACGGCCAGTTCGAGTTTATGGTGATGCCGTTTGGGTTGACTAATGCTCCGGCGGTGTTCATGAACTTGATGAACAAGGTGTTCCACCAGTACTTAGATAAGTTCATGGTGGTGTTCATCGACGACATCCTGGTATACTCGAAGACAGAGGAGGAGCATGAGGAGCACTTGAGAGTGGTCCTGGAGACTCTCAGGCAGGAGCGGCTTTACGGCAAGCTCTCGAAGTGCGAGTTCTTCCTAGACAGAGTCGACTTCCTGGGTCATGTGGTGACTGGAGATGGGATCTCAGTCGACCCAAGGAAGATATCAGCAGTTGAGGCTTGGGCAGCACCGACGTCAGTGGCAGAGATCAGGAGCTTCCTAGGATTGGTAGGCTACTACAGAAGGTTCGTCCAGGATTTCTTTCGGGTTGCAGAGCCGTTGTCTAGGCTGACCCGGAAGGACGCAGAGTTTCTCTGGTCAGAGGAGTGTCAGGCCGCTTTCGATGTGTTGAAGAAGCGGTTGACGACAGCCCCGATTCTGATATTGCCATCAGGATCAGGCGGGTTCACTATCTACAGTGACGCCTCGGGGAAGGGTTTGGGTTGTGTCTTGCAGCAGCATGGAAAGGTGATTGCCTATGCTTCCAGGCAGTTACGTCCCCATGAGAAGAACTACCCTACCCATGATTTGGAGTTGGCGACAGTTATCTTTGCTCTGAAGCTGTGGAAACACTATTTGTATGGAGAGCACATGGAGATATTTACAGACCACAAGAGCTTGAAATACGTGTTTACGCAGAAGGAGCTGAACATGAGGCAGCGCAGATGGTTGGAGCTGATGAAGGACTTTGATATTCTGCTGCAGTATC
Organism: Iris pallida; assembly: GCA_029216955.1. NCBI lineage: Eukaryota > Viridiplantae > Streptophyta > Magnoliopsida > Asparagales > Iridaceae > Iris > Iris pallida. The sequence goes on from JANAVB010044215.1 coordinate 2,096,259, forward strand.
ACCCAGGGAAGGCCAACGTAGTTGCCGATGCCTTGAGCAGATATCCGACAGCTATGACGATGGATCGTCACTTGTTAGCCGACTTGGAGAGCCTTGGGATCGAGGTGATTGTGCCGGGAGTGCAGATGCAGATGTGGGGCCTCCAGATTCAGTCGGATTTGATTGATAGGATCAAGTCGGCTTAGTTCGATGACATTTCTCTATGATGCATCAGGGAGCAGGTCATAGCAGGATTTGCGGACGATGAGTTCACTCTTGCAGGAGATGGCACATTGAGGCACGGTTCCAGACTGTGTGTGCCCAGTGGAGACTTTCGGGAGCAGGTTATGCAGGAGGCCCACCGTTCTCAGTACTCGATACATCCGGGAGCCAACAAGATGTATAGGGATCTGAGAGAGCATGTATGGTAGAGTGGAATAAAGTGCGAGGTAGCACGCTTCGTAGCCAGGTGTTTGATCTGCCAGCAGGTCAAGGCAGAGAGGCAGAGGCCAGGAGGACTGTTGCAGCCATTGTCCATTCCGAAGTGGAAGTGGGAGCACATCATGATAGACTTTGTTTCAGGATTGCCGCGTACTCCAGGAGGGAAGGATGCGATTTGGGTCATCGTCGACAGGTTAACCAAATTGGCCCACTTCTTGCCATTCAAAGTGGGTTTGTCTACCGAGAAGCTATCAGAGATGTATATGAGGCAGATAGTCAGACTTCATGGAGTTCCAGTGAGCATTGTATCAGACCGGGACAGTCGTTTCACTTCACATTTCTGGAGGAGCTTGCATATTAGCATGGGCACTCAGCTCAAGTTTAGTACTGCATACCACCCTCAGACAGACGGACAGTCAGAGCAGACCATTCAGACGCTGGAGGACATGCTGCGGACTTGTGACTTGGACTTTGGAGGATCTTGGGAGAGTCACCTGCACTTAGTAGAGTTTGCATACAATAACAGCTTTCAGGCCAGCATTGAGATGTCCCCTTTCGAGGCACTGTACGGGCGTAGATGTCGTACACCCTTGTCTTGGGATGATGTTGGGGAGCGAGTTTTATTGGGGCCTGAGATGGTTGTGGATGCAGCAGAGAAGGTGAAGCTCATCAGGGATCGGCTTCGCGTGGCGCAGGACAGACATCAGCATTGGGCCGACAGCCACCGCAGACCTTTGGAGTTTGAGGTAAAGTTTAGAGATAGGATTAGAATTAGGTTGTCTTGTTTGTGTTTTGATTAACCATGTTTGATTATCATAATTAAATTGAGACCTTGCTTGTGATTAGGTTGGAGACCAGGTATTCTTGAGGATATCTCCGACACGTGGCACGATACGTTTTGGTGGAGGTGGGAAGCTTAGCCCGCGTTTCATCGGCCCTTTCGTTATCAGCGGGAGAGTCGGTGACGTGTCTTACAGGCTAGACTTACCACCAGCATTGGTAGGAGTCCACAACGTATTTCACGTGTCGCAGTTGAGACGGTACGTGGCAGAACCTAGCCATGTACTTGATCATTCCGAGATCGAGGTGGGTCCTACTCTTCGTTATCCAGAGCAGCCTGTTGAGATTCTGGATCGACGGGAGAAGGCATTGAGGAACCAGATGATACCATTGGTTCGTGTCGCATGGAGGCATCATTCTCCAGGAGAGTCCACCTGGGAACGGGAGGATGAGATGCGCGAGCGATACTCTTATCTATTTGTACCTTGAGGTATGATTTTCTATCCTTCTCATCAGTTTCAGTTTCGTCTTTAAATTTTGAGGACGAAATTATTGTTAGGAGGGTAGACTTGTAACACCCTGTTTCTGAAATTAGGATATTTTTGAAAATTTATTATTTTTATTATTTATTAATGGTGTTTTAGTCATGATATGATTATGGTGATTTCTAGTGTAATTAAAACCATTTCCTAAGTCATGACTTATGACTTTGTGACTTACTAGCAAAACCTTAGTGTAAACCCTAGTTATTCCTTAAACTAGGAGTTGCCATGACCATGTGAGCCTAGCCATAGGCTTAGAACATCAAATTAGTAATTTTAGCCAAAAAGGATATTTTGGTAATTTACTAGATTATATTTGGAATTATGTGTTTTTAATATTATTTAATTATTGTTAAGTGTCATGAGAGCCCCTAACCTATCTCACCCTAATCTAGAGGTTAGCTACTAACCTAGAAGTTAGAGGATGGATAATTGGTCATGGGTTAAAGCAATAAAAATATCTAGATATTTACAAAATGGATATTTTGCTTGAAACCCTCAAAAGTATCCCAACTTTAGCACCAAAGTCTTGCCTTCACCATGAAGGAAAGGGCAAGGACACCCCCCTTGCCATGGCCGGCCAAGGACACCCCCTAGCAGCCACACCATTCTATATAACCTCATCAAATCATTCATGAACATTTTACATGAATTTTAATCCTACAAAATCCCATTTCCTTCAAACCTACACAACTTTAACCTTTTTCATCCAAATCACCTCTAGTCTTTTGCATTGGGACCCTACAACATCAAGGGTGCTAAGACAGGCTAGCAATCCAGATTTCATGAGCCTTGGACATCACCAAGTGGAAGGAAGCACACCCCCTCTTTATTGATTTTCCCTTGAAATTGCACAAATAGGTAAATACCCATAAACCTAGTTAATATTCTATTTTTTCTTCATAAATGCATGCATATAGGTCTACCCTAACTGTGGGTCAAGTTTGGTAAAATTTAGGGTTGGTTTGGTGTCCGTATCGGACACGTATCCTAGGCTATTAACCCTTGTTTGATGAAATGCCACAAAGAAATAGTTTTTGTTATTTTGTAAAACTAATTACATTTTCTTGTAGCCCTAGACTAGTAGAATATGTACCTACTTGACTGAACATGACACAGTGTCATTTTTGTGTCGAAAATCGACACGGACACGCTGTGACAGGTGCACGCACAGTGCCCTGCTACCACAGTGTTCGTGCTCATTGCACAGAGCACTAGGATACGTGAAAATTGACATGGACACGGGGGCAATGTCTGCGAACATGCCCCCAAAGTCTCATGACTTCTCGTGTCGTGTCGAGTGAGAAAACTCACTCGTACTGGACACGCACTGTCAGTGCACACGCACGCGGGGGCCAACTTCGCGCGTGTCGTGTCGTGCGGATACGACACTTGGACACCTCGTGGTTGCACGAGTGTGTAGCCCAATATGTGGGCTACACGTGGACATGACCACATAGCCCCACGTGGCGTGTGTCGTGTCTACGAGACACTAGAACACACGCACGACACTGTCTGAAACAGTGTGTATCAGTCGAGTTTTCTCGACTGATACGGTGTTCGTGTCGTGTCCTGGAGTATCGAGGACACGGGGCAGGCACTTGGACACGTGCACAACCCCCAGGCGCACCTTCGTGCACGAGCACGAGACACGTGAGTGTGTGTGTCGTGTCCTAGAATGAGTTGCACACGTGCACGATACTGTATACATGTGCGTGTGTCTGTGTTTACCCGATTGGGTTTTGTGAGTCGTGGACACGTCAAATCGTGTCGTGGTGTCGTGTCAGGCACCTAGGACACTAGAGGGCACTAGGGGCTAGTGTTACCAACCCTTGGGTTCGAGCCTTAGCTCGGTTGGGTGTGTGTAATTGGGTTTACCCATTTTACCTGTGCACAGTGCACATTTCCAGATTTTGGGATAATTTCCAGTTTTCAAAAATGAATTTCGATTTGATTTTTGTTATGTTTTATACATGTATTTGTATACTTCAGTGTTGTATACATATGTCTATGTATATGTGTGTGTGTATGTGAGATTTGAGGGTGTATACATGTGTGTATATGTGTATATACATATATGTATATATATGGGTGTGTGTGTGTGTGTGTTTTTCTGTGTGGTGTGTGTGGGTTTTTTGGTTCCAGAAAACTGGAACACCCCCCCCCCCCCACTGTTCAGTTCACTCTCTCTCACTCTATTCACTAATCTCTCTCTCACTACTCTCTCTATATATATGTATAATATATATAAGTTGTATATGTGTATATATATATATATTGTATAGAGATAGATACCTATAACAACTAGCCTATGGCCTAAGTTACTAGCCTATGGCATTAGGGGCTAACCCTAATTGACCTAATGACCCTTGTTTGACTAAGAGTTGACCAAAGTCAACCTTAGGTCAAACTTGACCTAGTTGACCTAGATTGAACTTGAATTAACCTAGAATGACTAGTTTGACTAAACCCTAACTAGTTTGACATTGGTTGACCTAACTTTGACTAGTTTGACCTAGTTTGACTTTAGAGTTGACCAGAGTTGACCAAGGGTTGACTTTTGACCAGATTGACCTAGAATCATGTAGTATGCATAGTGAACTTCATTTTACTATTTAGAACACATTGTGACTTGTCTTGCTCTGATCAGGAGCCAGACACCTCTTCTCAGACAGCATATTCTCTTCAGACATTCATACAGCATGCGAGTACATTCTCTGACCGTTTCATACTTGTTCAGGCTTTACTTTCTCGCTCTAGATTACTTTACTTGATGCTGTCACGTTGGTAACACGGATTGGTACTATATGGATCTTTATATGAGATGTTATCCCCTCGGGAGCATCGGGTACTTCATGTTACGTGTGTTTCACTTTCATCATGTACTCCTATGCTTCCATCATGCATGTGCACTCATGTGATCATGTACTCTCATGTTCACTGAGCTCTCATGTATAACTTCACGTATACTCATTTATGAGCCTCATGTGAAGTAATCATGTATAATAACATAACTTGTCTAGATCCTTGTGTATTGATTGGGGAAACGGGGGGAGTAGAAGTAGACATGTGAATAATTCCAAAGTAGTGTAATCATGTACAAACTCTGTAGTGTAATCATGTATAAATTCTAGCCATTCACATGCCTATCTTGTACTCTACATCACTAGTCACTTACAGTTCTCTATATACAGTAGATATTTCCTTACAGCTATCTCTTTTACAGCGTATATTTCCTTTCAGCATTTTCTGTATTTTACTCTATTGCCTGTATAGTATTTCCTAACCTGATATGAACTGTGTGAGATGTATTGTGCTCGTTTCTGTCCTGACTGGACCTGTTGAAAATATTACAGAGGATGAGGATGAGGCATGGGTGACTACATATTATGGAGCAGGACTAGATGACACTTGTGTTGAGGACCCTCAGCAGGATCCACCTGCAGCTGAGGATGTTGCTCCAGTAGTCTAGACCAGTTTAGTCTAGACAGTCTTTTCTACTTGTATTTTGTCTCACATTCTGAGTTGTATTTTGAGATGTGGAGATGTATAGACTTATTGTATTATGAGTTGGCATTCTGGATGTTATGTATCCTAGACACTTAGACTTATTTCATCTATGCTACTGTTCTCTTTGAGTTACTATCTATCTATCTGTCTTTATTCTTCTACCTTAGATGTGATTGAGACTGTATATTGTGATGTCACCTCCATTCGGAGAGTATAAACTGTACAGGTACCTTTATATTGTTAGATGATTGACCTAGGACAGCGTTCTACCGCCGACACTGCGGCGTAGGCTGGACGTACCCACGTCTCGTGCCCTTACTCTAGGGTGCGGGTCGTGACATCAGGCCTTTCTGAAATATATGCATTTCAGCCAAGCCTCGTGAGTGGTATTTTTATACTATGGAATCATTCTATCCACCAGTATCCAATCCTATCAATCCTCAAGATCAATCGTACCGATACTAACTCTCGAAACAGGGATGTCTTGCCTAACCGCTAGGCCATCTCTCTAGGCTAAAGTCATCCGTCAGTATTGGAATCACCGTTCCCAAACAATAATATCAATACTGACCCCAATCGTAAAGTCAAACCAAGTTGATAGTACTGGATTTTCTATCCAAGCTCGCATAACTCTAATTTCTAAACTTCGAGCATAGATTTCTCCTATTCGCTTTGACAACATTCAGTCTAAGGGTCCGAGTCATTCAGCAACACTATCCTACGATAATTTTCGCTCAACCAAATCTTCTGCATATTTCTATCACACATCCAAACTAGCAATTTGCATACTCTATCTCTTCAAACATGTTCGATATAATTCACATATCAATCATATTCAAGTCAAGTACACCATGAGGCGATTTGTCACTAAATTATAATTTTTATTCCATATTCCATAAATCGTTTACCACAATTTACGTATTCGATCACAAGATCGTCTAGCATAGCAATATGTCACGTTCCAATATCATGTAAGTCTGATTATCTACGATGGACATGAAATCACCATGCTAACGCTTCCGCAGGATAATCATCCTCATCAGGACGCAACTCTTGCTTTGAGTCTAGACTAATTCATTCTCGATACGTAGATTGGATCTACTCAATCCTCAAATTTACTTAATCATCAATCACAAATCCGAACAATCCTCGAATTCACCTTCGTCTCAAACCACAAGTCGAAGCAATCCAATTGCCACGCTCTGATCTTCTGCAAGTTTGATCATTCCGGCTGGACATGAATCACCGTGTTAGCGCTCTCGCAAAATGATCGTCCTAATCTGACATGAAATATATACGAGGTTGGAGTTGCGCTCGCACAAGACAAGAGCGTCAACATTATGGTTATCTTCGAAGCAATCAAGATACTTTCATTTTCATCCAAACATTCATTTCTATCAAAATCCTAAGTATAGCATCCATTTGAACAATAATATTTTACGTGATCGTCATTCCTCGAATCAGAGTACTCCCGAGTTATCGCACATCGATCTTTGATACGCCTCAATACCATCGACGATATACGTAACCTGTCGATCTTCCTCTGCAACGAACTTCGAGTCGTGCAACTGATGCTATCATCCGAATTGGATATACCATAATATCCTTGGCATTCAAAATCAAGTTTGATCATTATCCCTCGAACTAGTTACATGATTAATTCGTTCAAACCCAAAATCACGTATGTTCATTTGTCTATCTTAAGTCATTGAGTAACATATTTTTTCAAAATGCATCGATCTATGCTAACTCAAATCATCGAGCAACATCTATCCCAAATCCTTAGAGTCATTCTCAAATATTCGAATCATATTCATGCACGCCAACTTCCAATCGTGCTAACTTTTCGTATACGCTTCCTATCGATTCCTCGATTAAGCCATTCGTTCGTTACACCTTAACTTTTTCTCGATTTAATTTACCCACTCGATCATTTTTGCATTTTGTACTTGTGCAATCCCAATCTGGTGCACATCGTTTCTTAGTTTATTCAAATCAACTCGTAAAAATCATCAAGATTACAACTTACTCAATCTATAGTTTTGTATACTACGATGCTTGCTGGTGGACTCATTGGTACCCTGTGTCCTCAATCGAGCGACATCCCCAAGGCTATTCCATACACCACTTAGGGATGAAGTCATTCAATTAATCCTTGAAATAAATCTCGAATCAAAATCGGTCCCTTCGTATCTCCGTTCGAACTATTCCTCAATTTTCAAGCATGTTTATCTATATCGTATCGACGATAACATCGTTCGATGAAATCTCTATGGATAGTCACCCCACATCCTATGAATCGAGTCAAACTCATACTCATTCAAAAATGAATTGAATCCCACATGAATTGCTAAGGTCAATGTAATTCTTGGTGTATATGTCCAGTCCGACTCAGCCAACCATAACTTACGTGAAACCATCTTTTATTCCTTAAAATTTTCCTCATAAGATTTTGCAAAATAGATAGACTTATTGTATGGACATCCTGTGGGACATTGAGAGAGAGCACCAACGATATCGATTTACGAAAATGACATTTAGCACGAAGCGAACATCAGAGTTAAAGAATTCAATCTAAGTCCAAGGACGTAAAGCCGTGCTCTGATACCCTTATGTCATGCCCCGATCCCATAGGAACGATCGTCCTCGCTAAGGCGTGATGCCGTATGAGCCTAGGTTGCGCTCACGCAAGACAGTTTCTATAACAGCCGATTAGAGGCTAAGCGACGGGATCGTCGCACAGAAGTCCCAAGCATAAATATTGAATAACAAAGGCAACACAAGCATTCAAACAAAATTTGCATCCTTTTATTGATAATGAATTAAGATTACAAGGGCGCAATGCCAAGATTACAAGTCGCTCAAGCTCACTTTTCTCTCTAAGTTACTCTTCTCTCTCTCTCCTTTCTCAATACAAAGCTTCAAGGCTGTAACTTACGGATGATTCGAAAGGCGATGTTCATACATTATGTCCCGTATAAGTCCAGACTCCATGCGGCCGTACGCCTCAAAATGCCAAGGAACTCCGTGCCTCGACACATCCAAACGAGCTCCGCGCCAACCGATCTTTTACATTTGCTTGCACATGAAAACTGTATGGGTGTCAGTACTCAACTGTACTGGTGGGGTGAGCTCCTCGCCCACCCATACAAAACCAACATGTTATTTTGTGTGTGTAACATATTCTTTTGATTGTCTTTCTAATCTTGTCTTAGGGTCAGTTTTAGGACATAGATGCCTGGTCTATTTGGTGCATCATGACATGGCCGTGCCATGAATTCCTTCATGTAACATAAACGAGGTAGTGCCGCATCACTTAGTAACTTGCCCAAACTTCGTGCCGTAATAATGTGGTCGTGCCACTAGACTATTATCGTGTGACGACATCATCGTGTCGACTCATGCTTGCCATTCAGACCATATTTTGAGACTCAACACATGATCGTGCCGTAGACTTTGCTCATGCCTCATGATCGAGGCCGTGCCTCGCAACTCAACATGACTTAACCATATTGCCGCCTCGCGGCCTTTCTTATTCAACTCATCATCTGGCTCAAACAAGACTTGTGAACTTGGTGTCAATGACACAAACTCCCGACGCCACATCTCGTGCCAAAGCATGGTGTGCTCACTGTAGCCAAATCTTAGGCCCAAACATTTGTGTTATAACCCGTGCACACATCTCGACTCAATCCAAAGGCATGTACGCAGATAGCCGCTCTTATGTCGAATCATCTATATGAGAGGTCACTAGCAATGTCATGCTATACTGGATCTTTTGCATACAGTGACCATTCGTATGCGAGATACGAGCTCCACCGAATGGTCCCACAACCTACATTGTAACAGTTCACTTCAATGTGAGTCGTACCGTCGATAAAGGCCATACAATATCGGCTCATCCTCCTAGGCCGACACGAACCCGGTGCTTCGACGATCGTTCGAGGAATCAAACCTTGTGCACAAGTTGTCCAATGATCGAGGCTGTGCCTCGCAACTCAACATGACTTAACCATATTGCCGCCTCACGGCCTTTCTTTTTCAACTCATCATCTAGCTCAAACAAGACTTGTGAACTTGGTGTCAATAACACAAACTCCTGATGCCATATCTCATGCCAAAGCACGATGTGTCCGTTGCAGCCAAATCTTAGGCCCAAATATTGTGTTATAATCCGTGCACACATTCTTGACTCAATCCAAAGGAATGCACGCGGATAACCGCTCTTATGCCGACTCATCTATATGAGAGGTCACTAGCAATGTCAAGCTATACTGGATCTTTTGTATACGGTGATCATTCGCATGCGAGGTGCAAGCTCTACCGAATGGTCTCGCAGCCTATATTATAACGGTTTACTTTAGTGTGAGTCGTACCATCGATGAAGGCCGTACAATATCTGCTCATCCTTCCAGGCCGACACGAACCCAGTGCCTCGGCGATCGTTCGAGGAATCAAACCTTGTGCACAATTTGTCCTATTACCATGTAAGAATCAACTCGATTTACCATGTCCTTCTTTATTCATGATCGTACTTTCTATACTTCATGAGAGACTCCCAAGCCACGGGACCGGTCTCGGCGACAAATGGTCACGTGACCTTTTCATCTTTTGAAACTCAGGGAATGACTACTGCATAGCCTTCTAATTTGACTTGAACAAACGTGTTCCTTTGTGTGCCATAGACCATGGAAACAACCGTGGCTCGTGCCTTAAACCAATTTGTGTTCTGTGCGACGCTGCCGTCCAAGTCACACTTTATGATGAGTCTTGAGATCGTGGGGCTATGTGACTTCAACAACCGCAGAACGTATGGGACAGTGCTTGCTAGGACTTTGAAATCCCGACATAACTTTTGCCTAACTCAATTGTGCACAACTTAACCCGTGGGACGAGCAAAGACTATGCCAAGCCTTGCATCGTAGAAACGTATATTGAGACTTATGGAACACTTTTGCTATGCCAAGTATTGGACGATGGGATAGTGAATGCTTTATCAAGAATTTATACGTGCGACGCCTATAACTTTTACTAAGTTCAAAGCTTTGTGGGAACATAGACCACTTTCCTTCTCCCAAGTCACGGGACGAAGGACCAAGTGTCATTTTGAAAGCACATCGTGCAACATTTCAATGTCGAGCATGGGACCTTTCCATATTCTAACTCAATGTGACCCAACTTGGGATTATTTCTTTAGCTATGCGGATTCACCTCTTTTATTATCAAGCCTACTTGTGCAGTTGAAAACTTTCATTTTATTAGTGTGAAGGCCAAGCTGAGGTAAGTTCACCGAAGCCACCCACCTGAGCGAGGAGTTGCCTCGGCCGAGCAGGATTTCGAGCAGGCCGTCGCATGACTAAGTTCGAATGCCATTGGCGTTTTAATTTCTCTTATTGAACTGAGCGAGATGGAGCATTACAGTGGCTGTATTTGAGTAAGGACACAGACACAATGCTCACATTAATTTGGGTCACAATAATTTGATGTCCCATTAATTTGATGCCTCAAGTCTAAATATAGTATTAGTTAAACATCTATATTTGATTAATTATGCGACTATTTGTACCCTCCAACTCTGATTTGAAACGACTGTTATGTAAAAGATTTTCGTCCAATTTTTGAAATCTTGGTATAATCTTTCCATTGAGATTTTTTTCACATGAGTTTCGTGGCCATAGGTTCCATCCTTCTGATCATGTATGAAGGTGAGGGTTCAATTGGCTGTCCTATATGGTCCACATGTTCCGTCCTTCGGATCATCCATAAAAAAATTTCCAGCTGAATAGGAAGAATGATCAAGCAAGTTTTAAAATTGAATGCATATATGAACAATTAAATGCACACATATAAACGAGGGGAATGCAAGTTCTTTAGAACTTGCTTTGTTAGTCCGACTGGTGGAATATTTCCATATTGCAAACTCATTTCTCCTCCGCCTATTTTTATAAATTTTCTTTCACCTAATAATTTTTTGCAATAATTATTAATATTTTTTAGTTGGATAAGGGAGAGAGTAACTATGTTTTGTTCTTCTTGACTACCCATAGTAAGGACGAAAAGCTCATCGGCGCCAAGGCGTCCAAGAGCATATAAGCATTGCAAAACCAAAGTACTTTATTTTCTTTACTTCCACATGTCTTAGGAATTATTCAAGTATATTTAGACAAGCTTTAGGTTATTTTGATATTAGTAAGTAAATGTAGAATGAGTAGACATTAGTAAGCTTATTGAGATATTAATGTGGGACGAGTATCTTAAACTCCGTGAGGAGACGACACAATCGGCTACTATACAAGGCGAGGAAGAGAGTGGTACTTCCTCGCACCCCCACCAAGCTATGCTAGACGATGATCTATGGAAGACCGTGATTGGTCCTCACGGGGGTACGTGCTAGGTACATGGTTGTACGATGCCTATATTGCGATGCATACGAGGGTCCACCATTAATAGCATGATTCACTATGAGTGGCGGACCTTGAACGACATACTACATCGCTTGAGATGACTTAATCAGAGGATGTCACAAGTGCCCACAGCTCCGGATGGACGAGTCAGCATTCATGACACGTTTTGAGGTGCTCAGTGTAGTATTATAAAACTGACGTCGACTACGACTATTTTAAGGGAGACGCAGAGTACATTGAGTGAGATGCTCGAGCACAATTGTCACTCTCGTTTTTGTTATACGTATTTTCGGTGTACGTATACGGATTTCTGATATTTGTCAAGTGACCCGTATTTAGACTTGTCTTGCTTAGTCTTGGTTTCGTTCACCTTAGTTCTTTATGACATGTTGGCTTGGTTTAATATGGCATTGGCTTGGTATATATACCAACTCCTTGTCTCTTCTCTCATTAATTTCATTAACTCCTCCCATCTCCTTCTCCATTACCTCCCACCAACCTAAGGCAAGTATAATTTGCTCCATGGAGAACATGATGGATCTCCATTTTTATTGTTCTATTCTCTTCCTTGCATGATTCTAAGTATCTTTAGAACTTGAAACATTTTTATTTTGATGGTTATATTTTTTAGATCTAAGTTTTTCTATTTTTTTGTTTGATCTCTAAAAATTATATTTTCAAAAACTAATGGTTTCATGTTGTGGGAAATTCAATTCTACCCAATTTTAGCTTTTGAATCGCATAATTTTGACTTATTTGAGGAAATTATGGCCGTTCTCATGTTCATGGTCCCCAACACCTTCGGTGCTGTCGGGACGATGAACAGTGCCACGTGCTCGATATTTTGCCTATTTGTGTGTGCTGCGCACCTGTACGTCGTGGCCAATTTTGTCCACGTGTGCCGCGCTTCGCGTGCCCGCGCACGAACATCTGTCGCGCGATATCTAAATGACTGTTTTTGCCTATTTAAGTTGTTTTGTAGCCAAATTTTCTAAAACTCAAAACATGAAAGTTGTACATCTTCGTCTTGGCTTTAAGAATCTTCATGTATCACTTTAACTGGAGTTCATATGCAACTGATAGTTTCAATCACCCACGGATGTTCTTGATCTTCTTTGCATGTTTTCTGTACTTGGCCTAAATTGCGATATTCCAACTTGATAATCTTGACCTAGTAACTTGAACTTGAACATAATAATATGATCCTGGCTTGATTATCTTGATAGTGGCCCGTCGAGGTGCACTCCTGGCAAGTATTCTTGATATGACAAGTAACCCTGACCTGACACATATAACCTTGATTGCTGTTGCGACAGCTATACCTGTCTTGCTAGTGCAACTCTTGTCTTGACTCCGTGGTTGATTTTTTTCGATTGTAATTGTACAAGCTATCTATCTTGTCTTGCATCATGTCTAGGACATGGATTTTGGTTACCACGGTCAGGGATTCATAATGAATCTGACTAGGTTAAATTACTAGATTGATCAAGTAGTTCATATAGAGAGAGATTTTTCAGTTATAGGCGATTTCATTATCCTGGCCACACCTGTGTACTTGTAGCCTGCGTCAAGT